>JARQOD010000006.1:336244012-336477573 GCA_033576555.1 Oophaga sylvatica | reverse complement strand
GCAGTGTATGGGGGTGAGTCCGTTCCTCCTCGTGGTGCCCCTGGAAAATTCCCTGCTGCTGTGCAGGCTAAATGAACACGGACAAATACTGTTGTAATTTAAATCTTTTGTGACAGCAAAAAACGGAAGGATGAACAATTCATACTTTACAGATTACAAGTACAGGAATCTCGGCCCACAAATAAGAATATGATGAAGAAGATGAAGAGGAAGAAGATGAAGAATTTGAATATAAAGAAGATTAATTAGTTTAAAAAATAAAAATATGAGTAATGTAAAAAAAAAACATGAATAGCAAGAAGTTTAAGAAGAAGTTTTAAGAAGGTGAAGATGAAGAATAATTTGATGAGAAAGATGATGCTGCTGAAGATTATGAAGGAGAAAGTGTGGCACTGGAAAATTTTTAAAAAAAGGTGAAGAGCATGGAATTTGTGAAACATACATATTTGCCAAAATAGAAAAAAGGTTAACACATTGTCAATTTGTTAGTCAATCCAAACGTTTTTCCCAAAAAAAATTTTAATAATCTATTCCAATGCATTGGGTTAAAAATGTATGACTTTATTGTCTCCTAAAACCCCCCCCAATACATTCTACATTAGTCTTATTGTTTTCCTTCATGTAAAATTAACCAACAAGGCAAGAATGGTTTTTTTAGTTGGATATTTTGTTCCCCATAGACTTACATTGGACTTCCGGTATCGGAATCGGATACGACGATATTAGTGTTATCGGCAATACCATTCCGATCCGATATTTTTAGATATCGAGCAGTATCGCTCAACACTAGTTATGAGGCCATATCCCGGCGCAATCTCAACCATCAGAGACGCATCTTAATTATCGCCTTTCTCGTGCACGACGCCTGGTGGAGTGCATATTTGGTATTCTTACAGCCAAATGGCGAGTCCTACAATCATCCATTCAGCTAAGTGCATCAAATGTAAATCTTGTAGTGCAAGCATGTGTGGTACCACATAATTTTACAAGAATGCATGAATGCTCATCATCTGATATGGCTGACCTTCAGTCTTATAATATGATGAGGCCTATGAGACCAGTCATCCATCCTCATCGTCCCCCTTCTGGTCTGAAAGTGAGTGAATTATTGACAAATTATTTTGTTTCCCCTGGTGGTTCTATTCCTTGGCAAGATGAGGCCATAGGTATGTAGTATGTTTTATGTGATATCATAACATAAAGTTAGTTTTGATGAATCAATTCATGGTACACTCTCTTTTTTTGTCTAATACTTTACCATACTTAATACACTACCTAACATAGAAGAATAAACACAGACAACCAATGTAACTTAACTAATTTTAATCATTAGTGTTTTGTGTTGAAGCCTTTTAAAGGCTGATATATTTTTTGGTAACCAGGACCAACATGTCCAAACCGAACAAAAAAATATGTATAAATTATTACTCATAAAATAAAAAAATATATCACTTATTAAAAAATAAAAAATTATTACAGCTACAATTGCTGATAGCTTGGTGGTGGTGTTGGAGAGGATGGAGGGCCAGGTTGTGGATTCTGCCTCACACAATCTGCAACCTGTGTTTGAGAAAGACCAGGTGCAGATCCTACAGTAGCAGCTGGGTTACTTGCTGCATCATGAAGGCCTTGTGGGTAGGGGTACATAGGGAATTGATGCTCATAGTCATATAGATATGACTGAGCACTAGCAGAGTGACCCCCAATATGCCCATGTCTAACATATCCATGTTGTGGCCAGCCAACAACATTGGGTATGTTAGAGTGGGCATATTGTGCATGGCCACTCTGTCCCATTGTTTGGAGCTGGGAAGCTCCATACAAAGAATGAGCTGCAGTAGAAGGAGGAGGAGTTGGGTTTTGTTGCAAAGAAGGAGGAGGTGGAGGAGGAGGATGATGATGATGAGGAGGAGGAGGATCAGAGGCAGAAGCAGATTGTGCTGGATTTGGTGCTACCAACCTCCCTAAATTTTCTGGACCAACCACCCATCTATGAAGATAATCTAGTAGGTTGGTGGGATCATTAGGGCCTGATCCAGCTTCCAACACAATCTGCAGTCCACTTCTGATCCTCAGTCTGTGCTGTATTTGAGTAGCCCGGAGATAAGGGGCCAGACTGCGGCAAAATGCCTCCTCACCATCATCTTTACCTACACTGGACAAATAGTCCAGAACTCCTCGGTCCACCTGCCTCCTTGAGACAGAACCCACTCCTTCTCGTCGCCGCCTACCTCGCCTTGTGATTTGGGAAGGAGGAGGAGATACATCTTGAGCCCTATTAGGGCTGCTGCTCTGAGGTAGATCCTCATTTTCCAGATGCAGTGTCTGGGAATCCTCAGCTCCTGCAGCTGTTGTTGGTGCTGCTTGGGTGGACCCACATGCTGCTGAGGAAGGGCCTGCCTCCTCTTCTCCATCACCAACTGGGTCGATAACCACTTCTGAGTCAGACCCCGTCTCCCTCTCAGTTAGGTTTGACTCAGTTCTAGGAATGAAAAAAACCAAAAAAAAAATTAAATAAAAAAATAAAAAAATTATAAACATGAAAGTCGTTCAACACACATGCACTTACGGTCGCAGATCCAACACTGGCTCAAGGAAGTTTAGTCTATCAAAATAGAGGTACTTCCTCTTCTTAGATGCTGAAGCCCCACTCCGATCTCTAAACTGCCTCTCCCTCCGGTAGCAGTCACGACAACTACGCCATCGCCTTGTCACATCATTCACTACAAATTTAAGAAGAGCATAACGCTTTTAATGACTGATATCTATTTAATAAGGCAAAAACAAAAATAGGCAACACTGAACATTTAAATACTGGTCATGTGTGATGTGATTTACAATATTAAAACACATCAACATACAACCAGAAGTATCCATGTTATAAGCACTAACATACATTTTAAAAAATGCTTGGCCCTTTACCAAACGCCTCAATCAGTTAGAATTTTATCACCAAAACACTACATCTGAGGTGAAGATAACTACAAAATGTGGTAGTCAATAGATGCCGAAGCATCGATGATATTTAAATATACATGGATATTTTTGGACTACACACACAGCAATGTGTACTTCTAAATAGTAAGAGGTCGATAATGGTGCGTTTTAAATAGCATTTCAACACATAAGGCTAGATTCTTATTTGCAAAAATAAATTTTTTTAAAATTTTGAAAACCGTTACATGTGGTACTTACTAAGTCGCTCTTGGTCCTCCCTGGATCTCTCATTATAGTCCAGAAAAATGTGCACACATATAGTTTTCCATGCCGCCTCTTTGCGCGTCCGATTGCTGTAGTTGGAATCGCGCTGGTCCCACAATTCAGGCCTCTCCTGCACCAATACAATGAGGAGTTCCACATTGATGTGGCTAGATGCCATGTTTCTGGACTCCGTGTAGGCGTTCTTCCTGTTGTTTTTTAAGATGTGCTTAGCTAATTAGCATGTAAAGGCTTCCTGAGAAATTCAAAGGCAGTTTCCTGTCACCTGGAAAAGTTGTGCGATTTAATCGCAAGTCACAATTGCGGTCCGTTTGTAATCCGATTTTTCATCGCTCCCATAGACTTGCATTGGCGATAGTCGACCCACAATCGGTGACAAACGCAGCATGCTGCGATTGCACTCGGACATTTAAAACGGACCACAAAAAATCTGATACTGGGAGCTGCTCCATAGATTAACATAGGTCCGACTGCAATGCGATATTTCATCGCATTGCAGTCGTCCGATTTTGTCGCCAGTGTGACCCCAGCCTAACAGCACCAATCTGACACTGTGTGTAGGTTACTATGCATAATCCTGCTGACAGGTTCCCTTTAAAGAGTAATTTCTCACAAAATTGAAAAATGCAGCCTTTTAGCCATGAAGTTATACATGTAAAGTTTCTATTATTTGAATAGTTCCATTACAGAGATCCCCTGCTGTCCTCTATTAGGCCTGGCTGAAGCCTATACTGGTCATAAATGTAGAGCAATTCTTTTATGAGGCTCTTGATCAGAGGAGGAAATATATTCAAGCAGGCATCTTTCTAGTGCAGCAAAAGGTAAATTATATATAATTGACACATTTCCAGCCTGAAATAATTTGTCTCAGGAAAATAGCAACCACTTGATGTTGAATGAAGGAAATATTCTGTAACTGCAAGTAGAAAGCATGACGTTTTTTAGATGAGTTGTTGGCAGGCACATACTGTATCTTCTTGTGTACCTACTAATGATCTTATTTGGAGGCACACAAGGTTATTCTTACTAATTATATTGCAGCACAAGAGGTAACGTTCTTGTTTTATATATGTTCATTAGGACTTCGTTTGGCATAGTATAAAGTTTGATTCAAGGCATTTTTTGATGATGTTTCTTTGATTCTCCCATTACTATGATAGTTTAGTGCATTTTTCACTATGTTAATCTGAAAGTAATTATTGCCTAATATAAGACCCATTGTCCTAGCAGATAGGTTACTTCCATTACCTTTCCTCAGACAATTCTAAAGTGGCTTCTATTGTCTCCCTTTGATCTGGTGAAACTGTGGCTTTGACATCCCCACTTTGGAAGCAGAATGATTTGGTTAAGTATAATCAGCAGAAAGTCATGAAACTTATTATGTCCACCATTTGCCTTGTGCCAGTGGTTTAAATTCTGCTGCAAGCTCCAGTTAAAATTCTTCTGGAATAATTTATATGATAAAACCATGTGTATTTTCACTCATGGAAAATGCACTTCAGATTTTGCCATCATGAGGCAGATAAAGTGGCTAAAGTTATATAGACAAACTGTGAAAAAATCTTTAGTATATATTGACCTGCATTGTACATGTAAAATCCCCAAAATGTCAGTTTAAGTTGCAAGTTTTCACCCTGGATTTAACTCTCTTCAGGACAGAAAGTGATCTGAGAGACAAATGTGGATCAATAATTCTTTGACAAATTTGCATGCAACATTCAAAAATTGTTGTAGATTTCGATGAGGATTTGAATTTGATTTTTCCCTAAATCAGCTAAATCAATAGTTGAAGATTGATACATATAGCATTAAGGGAAGTTTACCAATAATGTAAGTTATGCAACAACAGCTTACTGTCTGCACCGTGTTCAACAACTTGAACCCCCAACAATCCCTCAAACAGGTCTCAGTAGAGTGGAGGTTTAAGAATGCATAGCGTTCCTCAATTCATTGTTTATGAGTTAGCCTTGATCTGTGCTTGGCTTTCTCCAGCAGATGTATAGGCAATTAAAGTGAACCTGTCAACACAATTTTGCTAAATAAACTCCAGGTATTGTCAGGTTGGCAATGTTACACTGATTAAAATGATACTTTGGTTGAAGAAATCTGTTGTGTGGTTGTTGTTTAATCTTTGTTTGCAGTTTTGAGTCAATGAGATGCTCATGCTCTGGGACATGACTGTAGGATTGTCTCTTTTGGTGTGCTGGCATCATTGTCATCATTCTGGCTTTAATGACAGGTCACTGAACCTTCAATGACCTGCCTCATATTTTAAATACTGTGCTTGCGCAGTTATTATGTGGTCTTTAAAAAAAATGTAACTCTAGCAAAATGGCGGCAGGGCAACTGGTGCCATTTTGCTGTAGTAAATATGTTTTGCTACAACAAAATGGCGCCGGCATGTGCAGTAGCTCCTATCTGCAAGTGATGCTCTTAATCTGTGCAAGCCCCGTCCACGCAAAATGACAGCAATGCATGCCCATCTTCATTTATCTATTTTTTACCACATTATTAACTGCGCAAGCGCAGTATTTAAGATAGGAGATGGATTTCTTCGACTCAGTTATCAGACGATGCCTGTAGCTTTCTTAGCAAAATCCTTATGACAAATTTCCTTTAATAGTATCTCTGATTAACTCAGATGGGTTCTGCAGATCCTCATTCTAGGGAATGATGGGGTCACAGTGGCTGCACAACCAGCAAAGAATAAATTGTCTTATGGAAACTAGATAACTTCCAAACTTGATCAAATCCCTTTATTTGTAAATAGTTGCATATTAAGAATTTATGCCTACATTGCAAAGCAAAAGTCATTGGATAAGAGGTGTCTAGTAGCTAGAAAAAGTAAGTGTAATATTCATGTCTACACTCGTTCCCTCTGAGCCTGTCGATGAGCTGTGGTGTACATCCTTTGCAGGCAACACGGGGTGCTGATGTGTAGCCCAGCTGCGCTTGGTGCCACATGTTACCCTGGAGGATGCATGGAAGGTAATTCACAATCACCCGATATTCATTCACACTTCACATTTTCCTGGTGCCACCAGAGGGAGCCCTTTAGAATACGCAGGTATATAAGGGTGTGGAGAGAGACAGCAGTGAGATCTTGTAAGGCAGTCTAGCTGAACGTTGGAGTTGTTGGTTGTACCTCAGACAGATCAGATCTCCTCAGAACACCGGAGTGAGAGGATTCCTGTCAGAGCTCAGATTACACTAGTTTGTGTCAGAGCGTGTTGGAGAGGAAAGTTACCTCAGAACGTGCAGACTGATAGTTCCCTAGGGAAGTGGAAAGTGACTCTCGAAGTGTGCACAGGTCAGTCTGACGGAAGGTCCTGATAGCTACTTCGGACAGAGCCTAAGAAGGAAGTGAAGGAAAGGGAACTGCAGTTTTTGTAAGACCGAGTCAACTGAGGTATTGTTAGAGAGCGAGCGTGCCGACGCTTGGAGAGCGGTGAAGAGAAGGAAGCTGACATCTACTGCTGCCTGTGCTTATGTTAAAGGTGTGAGTAGGGCGACAGGCAAGTGGAAAAGAAGAAAGAGAGAGTGACTGAGGATGAATAGCAACGATGGCTTACCTCCACTCTGCACTACCGGACACCGGGTCCGAGCTTGCTAGTACCTTCACGGCTAGTGGGAAAAAACCGGAGACCCTGCTGGACTTCAGGTCACAGAGGGGCCCAACAGTGCTGATACGTAACCGGGGTCAGGAAGAACAGGAGTCTGGTCAGCGCAACCATTGGAGACTTAGTTCTGTCCAAAAGAAGGCTTCACCACAAGATCAGCCGTGCGTAGCAAAGAGAACGGAGTTAAACTTTGTTTCATGCAAGTTAGAAACTCACATACATATAGACGTAAGGAGGCCCTACACCTACTCAGTGATTACTGGAAGTCCATCCTCCACCCTGAAGGCCTCCCGGGACGTGCTTGCAACTTCATCATCAGTAAAGGTACAGAAAGAGACCGTCTTGTGTGTGTCTGCATTATTGCTCCTGCACCCTGCACCGCCATATACCTCGATTGATCAGTCTCGCCTGTGGGAGACTTAACACCTTGCTGCCCAGTAACAACCCCTCAGAGGATTCACCCTGCAGCGCTGGTCACCCTGATCAGAAACCACAGGTGGCGTCACGAACATTTCTATAAATCTACAATCCCCTGTAAATATTCCCCTTTTAGTGAGCGCCCAGGGCAACGGACCGAGCTGCGCTACCCGTGACATCCCCCAGTGAAGTGAACGGGCTCGGTGCGAGTACCCCAAGCCCTGTACGTGCGACTCACTATGCTGCAGCTCTGCGTAATATTCTGGGACATGTGATTCCATCTGGACAAGGAGCTGGGGTGTTAGTTCCTGAATATGGTTTTTTAATTAACTCCGTTTTGTGAGCACTGGTTAGGACTTAATATTATATAAATATAGATATATATGATCTCCGGTTTCTCTGAACTTGCATATCTAGTTTTGGTTCCTGTTCTCTGACCTCAGCTTGTGTTTTAGTGCCTGATTATTTTATTCCTGATCCTAACTTGGAATAGAAAGTGGTTTGCCTGGCTACTGTTACTTCCAGATCTGTAAATGCCTTGTTCTATCTTCAAGAAAACACAACAAACTCTAAAACTTGTTTCTATGTCTTCCTTTTATTTCTCTCTTTTATTTTACATCTTTTTGTCTTGTTTTTTTGTCTCATTTTGTATTCTTGTAAGCATTGCACTTCTATAATAAAGCTTTGATATTAAAGCTTTCAGCCAATAAATGACTTTCTTCCTGGATTCTCAGTTCCTGCCCCTCTCCCTGAAGAACTAGAAGATTTTCCTTGTGTCTGTCTACTTTTGTTTCTTTCCAATTTCACTAATTCCCTCTCCATCGAGTTTTATATCAGCAGATGTAATTTAAACTGTCACTGAAGACAGAGTTGTAAACAGATTTGAGACGTTTTGGAGAATCACTGATTAGTGCAGGAGACAAAAAGTGACTTATAAATGGAGAAAGGCATTTTTTCTTCAAAATATTTACACAGTTTTTAAACTTACACTGTGCATTTATGAAAAAAATGTAATTACCTTTAAAAATGAAAAATTAATCTGTGAAATTATTTTACATTACAAATGTGATACCGTATTTAATAAATATTCAAGGCCAGATTAAACTGGTGTACTTACTTTAAAAATCCACATGAGAATGTGGCAGTATAATTCTCAAATAAAAAATTAGAATTTTAAAAGTCAAGAAGAGCTAGTCAAGCTTATTTTAATATTACTCACTAAAGCTATCAGGATTAGACATTCATTCTTAAAAGAATTTTCAAAATAAGTACATTATCATTGTCAGGTTTTAAAGATTTATTTAATAATGAATGCAGTTTCTATTGTTGAATATAGTGGCATATCAACTTGAACAGCTTTTGTCCTTGTGTATGCTAAAAGATCCATAGCCTTTCTTAGAGTGTTTTAAAGAATCACTCTCATCAAAGTTCTATCCTCTTAATATATTGCAATCATCATATGATATAGCACGTTGTACCTACAATTGCTCATTTTGCCCTTCTTCCAAGCTAATTTGTTCTCTTTCCTCTGCTCTATGTAGAAACAGGAAGTCTCTTGCCCTTGCAATTATCATTCCCCTCTTCGACTCCTGACCCAACTGCTCCCCCTTTCCCTTACAGGGGCTTTTGCAGTGACTCATGGCTTCCATTTATTACATAGAGATTAGAAGGTTTCAGCTAGTCAGTTTTTAATCATGATTTCATCGACCTAATGGAAAAGAGAAGAATTAGCTGGGCATAAAGGCAAAATGAGCAATTGTAAGTACACAGTGTTATATAATATGATGATTGCAATATATTAAGAGGATACTACTTTGGATGGGAGTGCTTCTTTAAATTTGGTTGAGTGCTGAATAGCTCTCATGCTAGAACTTGGTAGATGATATTAGGTTTATAGATCTTTAGTGTTTTTAGACACTTAGGGTGTGATTTATATTGAATTTTGAATAGAAGATAAATGTATATCAATTTTGACTGAATACAAGTAGATTAAACCCTTACACTTGCAACAATATTACATACAGCAAAGGCGTTTATGTGACATATTACTGTATTTTTTTTCAAATCTTGCTTTACTTTAACAATTTTGTTTTATCGTTTCAAAACATCTAATATATACTTACCTTGTAATGTCTTCACATCCTGTTTCGTTCAGATGTGTCCGGATCCCAGAATTCCAAGAGGCGGAATTTCACCGACCGCCACATTGGGACACCCAAGTGATGGGTGTCTCAATATGTAAACTGCTGGTGGTACCAGCCTCTTGCACGGTACCACAAGCGGAACACGTCACACCACACACACACACACACACACTGTATAAGTCGTACGCAGCCTCTTGCACGATACCACCAGCGGAACACCGTCGCGAACATGCCGCTGCCGGGATCAGCCGAATGATTCACTGACCGCCGCCATCTTTGTACAGGAGGAGCGCATGCGGTTTAATGTGACGGCCGCTATCTGTCTGCACAAAGATGGCTGCAGTACTATTTACTTTGCCTGCGCAAATTCCGCGCAGGCGCAGTGAATCATTCAGGATAAGTCAGCACATGGGGAAAGAGAGAGTGGATAGGTGGGTGAGCACATGGGGGAGAGATTCTCAATGCTGCAAAGCCTGCCCCCATCGTGATATTACCGCCCTCCCGATGCGATAGTATCGGGCCTCCATTTAGTTCCAAATAATCGTTTAGCAAGAATTGTGCACAATTATTTGCAGGCTTCAGCAAAGTAACTCAGCAGGCAGCATGAGATGAGGTAAAATATTAAATGCATAAAATCCAAAGTTTGACTTTAAAAGATGAAAAATGAACATTTTCAGTTGACTTTATTTTCAGAAAAATTTAATATGGCTACAATAATAAGTATGAAATAGAAAATAATGTAAAAAAAGTTTGTGTTTTTTTTAAAGTGAATTTGCAAAAAATAAAGTTATATCCAGTTTTGTATTTTGACAGTGTTTATCTTCTTACATTTACAGCAGTGGTATATGTAACAATTTATACCCTGCTGCAATTGACAGAAGATGAGTCTGATACTATGAATTTAGCATCCTCAGATGCCACAGGTTGACAAAAATGACCGGTACCCCACGCTATTTTCTTTTATCATTTATTTAAATAATTAAAAAAACAGGACCTATTTTTGCTAACCAGCTCAGATATAGCGGTCAGCTGTGGGCTGCGACTTATCGTTCATGAATTTGTGCCGGTTGTCAGTTGTTATATTTTTCTCTGCATTATATTTCTGCAGGTCATCTCTTATAATGTACTCAAAAATTTTGCACAATACTTCATGCCGGCATCACTACTTGGCACACCCAGTCAAGTGCTGGGGCCCTGGATAAACAGGGGTCCACTTGCCGTCAGCAGGGGTGTAATTACTGGGGTCACAATGGTCGCCTCTGTGAACGCCTGGGCCGGCGGGTAAAGGGCCTACCAATGCCAGCAAATACTTCAGCTGGATATGAGTCCATCGGGTCTGTGCATGGTAATACATGCTGTCAGCCAATCAGAGGCCAGCAGCTGGTGTCGACATTCAAATGACTGAGTCGCATGGTAGTGATGTCATGCTCTCCAATCGCTTGCATGCTGAAGTCAGCTGCCAACTTCAGAAGAGGACACCGCGGAGCAGGGAGCTGGTGGGAGGTGTGTTTTTTTTTAAATCAGTGAGTACATGTTGGCTTTACTACTACTTGTATGACTATGGGCTGTGCATTATACTTCACAGATGACTATAAGCTGTGCATTATACTACATGAATCACTAGGATTCTACTAGTATATTTTTAAACATGCCCCCATTAATGTTCGGTATTCCCAGTTACCATGATATGGTCCCAGTCTACCCGATTAAGCTCTTCCCTTAACTTGTTGAATTCAGCTTTCCTAAAGGTTTTTGAATTTACCCTTTGAAATGTTTTATTGAATATTCCATTGAAATTTACCATATTATGCTCACTGAAACCTATATACTCCCTGACCTGTAGATCTGAAATTGTATCTGGTCTATTTGACAGGATCTGATCCAGAAAATTATTTCCTCTGGTTGATTCAACTACCAGCTGAGAGAGATAATTGTCTTAAACTGTGGATAAGAACTTGCTGCTTTTAGCACAACCAGACAATTTTATGTCCCATTGAATGTATGGATAGTTAACATCAATCATAATAAGGACCCTATTATTATTTGCTGCATTTTTAATTTGTTGATTCAAAACAAAGTCCTAAGTAGGGGCAGGCACTGTAGTGAAATGTGCGTTGGGGTGAGGGGATGCCTGGGCATCTATCACATGGCAGTAACAGGTAATGACTATTGTTTTTTACCCTATCTTATGTATGTCTAACAGGATTAGTTTATTGGCTATTGCCACATTTACCCAGAAGTATGTCAGCACATGGTATATATCATCTCTGTTATTATTTTTACCTGGATGGCCTCCAGGGTAGTAATTTTGGCATTGAGATTAATTTTTAAGAAAGGGAGTTACCATACTACTGTTATTTTTGATTTTTAGATCCAACAGTATCCTTCCCATGACTTTCCTTATATACATTACATATTTTTCTGCCTCTTATTTTTGCCCAGCGTCCCATGCGGTATCACTGCTTCATATTATGTTCTTTTTTACATTGTGTGTTTTTATCATTTATATTTAACAAAATTTAAATATTTTAATATTATCAGTGGATCTTTTCCTTTCCCATATTTATGTCCATATGGTTTTTATTGTAATACTTTTTAATTTGTTGCAGCATTTCATCCTCTATCTGTTTTTACTATATTAAAATGCTTGTAACAAACTCCAATTAGCAGTTTTCCATCTCCATGTACATTTACCCATACTGACTCTATATTGTCACAGCTCCCCCCAATGTTGTCATTGAGCAAAGGTCTTAAGGTGGATTTAAGGAAAAACACATGGAGGTGCAGCCCGTCTCAACTGTGGAGATGGTAGCCGCCAGTGATGCTTGTGGCACTGATGGTATTTTTAAAAACACCACATTGGAGGACATGGCCTTCAGATTCTCTCTTAGTTCTCTGTAATAATTTTAAGGACCTTCTACCTTCCTCTAACTTTATCATTGGTACCAATGTGTGCCATGTCCGCTGGGTTTTCCCCAGCCCCACCCATCAATCTGTCTATCATTTTGGACTCTGAATTGCCAAACCTTGGATAGGATGTTATAAAGCGAGTTTTGCAGCACGTCTCGGCTGGAGACACGCACTCAGCAAAATACTGCCGATCTTCAAAGTTTACTCCCAAGTTCTGTACTGTGTTACATCACAATGATAATGGAAAAACACAGACCAAAAATGATCCTATTTGTTCTAAAATTATGTCTTCCTTCCTCAGAAATTCAAACAATCTATGGATTAGCCTCATATAGCGGCTCCTGTGTATATCACTGGGCATCACTGTATTACCTGTACACTATACACTACATACAGAGTTCCTATGTATAATGCCATTAGTAAACTAGTATTGTTAGTGTTATTAGTATTGTGGTTTTTATTCATGAGGAGTATGGTAGTATTATTGGGTCACTATGTGGTGATAATATATTATGTGGTGATGGGGTGGCGGTATTTATGTATGCAATATTATTCGGTCATTATATGGTGATGATATGTGGTCTGGTCATGGTGTGGCAGTATTTGTTCCTTGTATGTGGTATTATTGGCATACTGGTATTCGAATAGTGGATTGTGTTGTATTCGGAGGTCACTATTTCTCTCTTATATAAATAAAGAGAAGGTTCTTTATTTTCTTTAGAGATTAAATACTTGGAAGTTTAATTCCTCCCTGTTATGTAACATACTGATACACAGTAAAACAGATAAACTTATAGGGGTTCTCTTGTGAAAACGAGTAATCGCCTACCCACAGGATTAGTGATAACTTATTGATTGGTGGGCGTCTGATTACTGATACCCACCGTATCAGCAGAATGTGGAGTTTTATTCCAATTAAAATGGAGTTGCATGTACGACTTAACCACTGATTCATTCATTCCCTAAGATTCTTCACACTGTTCTTAGCTTTTTATGGCAGCCCCATAGAGGATGAATGGAGCTGTGGTCTAACATCTTTAACAAGGAGAAAAAGCCTAAAGCGTGGTGACAGTAGCAATGGGAACATCCAGAGATAAATGTAACATTCTTTTATTCATGCAACACATTTCAGAATTGATAAGACTCCTACTTCAGGCATATAATATAGAAAAACACCAAGAGAAATTAAGTATAAATTGCATCAATAAAATATAATTTTATTGCAAAAATTCATTAAAATACAAATACATCAACATAGTTACTAAGGGATTCTGCAAATCCAAACGGGGAGCAATAACACATGTGGCCCATGCACAATAAAGTGCAAGCAGGTAAGTAATCAATACGGGAAAACAAGTCCCTATCAGAATTCATATACAATACGAATGACGAAGAAGTGAAACGTGCGTTGGGGCGACGGGGTAGCCGGTGTGCAGCACACGTTGTCATGTAAGTGCCCACAGGAACTTTCCTTATTGTTCAGTACCACTTCTAAACAGCCTGCTATGTATAGTTGATGTCCCTATGGGATTATGGCGGTTTTTCTACTTTAGTGTTCTTACTGAATGTATTGTATATGAATTCTGATAGGGACTTGTTTTCCCGTATTGATTACTTTAATGAATTTTTGTAATAAAATTATATTTTATTGATGCAATTTCTACTTAATTTCTCTTGGTGTTTTTCATATGATATAAGTTTTTGCTATATTATTATTAGGGTTTTTCTGGTGTCATATAATATAGAAAACGACTACCCTGATCTTTTATAGAGGTCACAACGTCAAAAAAACTTGGCACTCAGGGAGATTTACATTGAGAAATTAAGTTCTTTTTTTTGTATTCAATGTCTTTGAAAGTTTTTGGTCTTAAGCGTTCTCCAAAGCGACACAGATCGCAAAACTTTTTTACCCATGTTCCTCCTTCTACACAGCATTCAGATCTGATGAAGGTCTGAATTTAGAACAAAACCGTTCAAAGACATTGAATGCAGGATAACAAGGAACTTCATTTCTCAGTGTAATTCTATGAGAGTGTCAGGCTTTTAGACGTCTTGACCTACGGGCTGGATACCCTGCTTGAGCACCTTACTCACTGACCCAAGAGTGTCGTATATGATTTTTTACTTTTATAGAGGTCCGTCCATGTTGAAGTAACATAATTGTTGTATGAGAAATTACATAGTTATAATAAATAACAAGAAAAATAGCTCTACAATTGCAAAATGTAAATGGACATACTTTATATATTATTTCCTGTTGACATTCTCAGGAAACTGCTGCATCTTTAGGGAGTTTAATCCATACATGCAAAATAGTGTTGTTCCTTGCATAACTGCTTAAGGTGAGTTTTCTGTAATCACCTATCCCTCCACACCGCTGGGGTAACGGCACTTAGGAGCACTCTCCTTTCATTTCTTTCATGGTCTAACATCTGTCCTGCCACTTCACTTTAAAATGTGGATAAAAGTGCCCTGTTAGGATTAAAAGATCCCTATTTTTTTGATCGGTGGGGTTCCAATCATCAGATTTCACTGATCAATAAGTTATCACCTATCCTGTACATGCCTTGCTTTAATCAAAGAACCCATTTGATTTAAACTACCGTAATTGTACAACCCAGTTATAGTGTGCGCACAGTAGATGTGCAGTAGCCTCCTGTGTTTTAGAGTCAATGCTCCACTATAACAGTGATAATGGCTAACAGGTATTTGCATGTAGCTAGAGTGTGGGACCCCAGATTCAGTTCCTCCTATGGGCCCCAGACACCCCAGTCCAACCTTGCTTACACATACGCTATACAACCTATAGAAATCCACAGATTTAGTAAGAAATAAATTGCATGGGAGTGCCTCTTTAAGAACCAAATATGGTATTTTCGCTACCTCATGTGCTTTATTGATTGTAGAAGAAGAAATGTTCTTTTTACAAAAATGCATGACCCCAGATGTTCTTTCAATAAAAACTAGCACTTAGAGAAACTATTCTGGAGCATCTTTTGTTAGACTCTATGCTTTCCATTCCTCTGTTTATCTCCTAGCAATGTATCATGGGTTTACCGTGACCAAGAGGGGCCAGAAGACAGCAGTGTGTCATTTCACATACTCCTGCACTGATTAGAAGCATTTTCTCATAATAAACAGGACATATTTCTGTCAGCAGCTCAGGAGTTAAACTGTTCAGCTTAGAGACTCTGAATGTTGGGCGACAGCTGGATTTGAACCTGGATCTGAGGCATCAGTGGTCCCCCATCCAGGTCAGATGCTGCTTAGCTTCACTGTCAATCCCAATGCCTAGCCAGTACAAGAGAGTACAAGCTGTCTCCAGGATCTTTGTTAATAGTAGCCTTAAGCATAGGTTACAGTAGGAGACAGAAATGCCTGCACTGAGCATGTCTGTGACATGGCGAACTGTGATTGGTGGTTAACGTCAGCTGATCCTCTGACCTGGCACCGCCTGATTGGTCATGGATGACGTCATCAGTGATGCGATTGACGAGATGGTTGGGGTCGGAGCTTAGCCCTTAAATAGCTTGTCTGTCCGCGGCGCGGTCAGATCATACTAATATAGGCAGTGCTAATGTGTGGACGTACCAGAATCTGGGCTCCACATGCTCTCTAGCTTTGCTCTCCGGGACCTGTTGATGCCAGAGTTCACTTGGCTAATTAGCACAGGTCCTTCAGGCAGATTTAGCTTATGCCAGGCAGGTAGCCAATGTGGCGCAGTTTTGCTACGAATATATGGTAGCTATACACCCTGAGCAGACTGCGGGGCGTGTAATCTGGGCATCGCCTGCCAAGCTGAACAGAGAGTTGCTCAGTCCGGTCACACGCCGGCTGGTAGCACGTACGCCTGGCGCTAGTCGCACGCATTTCCTAGCGGCTGGCATGTAGCTTCTGTGCAGTCAACAGGGCTACGTCTATACCAGCTTGCAGCACATAGTGCAAACCTAATATCTGGCAAGTGGCTTCTGTGCCATTAACAGGGCTACATCTACGCCAGTCGATAGCACATCTCCTATGACGTTAACGGAGATAGTGCCAATTCTACATCTCCCCTAGTGTGAAGTAACACAGGCGAGATCTAATTTAATCCTTTAGTTGTCAGTTGTTACCCTGTTACCCAAAGGGTGTTCGGCAGCAGTGACATAAACTGCATCGCGGACCCCGAGTTCGGTTGCAATCCATTATATATTAAAGTTGTTGCAACCGAGCTCATAACACTGAAGCCTTTTTTGTTTGAATGATCACAGTTGATCAGTGTTGGCCACTCATCTCTACCATATATACTCTCCTCTGGTAATCTGGATTGCCAGTATTAGTCTTTTACTACCTGATGTGGAATGGAGTATTTATCTCTGACTTTTGCATGGTGTCTTGGCTGTGTACAAATCCTCATCCTATCCTATCTGGTTTTCCTTTCTTTTCTCCCTTGTGTACCTCTGTTGTCTTTGTGCTTATTTGTATGTTTGATATTTCATTTATCCTTTACTTCCTCCCTTATTTTTCTAGTTTGTGTATGTACATAAACTATTAATCCCCACTTCTCCACTCCACACTTCCCTGGGTGGGACAGGGGTACATATATAGAGCTGATTCAGAAGTTCAGCAAGGTACATGTCCCCGGCATTTTCACCATCAGAAGTAATCTGGGGAGCAGGGATAGTGAGGGTGTGTGTAGCCGGAGTGCTGTATTTTACCATGGGGAATGTGTAGCCTGGTGTGAAGGCACACGCAGTACCCTGGAGAATGTGCGGAGAGGTAACAGTTTAATGCTCAATAAACATTCACTCCAACACACACTTAGACACACCCATAGGACATGTATAGCTAGTGATATGCGCAGTGAGAGTGCAGTCAGTTTCCTGTCTTCGGACAGAAGGGCAGTCAGTCTAGCCTGGACGTGGAGGGAGGAAGAAGTCCAGCCAGATCTGTCAGCAGTTCTTAAAGTGGAGGCTAGTAAGGGTGAGCCAGTTCACCTTAGCCTAGTCAGAGCTGTGCCTGATCAGGAGATAGAGACAATTCAGGAAGAAAGAGGAGTCAGCAGCAGGACCTTCAGTCGCCTGTCCCAAGGACAGTGGAGTTCAGTCGACGTGCTCCTGAACTAGAAGATTACTGAGCCTCTGTTAGCGAGCTCTGGGAAGAAGAAAGAAGGGATTAGCTTGTATTTTACCCTAGGAAGTGTGGAGTGCTTATGCTACAAGCGTGGACAGGGCGAAAGGCGCAGTGGAAGAATTCAGAAGTGCTTAAAGGATCGGATTATCCTGCACATTGTCACCGGTCACTGGGGACCGAAGTGTCACTATAGCTCCAGGCATAGTGATAGAAAAACCAGAGGCTTACTGGACCTTAGGTTACAGAAAGCAGCCCTTGGAGTGTCGGTACGTAACTGGGGCCAGGGAGAGTGGGAACCTTGAGTCAGTGCACGACAACAGTAGGAACTCAGCTCTCTCAAAGGAAGGCTCCGACCACAAAACTGACCGGGCAGTACAGCTTTGGAGAAGCTGGAGTATTCGGAGTGAACTTAGCTTTATGCTAGTTGGACTCATCATATGGAAAGTGAAGGAGGCCCATAACCTGTTCAGCTGTTATCTCGAAGCACATCCTCCACCCGACCAGCCTCCCTGGGACCTGCCTTATCATCTGACAAGTAAAAGGTATGGAAAGACGCTGGATGGTGTGAGACTGATTTATTTATCTGCACCCGACATCATTAATTCCATAGACTTTGAGGGACCAGTCCCACCTGTAGGGGACCCGACATCTAGCTGCCACACCATCCCCTCAGAGATCTACAGCAGCGCTGGTCTTAGTGATCAGAGAACTACAGGTGGCGTCACAAACTGTTATACACCTATCCCCTGTAAATATTCCCCCAACATACGCCTGACCGCCAGGGCCACAGACCGAGCCACCGCTACCTGTGACAACCCCATAGACTTCCATGGGCTCGGCTCTGAGTACCCCATTGCTCTGGTAACCCACAATTGTGGTGCGGGTCACAACAAAAACTTGGCGTCACGAACAGGATGCGAAACTCGCAAAATTGCGAGCCCTGTGTGCCTGTGGAGGTGTTTTTGTGAAAAAGGACTGTTTGCTATTTTTGGCGCTAAAATCCGCCATTTTGCAGCCAAATTCGCGCCCTCAGGCGCTGGAGAAGAAGGTGGGCGTGGATTCGTGGGCGTGTGCCCCCCTGTGGCGCGAAGAGGAGGAGACGCAAACCCCGCCTCCACGGAAGAGACCGGACGTCTCTGGTAGAAGAAGAGAGACTGCTCTGGAACATCATGGAGGCAGGACGTGTGCAGCCGAGCAGGGAAGCGGTGGAAGGCAGGCCCCGTTCCCCAGCCAAGCTGCCACTAGAACCAGAACCATCTGTGGTCCTGCACCTGCAGCAAGCCTTGCTGGAGATTGGAGAGGAAAATGCAAGATTGAAAAAGATGATTTCGCAACAACCTGGCATGGAGGAGATCGAGAGACGCCGGCGTACCCTGATACAGCGGCGGCTGTGGGACGCGGTGTTCTCTCCCCTCGACGACCCCCCACGAATTGAACTACCAAGACTTCTGCTGCCCAAGGCTAAGGAGCAACCGGAGGCTACCCCCAAAAGTACCGACCCTGATCCCACCGATGGAGCGGTGGAGGCGAAGGAGGTTGAGGAGGTACCGCCAGTTCCGGAGCGCCCGCCCGGCCAGGAGGCCGCAGCAGATGATCGATCCCCGGTAGGGACACCGGAGAGGTCCTGCCCATCATTACCAGACGTCGACTGGGACGCGATGGAGCGTCTTGATGACGTCGCCTACACCGCCCAGTGGGAACGTGAGTGGCAGCGTCGCGAAGAGGAACAGCGACGCCGGCAGGAGGAAGAACAGGAGGCTCAGCGCAACCGACAGCGGCAGCATGCAGAGCTCATCGCGGACAAGGAAAGTGTCCGCCGGGAAAAAGGTACTCTAAGGGAACCGCGGCGGCAGGGGTGTGTGACAGAGTTCCAGCTCCGGAAGGGCTGGGGCTTCATTAGAGAACCGGGCCTCTACCCAGGGGTCTTTGTCAGTCGCAGGGACGTAGAATCCCACCTGCCCATCGGCCATCCCGGGAGGGACCTAGTTAATGGAGACATCGTCACCTACACACGGCACTGGGGTATGAAGGGATGGTATGCCCTTAATGTCACAATCGTCCATGACCCCGTCCCTGACGCAGGTAACGTCACCATTGCCAGCGCATCCCAGTCCCAATCTTCCGCTGCATCAGGCCGTGCCCTGGCATCGCCCCAGGAGAGTATATCACAGTTAGGAGCACCCCCTGCCTCCTCTACTCTGCCAGCATCTCGCGCCAAATCACAATCGGCGACCCCGTTTAAGTCGCAAGTTATACCGCCGGACGTGGCGGCACTAGCTGAGATGCCATCAGAATCTTGCAAGGATGACATACCCGTTGCGCCCTTAGTGGTTCGCACGAGGACTGTAGCTACCCAAACCCTGATAGCAGGTCACGACTTGTTGGTCATGGGATCTAGGGATCACCGTATTGTTCCAGCCCCCGGGGTGGAAAATGTCGTTGAAGTCTGCAAGAAAATGTGAAGAACGGTAGGACCCAGACAGGGTTTACCGCAACAAAGAAGATGTAAAAAGTTTTTGATAGAAGAAATAATTGCTGTTTTGCACTTTATGGCTATGCATGATGTTTACATAGTTTTCTGTATAGTAAGTAGAATGCCCGGCTGGGTACAAAGATGAAAACTTTGAAAAGTTAAAGGATTTTGAGAAATAAAAAGTAAGAGTTTTACATATAGAATACTCTGGTTGAGTAAATACCGTTAGAATTATAATGTAAATATTGAAGCGAAAAGTATATATAAATATATATGTGTCCTTTTATTATGCCATGGACTTTGAGGCTGAGGACTGAGCCAGCCCAAAAACTGTATCCTGTAAATAGTTGCACTAAGGTGCATTATCTTGGTTTTACATGAAACCACCTCAACTACCTCTGAATATAAAACCCGTGTGGTGTGGCACTGAGTGAGGTCTGCATTCAGATGTCCTGCAGCCCACCCAGGACCCACGTTGAAGGTTTGGTGCGGGTCCTTCACAAGAATATTGTCGTTTATTTATATGAAAATGTCTATTTAGTATTTTGTATTTTTCTATATCCAATGTTTTAATGCAACGTTCAAGAAATCCTTACCTCCCGGATGGGAAGAGTTAATGTTTATGGTTAATGCAAAAACAAAATGTCTTCTTGTATTTCACAGCCCGGGAGTGCTGTATTTTACCATGGGGGAATGTGTAGCCCTGGTGTGAAGGCACACGCAGTACCCTGGAGAATGTGCGGAGAGGTAACAGTTTAATGCTCAATAAACATTCACTCCAACACACACTTAGACACACCCATAGGACATGTATAGCTAGTGACATGCGCAGTGAGAGTGCAGTCAGTTTCCTGTCTTCGGACAGAAGGGCAGTCAGTCTAGCCTGGACGTGGAGGGAGGAAGAAGTCCAGCCAGATCCTGTCAGCAGTTCTTAAAGTGGAGGCTAGTAAGGGTGAGCCAGTTCACCTTAGCCTAGTCAGAGCTGTGCCTGATCAGGAGATAGAGACAATTCAGGAAGAAAGAGGAGTCAGCAGCAGGACCTTCAGTCGCCTGTCCCAAGGACAGTGGAGTTCAGTCGACGTGCTCCTGAACTAGAAGATTACTGAGCCTCTGTTAGCGAGCTCTGGAAGAAGAAAGAAGGGATTAGCTTGTATTTTACCCTAGGAAGTGTGGAGTGCTTATGCTACAAGCACGGACAGGGCGAAAGGCGCAGTGGAAGAATTCAGAAGTGCTTAAAGGATCGGATTATCCTGCACATTGTCACCGGTCACTGGGGACCAAAGTGTCACTATAGCTCCAGGCATAGTGATAGAAAAACCAGAGGCTTACTGGACCTTAGGTTACAGAAAGCAGCCCTTGGAGTGTCGGTACGTAACTGGGGCCAGGGAGAGTGGGAACCTTGAGTCAGTGCACGACAACAGTAGGAACTCAGCTTTCTCAAAGGAAGGCTCCGACCACAAAACTGACCGGGCAGTACAGCTTTGGAGAAGCTGGAGTATTCGGAGTGAACTTAGCTTTATGCTAGTTGGACTCATCATATGGAAAGTGAAGGAGGCCCATAACCTGTTCAGCTGTTATCTCGAAGCACATCCTCCACCCGACCAGCCTCCCTGGGACCTGCCTTATCATCTGACAAGTAAAAGGTATGGAAAGACGCTGGATGGTGTGAGACTGATTTATTTATCTGCACCCGACATCATTAATTCCATAGACTTTGAGGGACCAGTCCCACCTGTAGGGGACCCGACATCTAGCTGCCACACCATCCCCTCAGAGATCTACAGCAGCGCTGGTCTTAGTGATCAGAGAACTACAGGTGGCGTCACGAACTGTTATACACCTATCCCCTGTAAATATTCCCCCAACATACGCCTGACCGCCAGGGCCACAGACCGAGCCACCGCTACCTGTGACAACCCCATAGACTTCCATGGGCTCGGCTCTGAGTACCCCATTGCTCTGGTAACCCACAATTGTGGTGCGGGTCACAACAGGTGCCCTTAGAGTTAGGTACAGGAAACTCTATTGTCAGAGTACCCTGGTACTCTGACAATAGAGTTGTGACACAATGTATTAATAACATAATCACTGGGTGTTTTCAATTGGGAGTGTACCTCTTTGCAATCTAGTGTCAGTGCTGATACTAACAAACTGTACTTGACAACTGGAATAGTATCACCTAGTTCTTCACACATTTTCAGGAGGAATAGCAAAGAATGTCACAATATACAGAAAAGGTACATCAGCATTGTTTCATGGGGAACACAAAGTATTTCCTAGCTTAGATAGTCACACATCAGGTGTTGTGATAGGCCTTACAGGCTGATGTGGACTCATACTTAATGATGATTACATTGAAATTAGGCCAAGTCTGAGTTTTACATTGATTCACTAACTAAATGTTATATTTTCCATTTTGGAACTGATTTAAGTTAAATCTTTACATAATAAACTATTTTAATAGATAATGTGTCTTATAAATCACTACTAATTTGCCGTACAAACTTTAAAGTCCCAAAACTCAGATAATTTTACATATTCAGAAATGCTGTAATGATCAGCCTGAGGAAACTGTTCCTAAATGATTCCAAAATAATTGCATAACCATTAATAATCTCGCAGTTGGTGGTGTGCCATAAGCATTAATATCTTCACTTTATTTCTCATTGTCAAGTATCCTTTTTGTTTTAAATTTCTAATTTGCTAAAAATGGACATGATTTAGCTAATTCTTAAAGGAAAATCATAAGCAGCAAGAATCAGACACTGGCTGCATCATTTTAGCCAGACATGTTTTACTCTGAAATGCAACAGGCTTACAGAGAAGACATACATTTAAAAATGTTCGAGAACCATGCGATTAGTAACTAGTCCAAAATGTTTGGTTGTTTCTCCCTGTCCCACCATCCTTGGCAACAGATCTATTACTATAAAAACAAGAAAGGGAAAGACCTGGCACTTAAAGGGAATCTGTCAGCAGGTTTTTGCTACCTAATCTGAGAGCAGCCTGATGTAGAAGACTAAGAGAAGCTGAATCCAGCTATGTATCACTTAGTTTACTGGGTGTAGCCATTCTAACGCAATCAGTGCTTTTAGATTTAGCAATGAAGCACAGCTGAGAAAGCTAACCACGCCCACACCAGGTTCTCAGTATACAAAGTCTATAGACAGTGAGCTGCTTAGATGATGGACTAGTCCGGCATTGTTAATCTCTTAGTGATAAATCCTTCACCGTTAGTAAACAACAGAGTTCACTTTAACAAGTAACACATCCTTGAATTCTGTGTTTTAGCTTCCATCGCCTGCTGTCTTCAAATTACATAGAAAAAACCTGCTGACGATTCCCTTTAAGAGAGAGGGACATGTAGAGACCAAAAGTCTTTATCAGCATCTCAAAAAAAACATTCCAGGCTGAAAAGGATCACACGGATCGCCTATCATTGTGCTCAAAATAGTGCCATTTCAGGGCTCCATTGAATTTTTTTCTTGTGTGTTAGTCTACTTATTGACATCATTTTGCTGCTAAAAAATAAAACAGGCCAGATATTTTAAAGTGGGGTATCTGCGTCATATACATCACATATCATTGCGCTCAAAATAGTGCCTCTCCTATCTGTGGGCTAAAAATTGGGGCATTTTTTTGTGCTCCACTTAACTGTTTTTGCTGTGTCTCAGCCTAGTTAGTCACATTATTTTGCTGTTTTAAAAAAATTTAGGACAAATATTGAAAGTGGGGTATCTTTGTCACAAGCCTCACTTATCCGTGAGCTAAAAATTGGGCATTTTTTGGGCTCCATTGTACTTTTTTTGCTGTGTCTTAGCCTAGTTATTCACATTATGTGGCTGTTTAAAAAAATAAAGGCCAGATATTTGAAAGTGGGGTATCTTCGTCACACGCCACATCTGTGGGCTAAAAATTGTGCCATTTGAGGGTTCCATTGAATTTTTTTGCTGTGTCTTAGCCTTCTTATTGACACAACTTTGCTGTAAAAAGAATACAGGCCAAATAATTTAAACTTAGATATCTCCATCACAAGCCTCTCCTATTTATGGGATAAAAATTGTGGCATTTGTTGGGTTCCATTGAACTGTTTTTGCTGTGTCTTAGCCTAGTTATTCACAACAGTTTGCATAAAAAATTTTTTTACCTACAGGCCAGATATTTTAAGCTGTGAGTTTCCTGCACACGGATCACATATAAGTTTGCTCCAAATTCAGCCATTTGTAGTGTACGTGGAAATATTGTACACTATTTCAAATGGGCAAGGTGCGTGGCAAGGGACGTGTTATGATTTGGTAGCTGAGGAGAGCAGGCAAAAAAGGAAATACACCAGAGAGGTTGGAATCTATGGGATTGCAGTACCCTGACTAACCACCACAACTAAAGGCAGCCGTGGAGCGTACCTACGTTGGTCCTAGACGCCTCGTCACAGCCTGAGAAGCTAACTACACCTAAAGACAGAAAGAGGAAAACTATCTGCCCCGGAGCAGATCCCCAAAGAACATAGGAAGCCCCCAAACATGTAATGGCGGTTAGACAAGAGGAAATACAGACACAGACAGAAAATAGTATGAGCAAACGTTGGGGCCCAAACTTCCTAAATAGAAAAGGATAGGAAGGACACTTACTGCAATCCCAAAAAACTCTGAAAAGTACCAACTCTACTAATTACAAAAACACCTGAGATCACACGACCTCTACCACATAAATTAGTTCTCTGGTGTAACAAAAACTAAACAGCAGCCACTGAAAAAACTGGAAAAGGCAAATGAACAAACAGTGGCCGAACTAAACTGAGAGGAGCACAAGCCCCCGGAGGGAACCCGCAGACCCCCACAGAAGTGCAGGACAAAATGCAAAAAGCAAGCACAAAAAACTAAAAGAAGAAAATGTCTTATCTGTTAGCAGAAGATGCAGGCACGAAACAGCAAGCTACAAAGTGAACAGGAATCAAAGATGAGACCAGAACAATTGATCACCGGCAACCCTGATGGGAGGGAATCTCCCTTATATAAGACCAGTCAGTAACACCTGATCGCCAATCTTCACAATCTTCATTGGATAGTTCAGTACTGTTTGTAACCACCAGAGGGAGCTTCTGCTCAGAATTCATTTCTAGCACATTCACAACAGTACCCCCCCTTGAGGAGGGGTCACCGAACCCTCATTTGAGCAACCAGGTCGGTCAGGATGAGCTCTGTGATACGCACGGATGAGTCTCCTAGCATTAATGTCCGAAGCAAACACCCAAGAATTGTCCTCCTGACCATAACCTCTCCACTTAACCAAATACTGGAGTTTCCGTCTAGAAAAACGAGAATTCAATATTTTCTCAACCACATACTCCAGATTGCCCTCAACCAAAACAGGGTCAGGAGGCACAGCCATAGGAACCACTGGCTCGACAAACCTCTTCAATAATGACTTGTGGAACACGTTATGGATCTTAAATGTCCCTGGAAGAAGTAAACGAAAGGAAACAGGATTAAGAATCTCCATGATCTTATAAGGTCCAATGAACCTAGGCTTAAACTTAGGAGATGCAACTCTCATAGGGATATTTCTTGAGGACAACCAGACCAAGTCCCCCACTTCAAACCGAGGACCATCAGTCCTATGCCGGTTGGCAAAACTCTGGGCCCTCTCCTGAGAGAGGGACAACTCAGGAGAGTCCACAAGGAAACTCCTCGAGAGGGCATCCACCTTAACATTCTTAGTGCCAGGAAGAAAGGAAACCACAAAATTAAAACGTGTGAAAAACAAGGCCCACCTGTAGAGATGAGCGATACTTTCCGATATCCAAAAGTATCGGAATCGGAATGGTATCGCCGATACCCAAAAAATATTGGCGATACCCGATACCGATACCGGAAATCCAATGTAAGTCTATGGGAACAAAATATCGGAATTAAAAAAAACCCATTCTTGCCTTGTTGGTTAATTGTACATGAAGGAAAACAACAAAGAGTAATGTAGAATGTATTGGGGAAGGTGAGGAGACATTAAAGGCATAGATGTTTAACCCAATCAAATGGAATAGCATAAATATATATTTTTTTAAAGATGTTCGGATTGACGAAGAAATTGACAATGTTGTTCACGTTTTTTCTATTTTGGCAAATATGTATATTTCACAACTTCCATGCTCTTCACCTTTTTAACTTTTGACACACTTTCTCCTTCATAATCTTCAGCAGCATCATCTTTTTCATCAAATTATTCTTCATCTTCACCTTCTTTATCTTCTTCTTAAACTTCTTGCTATTCATCTTTTTGTTAACATTACTCATATTCTTCTTATTAAACTATCATTCTAATTCATATTGTACTTCATCTTCTTCATCATATTCTTATTTGTGACAGAGAATCCTGTACTTGTAATCTGTCAAAGTATGAATTTTTCATTCTTCCGTTCTTGCTGTCACAAAAGATTTAAATTACAACAGTATTTGTCCGTGTTCAGTTTAGCCTGCAGCAGCAGGCATTTTCCAGGGGCACCACGAGGAGGAACGGACTCACCCCGTACACTGCTTAGTCTTTTTCTGCTTAGAATTTAGAGCATATATTTTGCTCTTCATTTTGGTCTTATACTTCATGTTCTTCTGCTTTTAGATCTTCTGCTTATTGTTCTTGTGTCTCTTGTTCTGTATCTTGTATTTGTAGCACAACCTTGTACCAGCTGATGTTACTGGGACACGGTTACTAAGCAGGAGGTACCTGTGCTCCAAAGCACTACCAAGGACCAGCAGACGTTGCAGGAACTCGGATACCGAGATGGAGGCACCTAGGCCAAAGGCACTGCGGAGAACCAGTTGACGGTACTGGAACCCGGACGAGTAGCAGAAGGTACAAGAGCCAATGCAAGTAACGAGGACCAGCTGACTGTGCTGGAACCCGGAGGGGCAGCAGAAGGAAAAGAGCCAATGGCACAACCGAGGACCAGCTGACGTTACTGGGACACGGTTACTAAGCAGGAGGTACCTGTGCTCCAAAGCACTACCAAGGACCAGCAGACGTTGCTGGAACTCGGATACCGAGATGGAGGCACCTAGGGCAAAGGCACTGCGGAGAACCAGCTGACGGTACTGGAACCCGGACGGGTAGCAGAAGGTACCCTTGGAAATTTAAGTTGACAGGCCGCGAGCCGGCCGCAGTTACCGAATCCCACAGTACTACAGTGGGTGATTGTCCTATTGTCACAACGGAAACAGCTTTTATTTGCATATCCCGCAGCACACATAGGAAGCACCTAAACTCCAGCACCATAGAGTCGGCTAACCCGACCGCAACACGACAGGACAACTTATTGGAGGCTAAGTGACGTTTACACTGACAGGAAACAGATGGCGTGCTGTAACCAGTCTGGGCAGGAGTGAGTACCCGTGCCAATGACACTTCCGAGCAACAACTGGCGGTGTTGAAGCCCAGGGATGAGAAGACAACAGGGTGGAGGCAGCATGACTTTTTGCCGTTCACACAGCAGGGGAACAGCTGACATTACTGAACCCCAGTAACACTATAGCTTGTGTATTGGTCTGTGGACAAGACACTTCTGAGCAGCAACTGCCAGTGTTGTAGCCCAGGGAGTAGAGTTCAGGTGGTAGAAAGATGAACATAACAGGAGACATGGATAACGTTGCGAACCAGTTATTTAATCTGAAAACGGACAGACAAATTCTGGCGAGATCCATGCCTTGTTCATTTTCAGATAAGTAAGCCGGTCTACATTATCGGAGTATAGTCGCATGCGACGGTCTGTTAGTACACCACCTGCAGCACTAAAGACGCGCTCCGATAATACACTGGCAGCAGGGCAAGCCAGCACCTCCAATGCATACTGGCTAAGCTCTGGCCATGTATCCAGCTTAGAGACCCGAAACTTGAATGGGGAAGAGCCATCTGGGAGTACACTGAGAGGGAAAGACATGTAGTCTGTCACCATCTTACGGAAACGTTGCCTCCTGCTGACTGGAGCCGTCTCGGATGGTGTAGACATTTGTGGCGCTGCCACAAAACTTCGCAACATTTGGAACATACTGGTCTTGCCCTGTGCAGAGGCGCTGCTTGTGCTCCCTCTTGTTGCAGAGCTGTCTCCACTGCCTCGACGCACAGAGCTGCTTTGTAAAGCAGTACCAGCAGCAGTGCTCTCGGCTGGAATGGAGAACATTATGGATTGCACCAGTGTGTCTTGGTAATCCCGCATTTTACGCTCCCGGTTCAACGGTGTGATGAGGCTTTGTAAGTTGTCCCGGTAGCGAGGGTCTAGGAGGGTTTACACCCAATAATCAGACGTGGTGAGAATGTGGGCGATGCGGCGGTCGTTTCTCAGGCACTGCAGCATGAAATCAACCATGTGCTGCAGACTCCCAACTGGCCAAGAAACGCTGTCCCCTGCAAGAGGCGTAATCTCTGCCTGCTCTGCATCACCCCACCCTCGCTCTACATACTGACTAGAGCGTTGTGTACCTCCCTCTGGAGCGATGTCTTCCTCCTCCATTGACTCCTCCTCATCCTCCTCACAAAGTGAGCCCTGCCCAGCCCTTTGTGAGGAACCACGTTGCGCTGACTGTCCAGAAGGTGATGGAATTTGTGACTCCTCATCCTCCACCTCTTCCAAAACCTCATCCCTTAGTGCTTGCAGTGTTTGTTGAAGTAGGCAGATAAGGGGGACAGTCAGGCTGACTAGTGCATCATCTGCACTCGCCATCTGCGTTGACTCATCAAACGCATGCAAAACGTGGCAGATGTCCTTCATAGAGGCCCACTCAGTAGTGGTGAAGTGTGAACGGCGCAAATTGCGAGTTGATTGCGCCTGATGCAGCTGATACTCCATTACTGCTGGCTGCTGCTCACACAACCGCTCCAACATATGTAACGTGGAATTCCACCTGGTGGGTATGTCACATATGATGCGATGTTCAGGAAGGCGAAATCTGTGTTGCAGAGCTGCAATGCGCGATCTGGCCATGCTGGAACGTCGCAAGTGAGCGCACTCTAGGCGGACCTTGTGCAGCAGTGCATCAAGATCCGGATAGTCCCTCAAAAAACTCTGCACGACCAAGTTGAGCACATGTGCCAGACATGGTATGTGAGTGAGGTTGCCAAGGCCCAGAGCTGCCACCAGATTTCGGCCATTGTCACACACTACCAAGCCTGGCTGGAGATTCGCTGGCAAAAACCACACGTCGCTCTCCTGCTTGATGGCATTCCAGACCTCCTGCGCTGTGTGGCTTCGATTCCCCATGGAAATTAATTTCAGGACGGCCTGTTGACGTTTGGCCATGGCTGTGCTCATATCGGTCGCAACAGGTAAGCGTTCACGGGTCCATGTGGAGGTAGACCGTGACGGCTCCTGCAGCGATGATTCTGAGGAACTGGAGTAGGAGGAGGAGTCAATGTGGACAGACTTGATTCCTGCAATCCTTGGAGTTGGCAGAACACGTACAGCGCCACTCGCAAGATCTGTACCCGGCTCCACAACATTGACCCAATGGGCAGTGAGGGAAAGGTATCGTCCCTGGCCATGGGTACTGGTCCACGCATCGGTGGTCAGGTGACGGCGTTTAGTAGCGCATGTTTAATTTTTCCCTCAACATGCTTTTGCAGACCAGGGACGGCTTGCCTGGTGAAATAAAATCGGCTGGGCACATTGTATTGTGGGACTGCCAATGCCATTAAGTTACGGAAACTGTCAGTCTCCACCAGCCTGAATGACAGCATTTCAAGGGACAGGAGTTTTGCAATGCCAGCATTCAGAGCCTGTGCTCGTGGATGGTTTGCCGAGTATGGCCGTCTTTTATCCCATGCCTGTGCTACCGATGGCTGTTTTGTGGCCTGGGAGTGTGAGGATGACAGGGAACTTGCAGCTGTGTGTGGAATAACACTTTGTCTCTGGACAACAGTGACAGAGGTTCTTCCATGGCGATCCTGTGAGGAAGCAGAACCAGCTGTGTGTGAGCTGGAGGAAGAGGCTCCAACACGAGCTGAAGATGTAGGTGCTGCTGTAGGTTGGCCTACATCTCCAGTGTGTCTTTGGAACTCAACCACGTGCTTTGACCGCACATGTTTCCACATATTTGTGTTATTAAGGTTACTGACATTTTTACCTCTTTTTACTTTTTGATTACACAGCTTGCATTTGACATAGCAAATATCATCTGCAAGTGTGTCAAAAAAGGACCACGCAGTGCAAGTCCTGGGAGCACCCGTTTTGGCTGTTGGAAGAGAACTGCTACAAACGGGTGCCAAACTGGAGGCTACAGGCAACCGAGTCTGCAGCCTACCTCTCCCTACTGTTTGGACCGTTGAGGCAATCTCTTCCTCAGAGCTGCTACCACCACCTTCCTGTTCCTCACGCCATGTTGGGTCTTGGACCTCATCATCTCCACTACCCTCTTCCAACACCTGCTGCTGTTGGGTGGTCTGGCCAGCACCATGCTCAACAGAAAATGGCACCTGAGTCTCATCATCATCAGATGCGTTCTGCGGTGTGCTGACCATCGGCACTGGCTCACCCGCCTCTTCACATTCAGAGAGACACAGCTGTTGCGCATCACTGCATACTGCCTCTTCTTCACATTCCAGAATGCTGCTTGGCTGGGCCCCTGTTTGCAAGCCAACAGATTCTGAGAACAGAAGCAGAGACTCAGCTGGCTCCAGTTCAGAACTCTCTGACTGCCTGGGCAATTTGGCAGGCGGTGAAGAGACAGATGGTTGTTCAACAGTGCTGTGGTCCTGAGAGGAGGTGGAAGGAATTGAAGTCGATGCATTGGCTGCCATCCAACCAACAACGGCTTCAATTTGTTCTTCCCGCAGCAGGGGGGTACGCTGAGCTCCTACAAAAGTGCGCATAAAGGAACGCTCACGGGGAAAACTGGTGGATGCTGTGTCACTGGGTGCGGCAGCAGTCACAGAATCCCCACGTCCTCTCCCTGCTGAAACTCCACGGCCACGACCACGTGCCTTACTCCCTGCCTTCTTCATCTTGGTAGATTGATAAAGAAAGTCAGAAAAGTTATAAGGCCTAAGTGTGGTTATTCCTCAGAGACTGCAGTGAACACTGCAGACAACTGTTCACTATCTGTGAAAGGCTTCTTTCTGTACTTCTATAGTGTTTGCAACCAATGTATTGGATACGGATGGAAGCGCGACACACTAATAGATTAGATTTTAAATGGAATGGAGCAGCACCAATTGGAGATAAATGAAAAGGATGAGCCACTGAGACACGCTCAGCAGAGTACAAGCAGCAGTGCTTGAACAAGTAACTGGAGCGTGATGTGCACTCAAAAAATAAAAAACACAGACTGAAGTGAACACTGAAACACAACTGTTCACAATCTGTGAAAGGCTACTCCTTTGTCTACTTCTATAGTGTTTGCAACCAATGTATTGGATACGGATGGAAGCGCGTCACACTAATAGATTAGATTTTAAATGGAATGGAGCAGCACCAATTGGAGATAAATGAAAAGGATGAGCCACTGAGACACGCTCAGCAGAGTACAAGCAGCAGTGCTTGAACAAGTAACTGGAGCGTGATGTGCACTCAAAAAATAAAAAACACAGACTGAAGTGAACACTGACACACAACTGTTCACAATCTGTGAAAGGCTACTCCTTTGTCTACTTCTATAGTGTTTGCAACCAATGTATTGGATACGGATGGAAGCGCGTCACACTAATAGATTAGATTTTTTTCAAATATAATGGAGCAGCACCAATTGGAGAATAATGAAAAGGATGCGGCACTGAGACACGCTCAGCAGAGTACAAGCAGCAGTGCTTGAACAAGTAACTGGAGCGTGATGTGCACTCAAAAAATAAAAAACACAGACTGAAGTGAACACTGAAACACAACTGTTCACAATCTGTGAAAAGCTACTCCTTTGTCTACTTCTATAGTGTTTGCAACCAATGTATTGGATACGGATGGAAGCGCGTCACACTAATAGTTAAATTGCATGGAGCAGCAAGAATTACACTGAAGAAAAAAAAAAGAGTCTGTGAGTGACACGTGCAGATGCCTACAGACAGCGTTGCATGCAGAGCAAACTGCAGCGTCACCTGCACTCTCACACACACCTTGCACAGAGCTGTTAAAACAACACTGGCAAAAGGAAGCTTTACACAGCGGTTGGTAAACTAGCCTGGCTAAAGCCCAGTACATAAAATCGCAATATCTAACTGTCCCTCATAGTCAGCAGAACAACGTTCTGTCCCTAACTGAGTTCACAGCACAGTGATGCTAAAATGGCGGCGGCGCCTTTTATAGTGCATTCTGACATCATTTCAGCAGCCAATCACAGCCATGCCATTAGTTAAGATGACCGCAGCATTACAGGATGTGCCCACACTTCATAAGATTCCTCATTGGCTGACTAAAATCACATTGCCTCTCAAAGAATTATGGGAACTTCCGATTCCGGTATACGATATTGGAAAAATATCGGAACTAAGTATCGGAATTCCGATACAGCGAATATCGGCCGATACCCGATACTTGCGGTATCGGAATGCTCAACACTACCCACCTGGCCTGTCTAGGATTAAGTCGCTTGGCTGATTCCAGATAAACCAGATTTCTTATGGTCCGTGAGGACCACCACCTGATGTTTGGCTCCCTCCAGCCAATGTCTCCACTCTTCAAAAGCCCACTTCATGGCCAATAACTCCCGATTACCCACGTCATAATTACGTTCAGTTGGAGAAAATTTTCGAGAGAAAAAGGCACACGGGTTACTTTTAGAGGTCTCTGGATCTCTTTGGGACAAAACGGCACCTGCCCCAATTTCACAGGCATCAACCTCCACCTGAAATGGCAGAGAAACATCAGGCTGCCGTAGAACAGGAGCAGAAGTGAATCTCTGCTTAAGTTCCTGAAACGCAGAGACTGCCTCAGGAGGCCAATTCACCACATCAGAACCCTTTTTGGTCAAATCAGTCAATGGTTTAACAATAACAGAGAAATTACCAATAAATTTACGATAAAAATTGGCAAAACCCAAGAATCTTTGAAGAGCCTTTAATGAAGTAGGTTGGACCCAATCACAGATGGCCTGAACCTTGACCGGGTCCATTTCAATAACAGATGGGGACAAAATGAATCCCAGAAATGAGATCCTCTGTACGCCAAAGAGACACTTTGATCCCTTCACATACAGAGCATTCTCTCTCAAAATCTGGAACACAGTCCGAACATGTTTCACATGAGAGTCCCAGTCATTGGAAAAAATCAAGATATCATCCAAATAAACAATCAGAAATTTATCCACAAAATACCTGAAAATGTCATTCATGAAGGACTGGAAGACAGAAGGAGCATTAGTGAGCCCAAAGGGCATCACTAGGTACTCAAAATGCCCCTCTGGGGTATTAAATGCCGTCTTCCATTCATCCCCGTGCTTAACGCGAATAAGGTTATATGCCCCCCTGAGGTCAAGCTTGGTAAACCAAGTAGCACTTTTCACCCTGGAAAACAGGTCAGAAATCAAGGGTAACGGATATTGATATTTCACAGTGATATTGTTCAAGAGACGATAATCAATACACGGCCTTAATGAACCATCCTTTTTGGCCACAAAGAAAAAAACGGCACCCAAGGATGAAGAGGATGGTCTGATATGACCCTTCTCCAATGACTCCTTGATATAAGACCGCATAGCGTCATGTTCAGGTACAGACAAGTTAAAAAGGCGACCTTTAGGGAATTTACTACCAGGCACTAATTCAATAGCGCAGTCATAGCTCCTATGGGGGGGCAAGGATGCAGATTTACTTTCGCTAAACACATCAGAAAAATCAGTCAAAAAGTCAGGAACATCCTGAGCCTGGGGGGAGGTAGAAAAAACAGGAGTGTTGGTATTAACACATTGGCAGCCCCAACTGGTTACAGACACAGATTTCCAATCCAAAACAGGATTATGAGACTGTAACCAAGGGAAACCCAGTACGATAATGTCATGCAGATTATACAGCACCAAAAATTTGCAACTCTCCTGATGATCATGTTCAACCCTCATTATCACCTGAGTAGAGAACTGAGGTTTATTCTCAGCCAAAGGGGTAGAATCGATCCCCAGTAGGGGAATAGACTTCCGTAGGGGTATCAAGGGAAACCCACAACGTTTAGCAAAATCAAAATCCATCAGGTTAATAGCTGCTCCCGAATCCACGAAATCCTGAGCAGAAAATGTGGACAGGGAGCAAATCAGGGTAACAGTCAACAAAAATTTAGTCTGAACACTACCCAAGACAACTGAGCGTGCAAAACGTCTTCCCCGCTTAGGGCAGACTGAAATAGCATGAGAGGCATCACCACAGTAGAAACATAACCCATTGCGTTTTCGAAACTCATGACGCTGTGCCCCAGAAGCCACTCTATCACACTGCATGGGTTCAGAAGCTGGTTCACAAGGCAACACTATTCCACGCATACCTCTACGCTCACGCAAACGTCTGTCAATTTGAATCGCTAATGACATAGAATCATTGAGACCAGAGGGGACAGGGAATCCCACCATAACATCCTTTACATTCTCTGACAGACGCTTCCGAAAAAGGTCTGCCAAAGCATCGTCATTCCATTTAGTCAGGACTGCTCACCTACGGAATCTCTGACAGTACAACTCAGCGTCCTCAAGCCCCTGATTTAATGCCAACAAGGCTTTTTCAGCTTGATCAGTGACATTAGGCTCATCGTACAATAACCCCAGAGCCTGAAAAAAAGCATCAACATTACTCAAAACAGGATCCCCAGGTGTCAGGGAAAAAGCCCAATCCTGAGGATTGCCGCGCAGGAGAGAGATGACAATTTGAACCTGCTGTGCTGCGTTCCCTGAGGACTTAGATTTCAAGGCAAAACACAACTTACAGTTATTTTTGAAATTCAGAAATTTAGCTCGATCCCCTAAAAACAAATCTGGCATGGGAATCCTAGGTTCCACAACAGGCAACCTCGCAAGATAGGTAGCAATACTCCGAACCTCAGTGGCAAGCTGATCCACACGACCAGACAACTGTGCAAACTCCATTGAGAGAGAAAAAAAAATCCTTCTCAGCACCCAGAGGTACAGAGGGAAAAAAAATGCCACAAACAGAAAAAAAAAAAAAAACTCTGACAACTCTGACAACTTTTTTCTTTCCACAATATTTTTCCCTTCTGTGAGTACCATATAATTTTCAGTTTGGGCCGGTGATACTGTTATGATTTGGTAGCTGAGGAGAGCATGCAAAAAAGGAAATACACCAGAGAGGTTGGATTCTATGGGATTGCAGTACCCTGACTAACCATCACAACTAAAGGCAGCCGTGGAGCGTACCTACGTTGGTCCTAGACGCCTCGTCACAGCCTGAGAAGCTAACTACACCTAAAGACAGAAAGAGGAAAACTATCTGCCCCGGAGCAGATCCCCAAAGAACATAGAAAGCCCCCAAACATGTAATGGCGGTTAGACAAGAGGAAATACAGACAGAAAATAGTATGAGCAAACGTTGGGGCCCAAACTTCCTAAATAGAAAAGGATAGGAAGGACACTTACTGCAATCCCAAAAAACCCTGAAAAGTACCAACTCTACTAATTACAAAAACACCTAGATCACACGACCTCTACCACCTAAATTAGTTCTCTGGTATAACAAAAACTAAACAGCAGCCACTGAAAAAACTGGAAAAGGCAAATGAACAAACAACAGTGGCCGAACTAAACTGAGAGGAGCACAAGCCCCCGGAGGGTACCCGGCAGACCCCCACAGAAGTGCAGGACATAATGAAAAAAGCAAGCACAAAAAACTAAAAGAAGAAAATGTCTTATCTGTTAGCAGAAGATGCAGGCACGAAACAGCAAGCTACAAAGTGAACAGGAATCAAAGATGAGAACAGAACAATTGATCACCGGCAACCCTGATGGGAGGGAACCTCCCTTATATAAGACCAGTCAGTAACACCTGATCGCCAATCTTCACAATCTTCATTGGATAGTTCAGTACTGTTTGCAACCACCAGAGGGAGCTTCTGCTCAGAATTCATTTCTAACACATTCACAACAGGGACGGGGAAGTGGACATGATGGTGCTTGCAGAGGCCGAGGCCGTAGACAAGCTGAAATTGGGCCGCAACAAACACCCACATCTTCTTACTCGACCTTCCTGTCCCAATTACTAAGGGACCGCAGCAGCACACCACTAATGAACTCCGAGCAGTGTCAAAAGGTTGTTGGTTGGATAGCGGATAATGCTTCCAGTGACTTTGCCACTACCACCACCATCCTGTCTTCCACATGGTCAAGTCTGAGTAGCCATGAGTCTGGACCGCATATTCCTCACCCTAATCCTCCTTCCTCTCACCACTCCGAAGAGCTGTTCACTTTTCCATTTATAGATTTGGGCATCTTGCTCGGTCCACTTGAAGCGGGGCAAGAGGAGATCGCATGTAGCGATGCCTAAATATTTGAGCAGCCACGGTCACATGAAGGCGATTGTGGGAACGAGTCACAAGAGGTGGACGACGATGAGACACAATTGCCAGAAAGTCAGGAGTGGAAGACGAAGTGGTGGATGACATAGTAAGTGACCCAACCTGGCAGGAGGACATGCAGAGCAAGGACAGCAGCACACAGGGGGAATGAGGCGTAGCACCCCAGCAGGCAGGAAGAAGCAGTATGGTGGCCGACAGAAGGCGGGCAACTGTTCCTCGTAACACCAACACGATGCAAGTTGTCAGTACAACTGTTAGGTCTTCCCGAGGCTGGTTCTTTTTTAAAGACTCTGTCGATAACCCCAAACAGGCCATTTGCACCATCTGCCATGCCCGCATCAGCAAAGGTAGCAAAAATACCAGACTGACCACCACAAGCATGAACAGGCACATGGCAGCAAAGCCCCCGACTTTGTAGGCCAAACCCAAGAGTCCAGGAACGGTGTCTGTGGGTGACACCACTGCCTCTTCCACTGTTATGTATGCAAGCCAATTCCCGTCCATGGTGCATGCAAAGATGCCTCCTGCCCTGCACCTGTCGCTGCACACATTCAACTAGCACCATCTTACAACACGTCCACATTCTTATCCCAGCACAGCGTTCAGTTGTCCATACCACAGTCCTTTAGAACACTAGCGCAAATATGCATGCAACGCCCCACAGGCCACACTACTAAATTCACACATTTCTCATCTGCTTGTGCTTGAAATGTTGCCTTTTAGGCTTGTGGAGATGGAAGCTTTCCGCAACCTGATGGTGGTGGCCGTCCCTCGGTACTCGGTCCCCAGCCGCCACTATTTCTCCGGGTGTGCCATCCCTGCATTACACAAGCACATGTCACACAACATTAGCCGTGCCCTCAACAATGCAGTTACTGTGAAAATCCACCTAACCACGGACACGTGGACAAGTGTTTGTGGGCAGGGACCGTACATCTCGCTGACGGCACACTGGGTTAGCATAGTGGAAGCCGAGACCCAGTCGGACCTTGGAATGGAACACGTCCTCCCGACGCCGAGAATTGTAGGCCCTACATACATCAATCAGGGTTGCCCCCACAGTGTACAGCTCCTGCACCTCCTCCTCCTCTTCAGCCTCCATCTCCGAAATGACCACATCAGTCACAAGCTAGAAGCACTTCAGCACTGCCTCAGCCATGCGGCAACAGGCTGTGCTGAAGCTAATAAGCTTAGGTGACAAACCGCTCAATGCTTAAGAGTTGTGAACAGCTCTGAAAGAGCAGGCAGATCTATGGCGGACACCGCTGAACCTACAGCTAGGCATGGCATGTACGTGTGTGACAATGGCTGGAACCTGGTGGCGGCTCTGAGACGAGGGGAGCTCACACACGTACCATGCCTGGCCCATGTGCTTAACCTCGTTGTTCACCTCATTGTCCAACAGTTTCTCAAAAGCTACCCAGAGCTGCCGGATCTGCCTGTCAAAGTACGCCACCTGTGTGCCCATTTTAGAAAGTCAGCTACAGCTTCAGTCGCCCTTGCAGTGCTTCAGCAGCATTTACAGCATCCGGCTCACCGATTGTTGTATGATGTCCCCACGCGTTGGAACTCTACACTGCAGATGTTGGAAATGATTTGTGAGCAGAAGATGGCAGTTATTGAACCCGCCGGTACCGAACATCAGGGGTCCACCCATATGTAAAAGATAGATAGATAAAATAAATGCAGGCAATTCATGTGCCACGTATAGTAAAATCACAGAGTTACAGGTTAGAATATATAGAATAGATATATACACATGCAATTCATAGATATAGAGATGTCAGTGACACACACTGTGTATATATATTACATAGATAGAAGAAAAGACTGCAACTCATCTACCATGTACTGTAAAATCACAGCAGGAGCCAACAGGATAGAAGAGATGGATTACGTACTATAAATGTACAAAGAATATGTAGATATAGAGATGTCAGTGACAAATACACTTTGTACAGTGTGTGCAGCTTGCTGTACATGTATTTAATTAATAAAAGATTATTTTTCTGAAAAAAATGGCATGGGCTCCTGCGTAATTTTTGTAACCAACAGAGGGAAAGCCAACAGCTGGGGGCAGAAGTTTATAGCCTGGGAAGGGGGTAATACCCATGGAGCTTCCCAGGCTATTAATATCTGCTCACAACTGAATACTTAGCCTTTACTGGCTATTAAATTAGGTGATCTTAAAAAAATGACACAGGGTTCCCCCTATAATTAATAATCAGCAAAGGCTATGCAGATAGCAGTGGGCTGATATTAGTAGCCTAGGAAGGGGCCATGGATACTGCCCCCAGGCTAAAAACATCAGGTCTCAGCCACCTGAGAAAAGGTGCATCTTTAAGATGTACCAATTCTGGCACTTAGCCACATTTTTCCCAATTGCCTTGTAGCGGTGGCAAGTGGGGTGATAGTTGGGGGGTTGATGTCACCTTTATAGTGTCAGGTGACATCAAGCCCCAAGGTTAGTTAAGGAGAGGCGTCAACAAGACTCCCCCATTACTAACCCCATAGTTACATTGATAACACAGACACCCAGAAAAAGTCCTTAAATTGAAAGAATGACAGACTCCTTTAATAATCTTAATTAAACCATACTTATGACCTCACCCATTCCCAGGATGACATCTTCATCTGCAAAAGAATTAAAAAAACAATATTCCTCACCTTTCCACAGAGATGCTGTTAATCCATTTGTCCCACAATGTGTCTAGTTCTGCTACATCTAGATGGCAGGCTGCATGGTTGCATGATGTGACCATACAGCCTGCCATCCAGCAGAGACACTGAGCAGCATCTACTGCTGCTGTCCAGTATCTTGTGGTGAACTCGTAGGACCTGTCTGATGTCACTGTGAGCGTGAGAAAGTCCTCACACTCCCGTGCCTTCAGAAAGGTACTGGCAGTTCACAGCCAATGAACTCACTTCACTTATCTGACGTTAGAAGGAGCGCCATTAGAAATTTTCCCACGGCGCTCTCGCTAACCTCAAAATAGTACCAGAGATGTCAGTGTCCGTGTGTGTAATATTTGAGGCACATGAGTGGCAACCATGTGCCGCATCAGTACCACACAGATGGGCGCCAGGGATTAAGCACTTCAGTAAGCATTGTTCCCCGACACCGAATGCTGAAGACAACTCTCATCATTCTCCCCTGCTCTGCCAACGATCAGCACGATCAGGGGAGAATGATGAGTTATAGTCAAGTGAGAACAATGACAGTAGATGGCATCTTTTGGGACTATTACTCCCATCAGTGTTATGTTTTGGTAGCTGAGGAGAGCAGGCAAAAACGGCAATACACCAGAGAGGTTGGAATCTACTGGATTGCAGTACCCTGACTAACCACCACAACTAAAGGCAGCCGTGGAGCGTTCCTACGTTGGTCCTAGACGCCTCGTCACAGCCTGAGAGGCTAACTACACCTAAAGATAGAAAGAGGAAAGCTATCTGCCCCGGAGCAGATCCCCAAAGAACATAGGAAGCCCCCAAACATGTAATGGCAGTTAGACAAGAGGAAATACAGACACAGACAGAAAATAGTATGAGCAAACGCTGGGGCCCAATCTGCCTAGACAGAAAGGATAGGAAGGATTCTTACTGCAATCCAAAAAAAACCCTAAAAAAAAACAAAGCTACTAATTGCAAAAACACCTGAGATCACACGACCTCTACCACCTAAATTAGTTCTCTGGTGTAACAAAACTAAGCCGCAGCCACAGAAAAAACTGGAAAAGGCAAATGAACAAACAACAGTGGGTCCAGAGGAACCGAGAGGAGACCAAGCCCCCCGGGCAGGGGAACCTGGCCAACCTCACAGAAATGCAGAGAAATATGCAAAAGGCAAGCACAAAAACAAAAAACAGAAAATATCTTATCTGAGAGCAGGAGAAGAGGCAAGACTCAGCAAGCTTCCAAGTGAACCAGGAAACAACGTTGAGACAAGAACAATTCATTACCGGCAACCATGATGGGGGAAACCTCCCTTATATCCAGCCAATCTGTGATTCCTGATTGCCAATCCTCATTGAATGGTTCAGTACTGTTTTTAACCACCAGAGGGAGCTTCTGCTCAGAATTCATTTCTAAAACATTCATAACACATCAGCCTACAACTGCTGTCAGCTTCAGCAAAGCTGGTTATCAAGAATAGAGGGTCCCCATGCCTTGTTTTTAATTATTTAAATAAATAATTTTAAAAAAATGGCATTGGTTCATCACCATTTTTGACAACCAGCCTTGCTAAATCAGGCTGCTATTTTCAGGCTGGTAAGGGGTCATGGATATAGGTCCCCCAGCCTAAGAATAGCAGCCCGCAGCTGCCCAGAAAAGGCACATCTATTAGATGTTCCAATTATGGCACTTTGCCTAGCTTTTCCCAATTGCCCTCTAGCGGTGGTAAGTGAGGTAAGTTTTGTGGGGTTGATGTCACCTTTGTATTGTCAGGTGACATCAAGCCCATGGATTAGTAATGGAGAGGCATCTATAAGACACTTATCTATTGCTAATCCTATAGTTGTATGGTAAATAAAGACACAGCCAGAATAAAGTCCATTATTAGAAATAAGACTAAACACAGTTTATTTAAAAATAATAAACACAGTTATACTCACCAAACTCCTAATTCCACCAAAGCCCTGGTTCTCCTGCAATAAAAAACCAACAATATCCCTAACCTGTCCGTCGTTCTGTCCCACATCGTGATCCATATCTGAGGGATTAATAGCTTTCAACCTGGACGGTGCCAAGATGCCACTGTCCAAGCTGAGAACCACTGGTGACTGAACTGCTATGAGTGCAACGTCAGAGACTAGTGGTGACATCATTGAGGTTACCTCTGGTCACTGAGGCTGGGTTCCCAGCAGGGCTGAACTGCGTGACCTCAGTACCGTGGAAAAAAGTCAGTGATGAGGTCACCGCAGCTGAAGCTCAGTGACTTCACTGCAGATTACGATGAGAAATTCTCACGGTGATCTGCTATGAAGTCACTGAGCTTGAATTGCGGTCCCATCAACTGACACCAGTGACTGGAGCTAAACTTTATACCTCTGATCACAGCTGAGTGCTCATTCTGTCTTTTGACAGGGTGGGAACCGTGGCTCTCTGACCAGAGGGGATGATTTCATCGCCAATCAGAAGAGCTACGCCACAGTTTCTCACGCTGTCACACAATGTGAGAAACACTGGCTTTTGTGCTGTGTATTTTTGACTACAGTCAGCGATTAAATTGGCGAATATTGCAAATTCGTGAGCCACCCGAATATTGAAATATTCGCTCATCTCTACTGAAGACCTCCATGCCTGTTATGACGGTTCTCTTGTGAAAGCCAGGCTGCAGCTGGAGTTTACAAAAGCTGTGATTTTCGCTATACATAGCAGTACTACTATGTGTAGTATAAGAAATAGGATGATCGCAGGTTCAAGTACCCTAAGGGAACTAAGAAATACAGTAGAAATGAAAAAAGTTTTAAACGATAAAAAAGTTAAAATCACCACCCTTTTGCCCCATTAGAAAAAAAATACACATATTTGGTATTACTACAGTCCAGTTTGTTAAAATATTACGGTAAATAAATTAACCTAATTGGAAACAGCATAATGAGAGAAAAATTGAAATGCCCAAATTAAGTTTTTTTGGCTTCCACAACATTTCTATCAAATGTAAATATAAAAATGTCAGATCGGGGTGCAAAAAATAAGCCCTCGTATAACCTTATCAATCAAAAATTGAAAATGTTACAAATCTCAGAAAATGGAGATAATTTTTATTTTACAGGATTTTGGAAAGAAAAAAACGTATCCATGTTTGGTATCTGTGTAATCATACTGCCTTAGAAATTCATATTTCCAAGTCAGTTATACCGTGTAGTGAATATGGCAAATCAAAAAGCAAAAAACTGTTGCAGAATTGTATTTTATTTTTTTGCTATTTTGCCACACTTGGAACATTTTTCCTGCTTCATATTTTTAGTTGTCTAGACCTGGGGTACGTCTTATTGTCAGGTATGTCTTATATCAGATGATATAATGTATAGATGTTATTTTTAACGGTTGTAAAATTGACCAACAGTTTTTAGTTTCTAAGAATTTCTGAAAATGTGACACATATGCATCTCTTTCAAAAAGCTCATGCAGATAAGAAGCATGCTACTAACAGTTGTATGTTAAATATGGATAATATTTGTAAAGGGTGGAAATTATACACATTTTAAAGAACTCCCCTTGTGAAAGATAAAAACTCATAGATCCTCAAGATACTCCTTCCTAATTCACTAACATGAAATTGATATTTACAGTGTTGTTTTAAAGTTTGTGAACTTCCGAATATTCCTTATTTCTGCATAAATTTCACCTAAAACTACATCAGATTTTCTCACAAGTCTTACAAGGTAGATAAAGAAAACCAAGTCAAACAAATCAGTAAAAAGATTAGACTGTCATTTTTTTATACGTAAATGTATCCAATATCACATGTCTGTGATTGACAAAGGTAATTCAAAGTTGGTATGAAGTTTGTATGTTGTAATGCAGTGTTTTTTCTTTCTTTAACCCCTTCATGAGCGAAGGTATTTTTGGTTTTGCGTTTACATTTTTTGCTCCCCTTCTTCTCAGAGCCATAACTTTTTTATTTTTCCATCAATATGCCCGTTTGAGGGCTTGTTTTTTGCGGGATGAGTTGTACATTTTAACCACACCATTGGTTTTACAATGTCATGTACTATAAAGTGGGAAAAAAATTCCAAGTGTGGTGAAATTGCAAAAAAGTGCAATCCCACACTTGGTTTTTGCTTGGCTTTTTTACTAAGTTCACTAAATGCTAAAACTGACCTACTGTTATGATTCTCCAGGTCATTATGAATTGATATACATAAAACATGTCTAGGTTCTTCTTTATCTAAGTGGTGAAAAAAATCTAAGCATTGATTAAAAAAAATTGCGCCAATTTCCGATACCTATAGCGTCTCCATTTTTCGTGATTTCGGGTTGGATGAGGACTTATTTTTTGTGCACCGAGCTGATGTTTTAATGATACCATTTGGTGCAGATATGATCTTTTGATCTCCCATTATTGCATTTTAATGCATTGTCGCGGTGACCCCAAAAGGTAATTCTGGCATTTTAACTTTTTTCTTGCTGCGCCATTTAGAAATCTGGTTAATCCTTTTTTATTGATAGATCAGTCGATTCTGAATATGGTGATACCAAATATGTGTATGTTTGATTTTTTTATTGTTTTATTTTGAATGGGGCGAAAGGGGGATGATTTGAACTTTTATATTTTTTTATTTTTTTTATATTTTTAAAAACTTTTGTTTTTACTTTTGGCATGCTTCATAATCAATAGTCTTCATGGGAGACTAGAAGCTGCCACAACCCGATCGGCTCTGCTAGATACAGGTGATGATCACATCGCCTCTATGTAGTAGAATTACTCACTTGCTGTGAGCACCGACCACTTGGTGGTGCTCACCTGGATTGGATGCTGTTCCTATTTTTTCATTTTCCAGGGGCATGTCTGGTTGCGCAAGGCTTTATCCGGCAACACTACCTTCCTTGTGTCACGGGTAGGGTAGCGTGTGTCTATTATATGACTCTCTCTAAAATGTGACGTTACGCAGCCTTATTCTGCCCTAGGGACGCCAAAAATACGACAGCAGTAATCATTTACTGTATAAAACTCCACCTATGAGCAACAAAACAAGCAGGTTCCCTCTTCTGTTTCCTGCGCTGACATGTGAGGAGGGAGTTTGGAGATGCTCCTGAATTCCTCCCAGGTATCCAAGCATATCGGGCCCATAGGAGAGCAGTAAAACCACCCCCGGGAACACTGACACCTTTTACATTCGTGGGGACATAATTTATGGAGAGCTACTTGCTACGGAGTTCACAACAGACCCCGAACGGAAAGAGGAAAGAGGCGCGATGCTGAGCGCTGCCATAGACATGCAACAAGAGCTATTATCAGAAGCACCATGTGACCTGAGAGTTCATCAGGAATTTGATTCGCAGAAAATGGCTGAAGAGGGGTCAAAGCCCTTCTCTTACCAGACATTCAGAAGCTGCTGGAGTCGGCATTGCAATCGTCATTGTCTTCCATACAAAAGTCTGTACACCTGAATACCATTGCAATTACCAAGCTGCAACAGGATGTGGCGCTGCTACAACAGGAGAAGCAACTTGGCCAAGACAGAGAACAGAACCTTCAGCAGAAGTTACAAAATTTGAGAGACAAAACAGAGGACTTGGAAAATCGCTCGAGACAAAGCAATTTACGTCTCGTCGGACTGCCTGAATCGTTTAAATCAGCAGACTTACAATACATCTGTGAGAATGATCTACCGAAAATATTGTGACTTAACTACTACTGTCGTGTGTAACGTGCACATCGTGTGGGACCGCCGCAAAACAACAACAGGCGAGGGGAGGCATCGAAACCAACGATGTACAGACCACGGCAAGTAATAATTAAGCTGTTACATTATAACGACAAAGTTTCATTGTTACGGCCATTCAGAGAAGTGAGGCGCCACTGCTACTCCATGACTATGAGATTCTGCTCTCTGATGACTTCTCAGTATCGGTGTCCAAGAAGAGGAGGGCGTTCAGTTTAATTTGCACAACGTTGTTTGAGCGAGATGTTCGCTTTCAACTACTGTTCCCAGCGCGTTAGCGGTTCCAAAGATCTGACGGGACATATGTCATTAATGACACACCACAACAAGCCGAAGCAGCCTTGGAACGAAATCAACAAAGTGATAGGGAAGTACAGCGACGCAGTTCCAGGTTCTCCCCACGCAGACGATGACAAGATGGCAGTTCATGAAGGAGATCAGGAAAGATGAAAGAGATTCTCTCCACGTTAAATGACATATGAGATATATTTGCTGTTTGAGCCGTTTCTATTGGAGTTCCTTCATACCTATGCTAAAGCATGATAGTTTTGCTGCAATTTTAGATGGTTAAATTAGTTAATTGATATTAGATGTTGAAGATCTCTCATGAGAGTGGGGGTCTTGATAAACGTGGGACAAATGAGTTAAACATTACATATGGAGGGACAATAAGTGAAGCAGGCTATTGGGGTTTCATGCTTTGGACACATGGGGGGTACACTGAATAGCCTGGGAGGATGGGGGTAATCTCCTCACAGGTTAGAAAAAAGAAAGTCACATAAACACAGGTAGTGGTGGAGAGACTACGACCGCTTACAGCGGTTTATTGATAAACAAGAGTTACTAGAAAAGGGTAGCAAGGGACCTCTCTCCAATAATTAATCCTGGAATTGTCAATATATCTTGATTAGGTATTTGATATTGTGGTGCTGCTTCCTCCTTTCCTCGCAGGTTGGTGCCAACGACGGCCATAAGAGGGTACACCGTCTCCTCCAGCACACTCTTAATTTTTCTGCCGCCCATTCAACATGAAGATCATCTCCTGGAATGTCAAAGGCTTGCGTGCGCCGGAGAAGCGCACAAAGATTCTGAGGTACCTCCGACGGTGGAAGCCGTACATAGCACCTTTTTTTTTTTTGGAAAATCTAAATAAAAAGGAACTTAAAAAAAAAAAAAAACCCTCTTCAACAATCTACAAGACAAACAAGCATGATGGGTTACGCTGCCTTTATTGAGTTACAGTATTAGATCGACATTGTCCATGAGTAACTATGCACTGTGATAGCTATAAATATCATAAATGGAGACTGAGACAAGGTAAAGGCACACCAAATAAATGGAAAATCCCTGAATGTGTGCCATCTAGTCAGGACTAAAGTACTAACCCATCGCCGATTAGACAAGAAAAAAGAGATGTGATGTGGCCATCACAGAAAAGCGATAACGGGTATCAAAGTGTAAGAAAATTCTTTATTGAATACAGACAGGGTGTTAATACAAAAGTTAAAATAGGCAAGAACAATGCAGGCAATGGGACCACACCTGATGCGTGCGTGTCCAGAAAGGCAGGAAGACAGTCCCACCCAGGTAATAGATTATATGTACATAACAAAATCACTGGTCAGTGCACATAATTTTGCTAAACCCCTATATCAATGTGTGAGATCCAATCATATTAGTATAAACCTATGTAGGCAAGGATCACAGCCCTATATATAGGAGCATTAGAGGAAATACATAAGCTGCAGCAAAAATTCTGAAATGACAAATGTCATACATAGTCCATGATTACCTCCAATAGCCGAAGACGAGTAAGAACCTGGGTGGGCACGTCTTGAGAAAGACTTAACGTCGAAACGCGTTGATCGCTCTGCTACATTTTTGTGGACCTGTACTGCTTAAATATTGCTGTTTATTTTTAATCACATTTATTAAAGAATTGAACTTTTATACTACTTCTACTCCACGCTGGATTTTTTCTTTTTTTCTTTTCATCTGCTCTGGTTGCTCTGCCACATCCGTGCGAGGAGTGAAGATATATGTGCAACGTGAAGATTGGGGTAAGCTGACATTATTTGTTTCTTTTTTGCCAATTATTTATTATTGCGCATTATTACCAGGTTTACATGATGGCCATTTCATATATGGTGTGTGAAGTTACAGTTGTCCTCACTCTGTGTTGATTTTTATTATGTCTGTCATTAATAAAACTCGTGAGGATGATGATGATGATGTTTATGATTCGTACATCCATTGACTGCATTATCTTACAGGTACAGATAACGTTCCTTAAGAACCATTAATTGATAATTATGAAATGTAGTTTTATGCATTAATTTTAAAAAGTAAACACTATGTTTTAGTTTTTGTTACCATTTCTACTAGCCATGTGCAGATATGCGCTGTGATGACAAATTAATATTTGTCCATATTTCTTATAAAAATTTTTCATTTTAGCCCTTGAAAACTTAAATCTTTCCTGTTTTAAGCATAACAATCAGGGTGACGGCTCTTCCCTATTTGGAGCATGTTCGACATGGGTTTTTCTGTGCATGTGTAGGGAACAGGAGACTTCTTGCCGCTGTGGTACACCAAAGGGGATCTTGCTGGATGTGAGATATATTTCTTCTAGCAGACTGAAGTTTGCTCAGGATTTTCCATGATCACAAGGACCTGTGATAAGGTCATAGTCACGTGATCTGGTCATCTGATGTGTACCTCACTGAGGGTGTGGAGTAGGCCTATAAAACAAGGAGCTGTTGTAGTTGGTGTGTGGAAGGAAGGATTTTGGCTGGAGTCAGCCTGGAAGATTGTTTTGTTACTGTGTGCCAGTGTGCACCAGGAAGCCAGTACCAGACCACCCGGAATGGGACCTGGCGGTCTCTGCTGACCTGCAGCCGCTTAGTTAAGCCCGTCCCAAGCAAGGGTGAGTCTGGCACCAGTGGTTCTCCAAACTGTGGTGATTTATGTTCTGTTTTTATTTTGTTATCTGGACTTTTTCTTGAACTCATGCTTAAAACCACTGAAATTTGAAGTAAAAGGCGGTGTGTTTGCCTCATTACTGCGGCCCAGCCCTGCCTACCAGAGCGGATCCCTACAATTGGTGACTTCAATGCGGGCAACGCAGTGAGGTCAGGCTGTTTTTTCCTGCATGACAGTAAATGTTCTAGGTAAAGAAAGTGACGCAAAACCCGGTGGATAACTGTCCCAAGATGGAGAACACAGTAAAAATGCTGGAGGAGGCCATGCGGCAGCAACAGCAGGCTATGCAGCAGCAGCAGACTATACAGCAGCAGGCTATGGAGCAGCAGCAGGCTATACAGCAGCAGGCTATGGAGCAGCAGCAGATATTTAATCAACAGCAACAGGAAACCAATAGTCTAGTGATGCAGCACATCAAAGCGCCGCAGACAGCAGGAGCTGCCCGGGGATGGCAGGATGTCCGGAAAGCGGTGCGTACAGCGATCCGAAAGATGGAGCAATCAGATGACGTTGAGGTGTACCTGGAGATGTTGGAAGGCGTGGCTAAAAGGGAGAGACTGCCCCGGTACCAGTGGGCCGAGATCGTGGCTCCGTTTTTTTAATTCAGGACCCGCAAAAGCCTCTAGGGACCTACCCCCCGAGCAACAGGAGGACTATGAGAGCGTCAAGGGTGAGATACTTGCACGTCTTGGGGTAAATGTTTTGGTCCGGGCACAGCGGGTACACCAGTGGAACTTTTCCCCTTCCGAGCCAGCTCGGTCACAGTATTATGACTTGATACACCTGATAGAAAAGTGGTTGCAGCCGGAGGTGTTGTCACCCAGCGCTATGCTGGATCGTATAGTGACTGATAAATTCTTGAGAAATTTGCCACACACCCTTCAAATATGGCTTGGACAGGCAGCCCCTACTGATGGTCTCCAAATGGTAGACCTCATTGAAAGATATGGGGCTACCAAGGAGATACAGGGAGAGACTACCCGGAAGGTACCAAGTAAATTCCACAAACCTTCACCCACAGCTCGGCGAGCAGAGACTCGGAGGGCCGCCCAGGACGGGTCGGGGAACGAAAGGGGCCCCATAATCTGTTGGCGGTGCCAACAACCAGGACATGTGAGAGCTGTTTGCCCCCACCTGACAGAGCCCATGGACAACAACTTTAAATACTATCAGTCTCACTATGCAGAACACATGTGTGCAGTGGTCAAAGCAGAGGGACCCAATATGAACCATTTGTGTAAAGTGCAGGTGGAGGGTAACCCTGCTGTGGCTCTAGTGGACTCAGGGAGTCTCGTGAGTGACCCTAATACGAGCCAGCCACGTCCAAATCAGCGAGTATACTGCTGGGAAAATGGGTGTGTTGTGTATACATGGTGACTTCAAACATTATCCTACCACCCTGGTGATGATAAACACGCCAGCGGGGAGGAGGTGACACGAGGTGGGGCTGGTGGTTAATTAGCATTAATAATGGGGAGAGATTTTCCGTTATTTTATGTGCTTTGGCCTGTAATTACCCCTCCCACAGAACAGTCATCGGCACCAGTGGCAAACAGGTTGCATTCTCCAGAAATCGGGCATGAACCTGGTGGCCCAGAGGAAGATGTACTGGCGGTAGGAATACCTTAGCCTTCGGTGGAGGAGGAAAACCCCTCTCCTATAGAAGTGTTAGGTGGGGAGATGGAAGATTTGCCACCGGGACCAGAATTGTCATACTTAAATGTGGCAGGTGACAATTTTGGTACGGCGCAACTACGGGACCCTACGTTGACTCGAGCCAGGGAAAATGTACTGGTTGTCAATTGGGAACCCCAACACCCCAGGGCAGCTAAAGTATTTACCCGATTTGAGCTGAACCAAGATTTGCTGTATGGGGTTTAAAAAATACATGGGGAAATTGTCGAGCAATTGCTGGTACCGCAGTCATATCGGAGGTTGGTAATGGACTTAGCGCATGCGCATGTACTAGGGGGACATTTGGGACCAAAGAAAACCCTAGACAGAATTCTACAACGGTTTTACTGGCTATGGGTCTATGAATAAGTTAAACGGTATTGTTACTCTTGTCCCGTGTGCTAGGTAACCAGTCCGCAGCCTCATTTTCAGAGTCCCTTGGTGCCATTACAAATTATAGAGGTACCGTTTGAGAGAATAGCCAATGGATCTGGTGTGGACGGTTAATAAATCAGCAAGGGGTCATCAACACATCCTCGTAGTTCTAGATTACGCTACCAGGTATCCTGAGGCTATTCCCCTGCGACACACCTTGTCTAAACTGATCGCAAAATAACTCATGGGTATGTTCTCTCGGGTGGGAATCCCTCAAGAAATCTTAACAGATCAGGGGACCCCCTTTATGTCAAAAATCATGAAGGAACTCTGCCACGTGTTAAACAGTTGCGCACATCGGTCTATCATCCCCAAACAGACGGTTTAGTAGAAAGGTTCAATAGAACTCTGAAGAATATGTTGAAAAAAAAAGTTTCTAAAGATGCTAAGGACTGGGATCTCTTGTTGCCATACCTGATGTTTGCAGTGCGGGAGGTGCCCCAGGCATCTACGGGGTTCTCGCCCTTTGAACTATTATATGGCAGACATCCCCGTGGCTTACTCGATATAGCTAAAGAGGCCTGGGAAAACCATACAACTCCCCACAAAAGTGTGATAGAACATGTGGCCAAAATGCAAGAGAGAATGGAGACAGTCCTACCATTAGTCCGAGAACATATGGAATCAGCACAAAGGTCACAGAGGCAGGTCTATAACCGGGAGGCACGGGTAAGGTCCTTTAACCCTGGGGATCGGGTGTTGGTACTTGTGCCTACAGTGGATAGTAAGTTCCTTTCAAGGTGGCAGGGACCCTACGACATTATAGAGAAGGTGGGACCAGTAAACTATAAAATACACCAACCAGGGCGGAGAAAGCCAGAACACGTATACCATGTGAATCTGCTCAAACCATGGAAAGACAGAGACCCGCTTGGTCAGGATTGTCCACGGCCTGCATTTCCAGTACAGATGGCTTCCTTGTCTCAGGAGAAGGCAAGAGAAGTCCTCTCCGCCGTCAAAATATCAGACACTTTGTCGCACAAACAAGTTCAGGAAGTCAGAGAGTTTGTTCGCCGAAATACAGATGTTTTTTTGGAACTTCCTGGTCGTACCTCCCTAATACAACATGACATTGTCACTGAGCCGCAGGGCAAAGTACGATTAAAGCCATATCAGGTGCCTGAGGCCCGGCGACAAGCCATCTTGGAAGAGGTCAAGAAGATGCTGCAGTTAGGGGTCATTGAAGAGTCCCAGAGTGAGTGGGCCAGCCCAATAGTCCTAATACCAAAGCCTGATGGGACACTAAGGTTCTGTAATGACTTCAGAAAACTGAATGAAATTTCTAACTTTGACGCCTATCCCATGCCCCGGGTCGATGAGTTAATAGAGCGGTTTGGGCAGGCACGTTATTTTTCACTCATTGACCTCACAAAAGGGTATTGGCAGGTGCCACTAACAAAAAGCAGAGAGAGAGAAAATGGCTTTTTTAACACCCGAGGGACTGTTCCAGTATATAGTCCTACCCTTCGGGTTGCATGGCGCTCCAGCGACATTCCAGAGGTTAATGGACGTTGTTCTTCGTCCTCATCGCCAATATGCCGCAGCCAATATGGACGATATTGTGGTGTACAGTACAGACTGGGAAAGTCACTTAGCCAAGGTACAGGCGGTGATAGATTCGCTGAGACAAGCAGAGCTAACTGCCAACCCAAAGAAGTGTTCCATAGGGTTGGAGGAAGATCGCTACCTGGGGTATGTGATTGTGAGAGGAGTTATCAAAGGCCAAACAAACAAAGTGGAGGCAATCCAAAACTGGCCCCGTCCCCTCACCACTAAACAAGTGAAAGGGTTTTTGGGGTTAGTGTGATACTACCGGCGGTTTATTCACAATTTTGCAACACTGTCGGCGCCATTAAATGACTGCCTAAAAGGCAGGAATTTAGTAATGGTGCGATGGAATGATCAGCTTGAAGAAGCGTTTGTAAAACTAAAAGGGGCACTGTGTGTGTGTCACCATTTTTGATCACACCCGACTTCAAAAGAGAATTCATTGTCCAGACTGATGCGTCAGAGGTAGGTGTGGGGGCCGTTTTGTCTCAGGAGGTTAACGGGGAGAAGCATCACATTACTTTCCAGAGTCGAAAGCTAACTCCAGCTGAAACCAGATACAGCATTGTAGAGAGAGAGAGTGCCTGTCGATCAAGTGGGCACTGGAGTCGTTGCGCTACTATCTGTTGGGGATAACATTTTGGTTGTTAACTGATCATTCCCCTCAGACTGGCAGTGTTGTATCCCAGGGAGTAGAGTTCAGGTGGTAGATAGATGAACATAACAGGAGAAATTGATAACGTTGCCAACCAGTTATTTAATCTGAAAACGGACAGGCAAATTCTGGCGAGATCCATGCCTTGTTCATTTTCAGAAAAGTAAGCCGGTCTACATTATCGGAGGATAGTCGCATGCGACGGTCTGTTAGTACACCACCTGCAGCACTAAAGACGCGCTCCGATAATACACTGGCAGCAGGGCAAGCCAGCACCTCCAATGCATACTGGCTAAGCTCTGGCCATGTATCCAGCTTAGAGACCCAAAACTTGAATGGGGAAGAGCCATCTGGGAGTACACTGAGAGGGCAAGACAAGTAGTCTGTCACCATCTTACGGAAACGTTGCCTCCTGGTGACTGGAGGCTTCTCGGATGGTGTAGACATTGGTGGCGCTGACACAAAACTTTGCCACATTTGGAACATACTGGTCTTGCCCCCCTGTGTAGAGGCGCTGCTTGTGCTCCCTCTTGTTGCAGAGCTGTCTCCATTGCCTCCACGCACAGAGCTGCTTTGTAAAGCAGTAGCAGCAGCGTTCTCGGCTGGAATGGAGAACATTATGGATTGCACCAGTGTGTCTTTGTACTCCCGCATTTTACGCTCCCGGTTCAACGGTGTGATGAGGCTTTGTAAGTTGTCCCGGTAGCGAGGGTCTAGGAGGGTGTACACCCAATAATCAGACGTGGTGAGAATGTGGGCGATGCGGCGGTCGTTTCTCAGGCACTGCAGCATGAAATCAACCATGTGCTGCAGACTCCCAACTGGCCAAGAAACGCTGTCCTCTGTAAGAGGCGTCATCTGTACCTGCTCTGCATCACCCCACCCTCGCTCTACATACTGGCTAGAGCGTTGTGTACCTCCCTCTGTAGCGATTTCTTCCTCCTCCATTGACTCCTCCTCATCCTCCTCACAAAGTGAGCCCTGCAAAGCCCTTTGGGAGGAACCACGTTGCGCTGACTGTCCAAAAGGTGATGGAATTTGTGTCTCCTCATCCTCCACCTCTTCCAAAACCTCATCCCTTAGTGCTTGCAGTGTTTTTTGAAGCAGGCAGATAAGGGGGACAGTCAGGCTGACTAGTGCATCATCTGCACTCGCCATCCGCGTTGACTCATCAAACGCACGCAAAATGTGGCAGATGTCCTTCATAGAGGCCCACTCAGTAGTGGTGAAGTGTGAACGGCGCAAATTGCGTGTTGATTGCGCCTGTTGCAGCTGATACTCCATTACTGCTGTCTGCAGCTCACACAACCGCTCCAACATATGTAACGTGGAATTCCACCTGGTGGGTACGTCACATATGATGCGATGTTCAGGAAGGCGCAATCTGCGTTGCAGAGCTGCAATGCGCGATCTGGCCATGCTGGAACGTCGCAAGTGAGCACACTCTAGGCGGACCTTGTGCAGCAGTGCATCAAGATCCGGATAGTCCCTCAAAAAACTCTGCACGACCAAGTTGAGCACATTTGCCAGACATGGTATGTGAGTGAGGTTGCCAAGGCCCAGAGCTGCCACCAGATTTCGGCCATTGTCACACACTACCAAGCCTGGCTGTAGATTCGCTGGCAAAAACCACACGTCGCTCTCCTGCTTGATGGCATTCCAGACCTCCTGCGCTGTGTGGCTTCGATTCCCCATGGAAATTAATTTCAGGACGGCCTGTTGACGTTTGGCCACGGCTGTCCTCATATCGGTCGCAACAGGTAAGCGTTCACGGGTCCATGTGGAGGTAGACCGTGACGGCTCCTGCAGCGATGATTCTGAGGAACTGGAGTAGGAGGAGGAGTCAATGTGTACAGACTGGATTCCAGCAATCCTTGGAGTTGGCAGAACACGTACAGCGCCACTCGCAACATCTGTACCCGGCTCCACAACATTGACCCAATGGGCAGTGAGGGAAAGGTATCGTCCCTGGCCATGGGTACTGGTCCACGCATCAGTGGTCAGGTGGACCTTGCTACTGACGGCGTTTAGTAGCGCATGTTTAATTTTTCCCTCAACATGCTTTTGCAGAGCAGGGACGGCTTGCCTGCTGAAATAAAATCGGCTTGGCACATTGTATTGTGGGACTGCCAATGCCATTAAGTTCCGGAAACTGTCAGTCTCCACCAGCCTGAATGACAGCATTTCAAGGGACAGGAGTTTTGCAATGCCAGCATTCAGAGCCTGTGCTCGTGGATGGTTTGCCGAGTATGGCCGTCTTTTATCCCATGCCTGTGCTACCGATGGCTGTACAGTGGCCTGGGAGTGTGAGGATGACAGGGAACTTGCAGCTGTGGGTGGAATAACACTTTGTCTCTGGACAACAGTGACCGAGGTTCTTCCATGGCGATCGTGTGAGGAAGCCGAACCAGCTGTGTGTGAGCTGGAGGAAGAGGCTCCAACACGAGCTGAAGATGTAGGTACTGCTGTAGGTTGGCCTACATCTCCAGTGTGTGTTTGTAACTCAACTACGTGCTTTGTCCGCACATGTTTCCACATATTAGTGGTATTGAGGTTACTGACACTTTTACCTCTTTTTACTTTTTGCTTACACAGCTTGCATTTGACATAGCAAATATCATCTGCAAGTGTGTCAAAAAAGGACCACGCAGTGCAAGTCCTGGGAGCGCCCGTTTTGACTTTTGGAAGAGAACTGCTCCCAACAGGTGCCAAACTGGAGGCTACAGGCAACCGAGTCAGCAGCCTACCTCTCCCTCCTGTTTGTACCGTTGGGCCAATCTCTTCCTCAGAGCTGCTCCCACCACCTTCCTGTTCCTCACGCCATGTTGGGTCTTGGACCTCATCATCTCCACTACCCTCTTCCAACACCTGCTGCTGTTGGGTGGTCTGGACAGCACCATGCTCAACAGAAACTGGCAACTGAGTCTCATCATCATCAGATGTGTTCTGCGGTGTGCTGACCATCGGCACTGGCTCACCCGCCTCTTCAGATTCAGAGAGACACAGCTGTTGCGCATCACTGCATACTCCCTCTTCTTCAAATTCCAGAATGCTGCTTGGCTGGGCCCCTGTTTGCAAGCCAACAGATTCTGAGAACAGAAGCAGAGACTCAGCTGGCTCCAGTTCAGAACTCTCTGACTGCCTGGGCAATTTGACAGGCGGTCAACAGACAGATGGTTGCTCAACAGTGTTGTGGTCCTGAGAGGAGGTGGAAGCAATTGAAGTCGATGCATTGGCTGCCATCCAACCAACAACGGCTTCAATTTGTTCTTCCCGCAGCAGGGGGGTACGCCGAGCTCCTACAAAACTGCACATAAAGGAACGCTCACGGGGAAAACTGGTGGATGCTGTGTCACTGGGGGCGGCAGCAGCCACAGAATCCCCACGTCCTCTCCCTGCTGAAACTCCACGGCCACGACCACGTGCCTTACTCCCTGCCTTCTTCATCTTGGTAGATTGATAAAGAAAGTCAGAAAAGTTATAAGGCCTAAGTGTGGTTATTACGCAGAGACTGCAGTGAACACTGCACACAACTGTTCACTATCTCTGAAAGGCTCCTTTCTGTAATTCTATAGTGTTTGCAACCAATGTATTGGATACGGATGGAAGCGCGTCACACTAATAGATTTGAGTTATTTGAAATGGTATGGAGCAGCACCAATTAGAGAAAAATGACAAGGATGAGGCAGTGACACACGTTCAGCAGACTACAACCAGCAGTGGTTGAAGAACTAACTGGAGCGTGATCTGCACTCAAAAAAAAAAAAACTCACAGACTAGAGTGAACACTGAACACAACTGTTCACTATCTCTGACAGGCTCCTTTCTGTAATTCTATAGTGTTTGCAACCAATGTATTGGATACGGATGGAAGCGCGTCACACTAATAGATTTGAGTTATTTGAATTGGTATGGAGCAGCACCAATTAGAGAAAAATGACAAGGATGAGGCAGTGACACACGTTCAGCAGACTACAACCAGCAGTGGTTGAAGAACTAACTGGAGCGTGATCTGCACTCAAAAAAAAAAAACCTCACAGACTAGAGTGAACACTGAACACAAATGTTCACTATCTCTGAAAGGCTCCTTTCTGTAATTCTATAGTGTTTGCAACCAATGTATTGGATACGGATGGAAGCGCGTCACACTAATAGATTTGAGTTATTTGAAATGGTATGGAGCAGCACCAATTAGAGAAAAATGACAAGGATGAGGCAGTGACACACGTTCAGCAGACTACAACCAGCAGTGGTTGAAGAACTAACTGGAGCGTGATCTGCACTCAAAAAAAAAAAACCTCACAGAATAGAGTGAACACTAACACAACTGTTCACTATCTCTGAAAGGCTCCTTTCTGTAATTCTATAGTGTTTGCAACCAATGTATTGGATACAGATGGAAGCGCGTCACACTAATAGATTTGAGTTATTTGAAATGGTATGGAGCAGCACCAATTAGAGAAAAATTAAAAGTATGAGGCAGTGACACACGTTCAGCAGACTACAACCAGCAGTGGTTGAAGAACTAACTGGAGCGTGATCTGCACTCAAAAAAAAAAAACCTCACAGACTAGAGTGAACACTGAACACAACTGTTCACTATCTCTGAAAGGCTCCTTTCTGTAATTCTATAGTGTTTGCAACCAATGTATTGGATACGGATGGAAGCGCGTCACACTAATAGATTTGAGTTATTTGAAATGGTATGGAGCAGCACCAATTAGAGAAAAATGACAAGGATGAGGCAGTGACACACGTTCAGCAGACTACAACCAGCAGTGATTGAAGAACTAACTGGAGCGTGATCTGCACTCAAAAAAAAAAAACCCTCACAGACTAGAGTGAACACTGAACACAACTGTTCACTATCTCTGAAAGGCTCCTTTCTGTAATTCTATAGTGTTTGCAACCAATGTATTGGATACGGATGGAAGCGCGTCACACTATAATTTCAATTGAATGGAGCAGCAAGAATTACACTAAAGAAAAAAAAAGAGTCTGTGAGTGACACGTGCAGATGCCTACAAACTGCGTTGGTTGCAGAGCAAACTGCAGCGTCACCTGCACTCACAAACACACCTTGCACAGAGCTGTTAAAACAACACTGGCAAAAGGAAGCTATACACAGCGGTTGGTAAACTAGCCTGCCTAGAGCACAGTACACAAAATCTCAATCTCTAACTGTCCCTCAGAGTCAGCAGAGCAGCGTTCTGTCCCTTAGTGAATTCACAGCACAGTGACGCTAAAATGGCGGCGGCGCCTTTTATAGTGCATTCTGACATCATTTCAGCATCCAATCACTGCCATGCCATTAGTTAACATGACCGCAGCAGTACAGGATGTGCCCACACGTCTTAGGATTCCTCATTGGCTGACTAAAATTACATTGCCTCTCAAAGAATTATGGGAACTTCCGATTCCGGTATACGATATATGAAAAATATCGGAACTAAGTATCGGAATTCCGATACAGCGAATATCGGCCGATACCCGATACTTGCGGTATCGGAATGCTCAACTCTAATCCTTACCCTACGAGGCGAGATCTTGCATGGAACTCCAGACTTAGGAAGATTGACAGTCTTCTTGTGTTTCTTCCATTTTCTAATAATTGTGTCAACAGTTGTTGCCTTCTCACCAAGCTGCTTGCCTAGTGTCCTGTAGCTCATCCCAGCCTTGTGAAGGTTTAAAGGTTTATAATTTTGTTCCTGGTGTCCTTAGACAACTCTTTGGTCTTAGCTGTGGTGGAGATGTTGGAGTGTGATTTATTGAGTGTGTGCAGAGATAGTGAGTGCAGAATAGGAGGGCTTATTAAAGAAATAGTGTACTTATATGAATTAATAAATACTTATTTCGTGCAATAAAGTGCAATTTCATTAAAAATCATTCTATGTGGTTTTCTGTTTTTTATTTCCAGATTTTGTCTCTTACAGTTGAAATGTACCTGCGATAAAAAATTACAGAACTCTCCACTCTTTGTAGGTAGGAAAATTTGCAAAATAGGCAGTGTATCAAATACTTATTCTCCCCACTGTAGTTGGAATTGCTGTGTTCACAAAAGTCTGATCAATTAAAATATAGAATAAATTAATCCAATTGGTAAATGGTGTAATGAGAAAAAATATCAAAACATCATAAATATTTTTTTGGCCTCTTCAACATTATAATAAAATACAATGAAAGGCTATCAAAACATTGTCAGCTCAGGATGCAAAAAATATGTATATAATATATATCAAACAGCCCCATTACCAAAAAAAAAAATTATTTTATGAATTTACATTTTGTTTTCACCATTGAAATAATAATTATAATAATAATAAAATATATACATATTTGATGTCTGTATAATCACACTGACCTGGAGAATCACATTGCCAGGTCAGTTTTACCGTACAGTGAATATGGTAAATAACAAATCCAAAACAATTCTGGAATTGTGTTTTTTTTACAATTTCAAAGCACTTGTAATATTTTCCGCTTTCCAGTAGATCACATGATAAAATTATTGATGTAATTCAAAAGTACAACTCATTATTCAAAAAACAAGCCCTCATATAGTTATGGGAATGAAAAAAATAAAAAAGTTATTGCTCTTGGAATGTAGGATTAAACAAAAAAGGAAAAAAATGAAAAATAGTCCCTTTGGGAAAGGGTTAAGATTTGGATTAAGGGGAAGGTAATAATTTTCTTGAAGTTACTCTATTTGCACACAGGCTGCATGACTGTGGAATGATGGAGTCCAAACTCTTTAGAGATTGTTTTGTAACTTTTTCAAGCATGGTGAAAATCAACAACTTTTCTCCAGAAATCTGGTGGTGACATAATATACGTCCACAAATATTTGTTGTGAAATTCAGATTTTGACTAATACATGTTCTTTAACCCCTTTCCGATGTTGGGTGTAAATTTACACTGACATCGGACTCCCTCCCTTTGATGTGGGCTCCAGCACTGAGCCCACATCTTTCCCGGTACATGTCAGCTGTTTTGAACAGCTGACATGTGCCCGGAATAGCCACGGGTGGAATCGCGATCCACTCGCAGCTATTAACCTATTAAATGCCACTGTCAAATGCAGACAGCGGCATTTAACTCGTTCTTCCGGCCATCGGTCCAGAAATCCGCCCACCGGTGACCCCTGTCATGTGATCACGGGTCACCAGTTCTTTGGCATGATGACCAGAGGTCTCCTGGAGACCTCTGTGCCCTTCAAATATGATGGGTGAAGTAGACTTTCGTCAGCTGGCGCCTGTGCTCAAAGTTAAAGAAAAGCAAAAAAAAAAGTAAATTAAATAAATACATATTCAAATAAGAACAAGAAACACATTATACTCACCTAACACCAAATTCCCAATGCCCATGTCGTCTTTAAAAGATGTAAAATGAGAAAAAAAATATACTCACCTTAACTCCCAATCCCCAATGCCCATGTCTCCAATAAAAAAATAAAAAACAATAAACCACAATATACTTTCCTGTCCGCCATAATCCACGTAATCCTGACTGTCCCATGGCGATTTCCCGAGTAGAACAGTCACATCGAGGCAAGTGGGAAGAGCGATGCTAAGCACTAGATTTGGCGCATCTTATAGATGAACATTTTCTGAGGCAGCAAAGAGATGATGCTTTTAGTCTGGGAGGGGGCCAGACATGTGCCCTTCTTTCTACAAATGACGTAAGATTAACATCCTCCATAATTTTAACCTCACAGCTCTGTCTCCAAGACTTCTCTCATACTGCGCCAGTTCTCTGGAATGCAATACCCCAGACGATCTGACTGATACCCAGCCCCCAGGTTTTTAAGCATGCTTTAAAAAACCTTCTCTTTACACAAGGCTTTTACCTCCTTCTAAATATTATTCAGAATCTGCTCCCTCTTATTCATCTATCTCCACACCCTCCATGAACATGATAACTGCACTTTATTCTTGCACTTGAACATATTGACTGACTAGATCATGCAGCTTTATATAAAATAGCTAATTATTATAATCGCTGGATCTGAAATAACAAGCACTTTTCACCTTTTTTGTCTCCCCTATGTCCTTGCAGATTGTAAGCTTGGGAGCAGGATCCTCACTTCTACTGTAACTGTTTAAACTGTCTTACCTTGCATTGAATTTATTTTCTGTATATATTATCACTAAACTGTAAAGTGCTGCGGAATTTGTTGGCCCTATACAAATACAGATATGGAAAGCCCAACACACAGGCTCTCCATGCATGTGCTTTGACAGTGACACAGCTGCGACACATGCAACTGCGGCGGTGATCAGATGTTCAGCTGGCGCAATCCAGGAAGCCAGGTTCCCGCTGTAGCTTATTCGGCAAGCGTTATAGCTTGTCGAATTCGCGGGTAACCATAGATATTTGCTCAACTCTAATTGCTACATAATAAATCCTAATTGGATGGAATAATTCTTTTAAAATTGTTAGTTAATAAAATCCCCAAATATTGGATTGAATCATTCTCCCAATCAAACGCTGAGCTATCCTTAATTTTATTTATTAAGCGATCATCAATATTGAACCATAATATTTTAGATTTCTCTGTGTTAATTTTACAATAGGATGCTCTAGTAAAACTGTCCAATATTACCTGAACTGCTTTTATTGAGTTATAAGGATATGTTCCCACGGTCAGTAAACGGTGCGGGTTGGATGCTGCGTACCTCCGCAGCGTCAAACCCGCAGTGGTCAGATGTTACAGCATAGTGGATGGGATTTCATAAAATCCCATCTCCACTATGAGTCCTGAGACGCCTTCGGCTGCCCTGTGGAGATGCACATGCCCTCGTATTTCCAGACCGCAGCATGTCAATTTATGTAGTGGAGACGCTCTGTCTCCGCTTCATTTAATACCCATTCACTATAATTAGATGCGGTAAAGCCACATTATCTTCTTAGTCACATGCTTATTAAGTGCGGGAACGCAGCTTACTAGGCATGTGCATTAATTTAAATAATGTCTTACCTTCTTTCAGCCAGACGTTCGTGTACACTGCAGTTCTCGCGGTGAGCTGACCGTGAGAACTGCCATGCATGTGGCCGCCGGGGACAGGGTTATCTCCGGTCACTAGCCAAGTTCTCACGGTCAGCTGACCACGAGAACTGGAGTGCACGTGACCACTGGGGACCGAGTAATCTCCAGTCATCAGCAGTCATCATCTTCAAGCTTCGCTGTGTTCTGAATGTCAGGCTGAGTGGTGGCATAATGCCACTGTACAGTCAAAGGCATCCAGATGTAGCAGGGCTGAACTTGTCATGGGACAGTATGTACATCTTCTCAGTAGACAGGTATGATATATTTTTATTTTATTTCTCTTACAGGAGATCGAGAGCTTCTGTGGAATTAGGTGATGCACTAAGTATGGTTTAATGAAGATCTATTAAAGGAGTCTGTGTCATTATTTCAATTAAAGGACTTTATTCTGGCTGTGTCTTTATTTACCATGTAGCTGTAAGATTAGTAATGGATATGTGTCTTGTAGACGCTTCTCCATTACTAAGCTGTGGCCTTGATGTCACTGGACAATACAAAGGTGACATCAACCCCACAAATATTACCCCACTTGCCACCTTTACAATTGGTGACTCCTTGGATGCGCCAATTGTGGGGTGGCTGCGGGCTGATATTTTTAGGCTGGTGAGGGTCAAAATCCATGGGCCTCGCTAGCCTGAGAATACCAGGCCACAGCTGTCTGCTTTTTCCTTGGCTGGTTAACAAAAATAAGGGGACCCCACACTATTTTTTTTGGAGGGGATCCCACTATTTTTGCTAATCAACCAAGGTAAGCAGACTGCTGCGGCCTGATATTATCAGGCTTGTAATTTTCATGGATATTGGATCCTTACCAGCCTGAAATATCAGCCCAGTTGTCTGCTTTACTCTGGATGGTTAACAAATATAGGGGGACCCCACACTATTTAAAAAAAAAATATTATTTATTTATTAAAAAGGAGGGAACTTCTCTCTGTGCTTTCCTCCACATCCAGTGTTATGTCATTCTGACTGTGTCACTGGATTCACCATTATTTAACTTACTATGAATGCATAGTAAGCTGCGTTCTTGCACTTAACCCCTTAAGCCCCCCAAGGGTGGTTTGCACTTTAATGACCGGGCCAATTTTTACAATTCTGACCACTGTCTCTTTATGAGGCTATAACTCTGGAATGCTTCAACGGATCATCGCGATTCTGAGAATGTTTTCTCATTACATATTGTACTTCATGATAGTGGTAACATTTCTTCGATACAACTTGCGTTTATTTATGAAAAAATGGAAATATGTCAAAAATTTGGAAAATTTTGCAATTTTCAAAACTTGAATTTTTATTCCCTTTAAACAGAGAAATATTTCACACAAAATAGTTGCTAAAAAACATTTCCCACTTGTCTACTTTGCATCAGCACAATTTTAGAACCAAAATTATTTTTTGTTTTGAAGTTATAAGTAGTGTTGAGCGATACTGCTCGATATCTAAAAATATCGGATCGGAATGGTATCGCCGATATCACTAAATATCGTCGATATCCGATTCCGATACCGGAAGTCCCATGTAAGTCTATGGGAACAAAATATCGCAACTAAAAAAACACTTTCTTTCGTTGTAAACACAAAATATACACACATAGAATACATATATATATATATATATATATATACATGTCATTGTGACATATATATATATACATATATTTATAGTTTATACACTTCTACATAGTAAAATAGACTCTGATTCAATTGCCGGGTAAAGCCGTGACATACCCCATAGAAGTCGACGGGCTCGGTGCCGAGTACCCCCAAAACCTCTGGCTCTGTGCGACTCAACTTGGGCGTCACGAACAGGATTCTGTAGCTCGCTATAAGCGAGTCCTGTGTGCCTGAATTGAACTGGTTTTGTGCTTGAGAATTGCTAAAATCATCAGAGAATGTATTTGCCATTTTTCAGCCATATCTGCGTCACGATGAGGCACTGGTGAAGAAGAAGGGCGTGCTCTTCGTGGGTTTACACTCACTCAGTGGCGCGAAAACGATGGCCGACCACTCTAAATGGTACTGCAATGTAAGATCGTGCCCCACAGCTCTTGAGTTCCGCCTCCTCATCCTCCTCAGTGTGCGGAAACTAACACGAAGGTCCCGCCTCACTACAAAAGAGGGGCCCTCTCCAGATGCTAATGACACATGTGACTTGGCAGAGATGGCTAATGGACACGAGCAGAAGTGTGAAGGGATGGAGCAGTCAGAGCTCTCCCCCCACGGAAGCGACCCGATCGCCACGGAACCACCGTTGGGCACCCGGCCTGGAAACCCTCCTACGCTGCAAGAAGCGGAGGATACCCTAAGAGGCCTGGCCCGGCACCGGGAGGAGGTCGCCAGGATGGAAGCCAGCTGGCGTGCCCTAAAACTAAACTTGGAGCGGCGCCAATCCCTCTTACCTGAAGTGTCTTTACCAGAAGGTGAGGCACACGTTCTAGTAGAGGAGTCCGTGCGGGCATCCCAGCCCTTGCAATGTGATCCGGTTGACGTTGTCGCAGTGGAGGCACCCGTTCCTGCAAAAAACGCTGCACCGGCAACACCCCAGATCCCGCTGTCTGCCCCCGTCGCTGAGACAGAAGAAGCGACACCCGTCCTCATGGAGGAGGCCGCGCAGGCACCAGAGGTCTACCTGTCTGTACCGGAGCCCCGACTGTCATCTGTTCCAGAGCCGGCTGCTTCCTCCGCAGGTGAGCGCCGCCAGGACTGTCGGGCGCCAGGAGAGCTGCCGCAAACCGGACATCGTAAGCTGCAATTTGATGGTGGAGACATGGAGATGCTGGTGGAGGAGAATTACAACCGGCGTCAGGAGGAAGAGTGGAGACGTCGGGAGAGAGAAGCCGAGCGACAAAGGGAGCAGCGCGAATCCCAGAAGCTTCACCAACGTCACATCGAGAAGGACCGGGCAGATAAGGACCGGATGAGAAAAGATAAAAGTACGGTGAGGGAGCCGCGGCGTAAGGGTGCAGTACGGAGCTTTAAATTGAAAGCTGGTTGGGGCTTCATCCAGGAGCCTGGACTTTATTTAGAAGTGTTTGTGACCCGGCGGGACGTGGAGACTCACCTCCCAGAAGGACACCCGGGGAGGGACCTGTTGCCAGGAGACTTGGTAACTTACACTCGACACTGGGGTTACAATGGATGGTATGCCCTAAATGTCACCAGGTGCGACCCCTGGTCCCCAGAGTGTCAGGAACCTGTGAGACCCTCGGAGCCTTCAGCCTCCCACATCCAGGCCTCTGCACAAGTGCCCACCCCACGCCGTAAATCTCCCCAGCCTCCCTCAGTGGTCTCCTCAGCAGCCCCAGCTATGGACATGATAATGATAGCTGGCCCGTACCCGGCGCCTGTTAGCCCCCTGGGGTTTGTACAGTCCGGGACATAGGGTTCCAGACCCGGAGGGAGACGAAAGAGGTGGCCACACAGACACAGATAGCGGGTCACGACTTGACTGTACAGGCCACACGACGTCATCAGGTCCTGGTGGTCCTTGGTGTCTCGGATATTTGGCAAGCATCAGAAGAGTACCAGGTGGTACCTGGAACACCCCTGCCAAAGAATTATAAATAACCCGGACAGGGTCCCTGTATGTAAATAGTTAAATTGTTGATGTACCCGGACGGGTGAATGTTCATAAAAAAGTTTTTTAATTTAATAAAAAAAACAACACAGTTTTCATTACTTTTATTACAGTCTCATCCTGCGACGCCATCGATCTCCTGTAAAAAAAATGAAAAAAAAAAACAGCAGTATACCACCTGTCCAACGCAGTCCATAGTAACGAGTGTCCCACGACGATCCAGCTCTGCTACATCAGAATGACATCAGAGGCAGGCAGGCAGAGCCTGTCATCCCGGCGCAGCACAGCTGATTACCTGCTTCCCCGGCGGTGACGTCATCAGACTGGTTTACGGCCGGGATTACCCTGCAGTCACTGCAGTTATCGCGAAAAACTGCATGTGACCGCCAGGGAGAAGATAATGGCGGCCATCAAGCAGTCCAGGACGTGACCGCCGGAGATCTTCTGCCAGGTAAGTGCCGCTGACTCCTGACAGACCCGACCGACGGACACTCACAGTGACAGTGACAAATCCGATTCCGGTATCCGATATGACGAAAATATCGGTACTCGGAATCGAAAGCCCGATACAGCTAATATCGGCCGATACCCGATATTTGCAGTATCGTATCGCTCAACACTAGTTATAAGGGTTAAAAGTTGACCAGCGATTTCTCATTATTACAACAAATTGTACAAAACCATTATTTTTTAGGGACCTCACATTTGAAGTCACTTTGAGGGGTCTATATGGCAGAAAATAGCCAAAAGTGACACCATTCTAAATACAGCACCCATCAAGGTACTCAAAACCACATTCAAGAAGTTTGTTACCCCTTCACGTGCTTCACAGGAGCTGAAGCTACTTGGAAGGAAAAAATTAACATTTAACTTTTTAGTCACAAAAATGATTTTTTACAAACAATTTTTTTAATTTTAACAAGGGTAAAAGGAGAAAATGCACAGAAAAAGTTGTTGTGCAATTTCTCCTGAGTACGCCGATACCCATATGTGGGGGAAAACCACTGTCTGGGTGCACAGCAGGGCTCAGAAGGGAAGGAGCGCCGTTTGACTTTTTCAAACCAAAATTGACTGGAATTGAGATTGGATGCCATGTCGCTTTTGGAGAGCCCCTGATGTGCCTAAACAGTGGAAATCCCGCACAAGTGACACCATTTTGGAAATTAGACCCCCTAAGGAACTTATCTAGATATGTTGTGAAACTTTGAACCCCCTAGTGTTTCACTAAAGTTTATAATGCAAGGGTGTGAAAAAAAAATTCTACAAAAATGATTTTTTAGTCCCCAATTTTTGATTTTTCCCAAGGAAATTGGACCCCAAAAGGTGCTGTTCAATTTTTCCTGAGTACGCTGATACCCCATATGTGGTGGGAAGCTGTTTGGGCGCATGGCAGGGCTTGGAAAGTAAGTAATGAAGTTTTGGAATCCAGACTTTGATGGGTGTCATGTTCAGTTTGCAGATCCGTTGATGATGTGCATAAAGAGTGGAAATCCACCACAATTGACCCTATTTTTAAAACTAGACCCCCTAAGGAACCTTTCTAGATCTGTGGTGAGAACTTTAAACCTCCAAGTGCTTCACACAAGTTTATAACGTAGAGCCGTAAAGTTAAAAAATCATATTTTTTCCACAAAAATGATATTTTCACCCCCAATTTTTTATTTTCCCAAGGGTAACAGAAGAAATTGGACCCCAAAATTTATTGTGCAATTTGTCCTGAGTACGCTGATACCCATATGTGGGGGTAAACTACTGTTTGGGCACATGGCAGAGCTCAGATGGGAAGGAGCACTGTTTGACTTTTTCAAAGCAGAATTGGCTGGAATTGAGATCAGAGGACAACCCTAATCCTAACTTTAGCCCCAACCCTAACCCTAACCATAACACTAATGGGAAAATGGAAATAAATACTTTTTGTTATTTTATTATTTTTCCCTAACAAAGGGGGTGATAAAGGGGGGTTTGACTCACTATTTATAGCAGGTTTTTATGTTTGGCAGCTGTCACACACTAAAAGAGGCTTTTTATTGCAAAAAATAGTTTTTGCTTCATCACTAGGACTGCTTAATGGCCGCCATCCTCTTCTCCCCGGCGGTCACATGCAGTTTCTCGCGATAACTGCAGTGATTGCTGGGTAATCGCGGCCGTAAAGCAGTCCGATGACGTCACCGCCGGGGAAGCTGGTAAGCAGCTGTGCTGCGCCGGGATGTCAGGCTCTGCCTGTCATTCCGATGTAGCAGAGCTGGATCGTCGTGGGACTGTCGTTACTATGGACTGCGTCGAACAGGTGGTATACTGTTGGTTTGTTTTTTTATTTTTTTACAGGAGATCGATGGCGTCGCAGGAATGAGAGAGTAATAAAAAAAATGAAAACTGTGTTATCTCTTTTATTTCATTAAAAGACTTTTTTCTTGCTGTGTCTTTTTTTTACACATTTAAAAACTTTGGGATTAATAATGGATCGGTGTCTTATTGACGCCTCTCCATTATTAACCGGGCTTATTGTCACCGTGCAATCAACGGTGACATTAACCCCTTATTACCCCGCTTGCCACCGCTACAGGGCAAGTGGGAAGAGCCGGGTAAAGTGCCACAATTGGCACATCTTTTGATGCGCCAAATGTGGGGCTGCTGTAGCCTGGTATTATCAGGCTGTTGAGGGCCAAAATCCATGGGCCTTGACAGTCTTTTAATACCAGGCCGCAGCAGTCTGCATTTTACTTGGCTGGTTAACAAAAATAGGGGGACCCCTACGCCGTTTTTTTTTCGAGGGGATCCCCTATTTTTGTTAACCAGCCAAGCTAAGCAGACTGCTGTGGCCTGGTATTATCAGGCTTGCAAGGTCCATGGATATTGGATCCTTACCAGCCTGAAAAACCAGGCCTCAGCGGTCTGCTTCATCTGGCTGGTTAACAAAAATAGGGGGGACCCCACGCCAATTTTTTTCGAGGGGATCCCCTATTTTTGTTAATCAGCCAAGATATGCAGACTGCTGTGGCCTGGTATTATCAGGCTGGCAAGGTCCATGGATCTTGGCTCCTCAACAGCCTGAAAATCCAGGCCTCAGCGGTCTGCTTCATCTGGCTGGTTAACAAAAATAGGGGGGACCCCACGCCAATTTTTTTCGAGGGGATCCCCTATTTTTGTTAATCAGCCAAGATATGCAGACTGCTGTGGCCTGGTATTATCAGGCTGGCAAGGTCCATGGATCTTGGCTCCTTAACAGCCTGAAAATCCAGGCCTCAGCGGTCTGCTTCATCTGGCTGGTTAACAAAAATAGGGGGACCCCACGCCAATTTTTTTTCGAGGGGATCCCCTATTTTTGTTAATCAGCCAAGATATGCAGACTGCTGTGGCCTGGTATTATCAGGCTGGCAAGGTCCATGGATCTTGGCTCCTTAACAGCCTGAAAATCCAGGCCTCAGCGGTCTGCTTCATCTGGCTGGTTAACAAAAATAGGGGGGACCCCACGCCATTTTTTTTTCGAAGGGAACCCCTATTTTTGTTAATCAGTTCCCTCTGACGTCACTGCTGGTGTCCCTGGCTGACCTGAAGTGAAAGTGGAAAGCAATCAATTAAGCTTTCCACTTCCTCTCCTGTCAGCCAGGAGAGGAGCTCATTCATTTGGGGGTTTACTGTGAGGCTGCAGCATTAGCTGCGGTCCCTGCAGTAAACATTAACCCTTTCTGAAGGATTACACCGTGGGACCTGACTGTGCATCGGATTGGTAAGAATAATTTTGCTTTATTATTTTATTTTTATTACAGGAAATGGTTTTAGCAGGTAAATAAAATATGGTCAAAAACTGTGTGATTATTTAATTAAACTTCTTTTTTATTAAAGTGTGTGTGTTTGATTTTTCTTTCATACAATAGGATTAATAATTGAGAGTTGTCTAATTGACAACTCTCAATTATTAACCTGGCTTAAAGTGACCTTTCAATTGCAAGGTCATTTTAACCCCTTATTAACCCATTCGCCACCGCTACAGGGCAATGGGAATAGACGGGCAAAGTGCCAGAAAGGGCAAATCTAATTAGAGATTTGCCCTTTCTGGGGTGTCTGGGGCAGATGTTAAGTAGCCGGGGGGGCAAAAAAAATGGTCCCTCTCTGGGCTATTATTATCTGCCCCCACTCACTGGCTTTGTCTGTCTGGTTGCGAAAATAGGGCGGGAGCCCACGCATTTTTTTTCAGCAATTTTACACCTCATATATATATATATACATGTCATTGAATTTGTGACACATATATATATATTTATATTTATAGTTCATACACTTCTACATAGTATAATAGCCGCTAATTCAATTGCCGGATTTTGTGAAAATGCAGAACCCGACATGAAATGACACTTGGTGTACATAGGGTTAACCATGTCTTTTCATGTAGTTTGATATCTGATTTGCACAAACAATTACATGAGTGTAAGTGTGCAAAATTTCACACCTGTAGGGGTTAATTAAAGGTGTAAATTCGTAGCAAAAAAGTCTGTTTTTTTTACAACGAATTTACACCTTTAACACTAGAACTACTGATGGAGTCATTTTGACTCCTTTCGTTTTTTATTTCTCTTCTGTGACTACATTTTTCAGAATTCCGGCTTGAAACTCGTTGACTTTTCCTCAAATATGATGTGAAAAAAGATTTTGTGAGAATAAATAATTTTGGTGAAAAATTTGCGCGTTTTTTTTCAAAATTTACCAAGAACTACTGAAGGAGTCATTTTGACTCCCTACTATATTTTGAGGTCCTTTTGTCACTAAATGTTGCTATAAAGTTTTGTGCATAATTTTTTCACTCTGTCTTATTTACCCTGATGTTCATATAGATGTAGTTCAATTTACATGTCAACTTTTCACATTTTCCTTGTGTTTTACCTGCTTGTATTACTGTGTAATGCTGAACAAAATAGCTTGTTTACTCTAGGCTCTTATCTTATGCTAATTTTTGATTCATATATATTGACACATATAAAGAACTGTACGCTTGCAGAAGCATGCAGGAACAATAATTTACAGTTTACTCTATCTGATGAGGAGCTAGATGCATTCATTGCGATATTCTATGCTCGTGGAATATCTGGCACGAACCGTCACTCGATTAGCAGTATTTGGTGTAATGACTGGGAATACCGTTTTGCAAAGCGACAATGTCTATGGACCGCTTTGTTGAAATTATGAGGTTTCTCGGATTTGATGAGAAATCTACTCGATCGGAGAGACTGCAAACGGACAAGTTTGCTCTATTTTCTACTGTGTGGGACAGGTTTATTGAAAATTGTATTGCGTGTTACAAACCTGGCCCATACATAACGGTGGATGAGCAACTTTTCCCAAGCAAAACTAGGTGTCCATTCACGCAGTACATGCCTTCCAAACCAGATAAATATGGCCACAAATATTGGCTAGCTGTTGATAAGGAGAGCAAATATCTGGCAAATGGCTTCCCTTATCTAAGGCAAAGATGACACACGCCGTGCTGAGGACCGTTTAGCTGACCATGTGGTAATGAAGTTATTGGACCCGTTTTTGAAAAAAGGTCGCAATGTTACAACCGATAATTATTTTACTTCAGTAAAATTAGCTAAACAGCTAAAAAGCAAAGGAACAACCATCGTGGGAACACTGAACAAGATAAGGCGAGAAGTGCCTAAAGAAATAAAATCCATGAAAGAGGAATTGTACAACACTAAAGTGTTTAGAAATGAAGACAATTTTACACTTACAGTATATCAAGGAAAGCCCAACAAAAATGTTGTCATTTTGAGTTCCGTCCATCCAGATGTTGTTGTTGCGTCTGATTCCGCTAAAAAAACTCCAGAAACGGTAAAGTTTTACAATGAAACAAAATATGGAGTAGATGTAGTGGATCAGATGGCACGAAAATATACCACACGAACATGCACAAGGAGATGGCCTGTTCATGCATTTGAAAATGCCTTAGACTTTGCGGGTATAAATGCATGGATAATATTCAATGAGATAACCCACCAAAAAATGTCACGCAAGGCATTTTTGCAAACGCTTGTGAGAGAGTTGAGTGGTCCTTATGTCACAGATAGGGAAAAGGGTTCCACGTCCCAAGTTTCTACATGCTCAGAAGTGATGGTTCAAACAAAATTTTGCCAGATCAAAGAAAAGTGCAAGAAAAATAGATCTGTCGGCAATTGTAAGACTTGTGGTAAGTCTTTGTGTGGGCAATGTACTGCCATAAATCAAAGGCAATGCCTAAAATGCGAAACACCAAATGTTTAGAAGGTGAATTCTGCGCCATATTTCATTTTTATGCTCCTCCACCTACATTTTCTCTGCTTTTTGTTCTTCAGTTGTTGTTTATATGTGTGCACTTGAATAAAAAAAAATGTTTGAAAAACGTCTATTATAATTATTGTTATTTTCTGTAGAAAAATAAGAAAAGCAGAAAAAAAACAATCAAAAGCATTACTGTTGGATCTCACAATAATAATACATTACAAAAAATATAATTATTAATAAATAACCACAAATGAAACTCTAAAAATAAACGAAAACAAGCAAGGAGTCAAAATGACTCCTTTCAGTAGTTCTAGGCGGGGTCACGAGTCCAGTAGTCCTAGTGTTAATTAACCCCTACAGGTGTGAAATTTTGCACACATAGACTGATGTAATTGTTTGTGCAAATCAGATAGCAAAGGACATGAAAAGACATGGTTAACCCTATGTACACCAAGTGTCATTTCATGTCGGGTGCTTCTGTCTTTTCACAGAAGACGGCTTTACCCGGCAATTGAATCAGAGGATATTTTACTATGTAGAAGTGTATAAACTATACATATATGTATATATATATGTCACAATGAAATGTATATATATATATATGTATTCTATGTGTGTATATTTAGTGTTTACAAGGAAAGAAAGAGGTTTTTTTAGTTACGATATTTTGTTCCCATAGACTTACATGGGACTTCCGGTATCGGTATCGGGTATCGCCGATATTTTAATGGTATCGGCGATACCATTCCGATTCCGATACTTTTGGATATCGGAAAGTATCGCTCAACTCTATTCATCACATTTTGAGAGATAGAATTTTTTCGTATTTTGGCCCACAGAGTCATGTGAGGTCTTATTTTTTGCAGGACGAGTTGACGTTTTTATTGGTACCATTTTCGAGCACATGACATTTTTTGATCGCTTTTTCTTACGATTTTTGGGAGGCAGAATGAACAAAAACCAGCTATTCATGAATTTCTTTTGGGGGGGGCGTTTATCCCGTTCCGCATATGGTAAAATTTTTCTTCGAGTTAGTACGATTACAGCTATACCTCATTTATATCATTTTTTTATGTTTTGGCGGTTTTATACAATAAAAACAATTACATACAAAAAATAATTATTTTTGCATCACTTTATTATGCGAGCTATAAGTTTTTTATTTTTTTGCTGATGATGCTATATGGCAGCTCATTTTTTGCGGGACAAGATGACGTTTTCAGCGGTACCATGTTTATTTACAGTCATGGCCAAAAGTTTTGAGAATGACACAAATATTATATTTTCACATGATCTGCTGCCCTCTGGTTTTTATGTGTGTTTGACAGATGTTTTTATCACAGACAGAAATATAATTGCAAACATATGAGTAACAAAAGCTTATATTGACAGTTAGAATGAGTTAATGCAGCAAGTCAATATTTGCAGTGTTGACCCTTCTTCTTCAGGACCTCTGCAATTCTCCCTGGCATGCTCTCAATCAACTTCTGGACCAAATCCTGACTGATAGCAGTCCATTCTTGCACAATCAATGCTTTCATTTTGTCAGAATTTTTAGGTTTTTGTTTGTCCATCCGTCTCTTGATGATTGACCACAAGTTCTCAATGGGATTATGATCTGGGGAGTTTCCAGGTCATGGACCAAAAATCTCTATGTTTTGTTCCCTGAGCCATTTAGTTATCACCTTTGCTTTATGGCAAGGTGCTCCATCATGCTGGAAAAGGCATTGTTGATTGCCAAACTGCTCTTGGAGGGTTGGGAGAAGTTGCTCTTGGAGTACATTCTGGTACCATTCTTTATTCATGGCTGTGTTTTTAGGCAAGACTGTAAGAGAGCCGATTCCCTTGGCTGAGAAGCAACCCCACACATGAATGGTTTCAGGATGCTTAACAGTTGGCATGAGACAAGACTGGTGGTAGCGCTCACCTTGTCTTCTCTGAATGAGGCGTTTTCCTAATGTCCCAAACAATCGAAAAGGGGATTCATCAGAGAAAATAACTTTACCCCAGTCCTCATCAGTCCACTGCCTGTACCTTTTGCAGAATATCAGTCTGTCCATGATATTTCTTCTGGAGAGAAGTGGCTTCTTTGCTGCCCTCCTTGAGACCAGGCCTTGCTCCAAGAGTCTCCGCCTCACAGTGCGTGCAGATGCACCTGCCTGCTGCCATTCCTGAGCAAGCTCTGCACTGCTGGTAGCCCAATCCCGCAGCTGAAACACTTTTAAGAGATGGTCCTGGCGCTTGCTGGTCTTTTTTGGGTACCCTGGATCCTTTTTGGCAACAATGGAATCTCTCTCCTTGAAGTTCTTGATGATGCAATAGATTGTTGACTGAGGTGCAATCTTTCTAGCTGCGATACTCTTCCCTGTTAGGCCATTTTTGTGCATTGCAATGATGACTGCACATGTTTCTTTAGAGATAACCATGGTTAACAGAAGAGAAACAATGATGCCAAGCACCAGCCTCCTTTTAAAGTGTCCAGTGGTGTCATTCTTACTTAATGATGACAGATTGATCTCCAGCCATGTCCTCATCAACACCCACACCTGTGTTAATGGAGCAATCACTGAAAAGAGGTTAGCTGGTCCTTTCAAGGCAGGGCTGCAATGATGTTGAAATGTGTTTTGGGGGATAAAGTTCATTTTCTAGCCAAATATTGACTTAGCAAGTAATTGCTGTTAAGCTGATCACTCTTTATAACATTCTGGAGTATATGCAAATTGCCATTAGAAAAAGTGAAGCAGTAGACTTTGTAAAAATTATTTGTGTCATTCTCAAAACTTTTGTCCATGACTGTATATCAGTCTTTTTGATCGTGTGTTATTCCACTTTTTGTTCGGCAGTATGATGATAAATCATTGTTTTTTTTTTTAAGGGGTTCACTAAAGGGGTTAACTAGTGGGGCAGTTTTATTGTTTTTTTTGTTTACATAAAGAAATGAATTTATTGGGGAATATTTTTTTTCTTTATTTAGGATTTTTGTGTACTCATGCTATTTTTATTTTTTTAACTTTTTTACTTTGTCCCAGGGTGGGACATCACTATATATAGGCAGCGCAGGAGGCTTTCTCAGCTCCTGCTCTCAGCAGGCACTGAGGAAGCCACCTCCTTGCAGAACTCCGAAGGACCATCTTGGATTCGGGGTCCGGCAGGGAGGAGGCCCTCGGAACAGCTGTTCTGAGGGTCTCAGGGAAGCACGCAGTGAGCCTCCTCCCTGCGCGATGCTTTCCTATACCGCCGGAGCACTGTGATCATGTTTGATCGCAGTGTTCCAGAGGTTAATGCTCCGGGAGCGGTCCGTGACCACTCCTGGTACATAGTGCCAGGTGTCAGCTGTGATAATCAGCTGACACCCGGCCGCAATCAGCTGCGCTCCCCCTGAGAGTGCAGCTGATCGCATATGACGTACTATTCCCTCCTTGGGAATTAAGTCCCAGGGCTCATAGATGGAATAGTACGTCTGATGGAAGAAAGGGGTTAATATGCATGTAATTAGGAAGATAATGCGATTTTACTGCTTCTAATGAGAGTGCATGTCTGCTCAAGGCATCGGTGCACGCATAATGGACATGGAATTTCTTGAAATTCCATCCACTATGCTGTAACAGCTGGATGCTGCAGGATGGACATTATGGATGTACGCATCATCCAACCCCTTGCATTTGCTGACCATGGGAACGTACTCCAATATATCTGCAAACAGAAAATCACTTTTTTTTTCCTTCCCAGAAGCCAACTTTCAATTAGCTTTATTTCAAGTGACAAAAAAAACGAATGCAATGAAAAAAAGCATCAAAAACGCATGCGGAAAAAGTGCATAAAAAACACATGTAAAAAACGCATAAAAAATGCAGGTGAATTGCCAGTGACCTCAGATGAAGATTTGGCGCAGAATTCACATGCGTCAAATACTGAGCAAATACTTAGCCATTCCTGATTGTGTGCACATACCCGAAAGGTCAGTTAGAAAAAAGAATATGTCGTCATTGAATAGATTCATTTTGAAGATTTGATTAGTAGTATTAACCCCTTTTATGTATGGGTTATTTTTTGCAGCATTTTTGCAACATTTTTTGCAGCTTTTTTGGGTGCTGATTAAATGTGTGCTTTGTCCAGGAGCACTTAAAAATGTGGTGAAAATGAGGCAAAAATTGATGTTGCATTTTTTGCAGCATTTTTTTCACTTTCTCATTGATTCCTGAGGGATGAAAAATGCTTCAAAAATGCTACAACAATTAACATGCTGCAGATTTAAAAAATGTGCTGTCTCGTTTGCTGCTTTTACCTGTGCCTTAGTACACTTGCGTCTTTCCCTCTTCCCATCTACTTACTGTATTGCAGATTTTAAAAATGCTGCAGCTTTCCAATCAATGCTTTTTTCCTTGATTTCTGTGTGGATTTTCATCATAGACTTGCATTAGATACGGAAAATCCACAGTATATGCACTTGCGTTTTTAGTGCATTTTTCTTCATCAATGCACAAGAAGTCCCTGAAAAGTACCGTATGTACTCGTGTATAAGCCGAGATTTTCAGCACCTTTTTTCGTGCTGAAAATGCCCCCTCGGCTTATACACGAGTCATAGGGCAGAAACCAGCGGGGGAGGGGATGCCGCGGCAGGAGCCGGTGGCTGGGATCATACTCACCCCTCCCCATGCCATCGCTGAGCGTCCCTGCAATCCTGCGTTCTTCCCTTCTTCCTGCAGCTCTTCTGCACTGAGCGGTGATGTAATACCCGCTCATTAAGGTCATGTAATATGGACGTGACGCCACTCCCATAGGCGTGGCCTCCATATTCATGGCCTTAATGAGCGGTATTACATCACCGCTCAGTGCTGAAGAGCTGCAGGAAGAAGGGGAGAACGCAGGATTGCAGGGACGCTCAGCGATGGCACGGGGAGGGGTGAGTATGATGGAGGAGAGGACAAGGAGCACAGAACAGGACGGGGGGGAGAACGGTGGAAGCATGGATGAGGACGGAGGAAGCTGGAGCAGGACGGGGGTGAGATCGGTGGACGGGGGAAGCATAGAGGAGGATGGGGGAAGCTGGAGCAGGACGGGGGAAGCATGGAGGAGGACGGGGGAGAACGGAGGACGGGGGAAGCATGGAGCAGGACGGGGGGAGATCGGTGGACGGGGGAAGCGTGGAGGAGGACGAGGGAAGCATGGAGAGGACAGGGGAGGATGGAGGGCACAGAGGAGCACTGAGCAGGACGGGGGGCACAGGAGGACGGAGAAGGAATGGGGGAGCACAGCGGAGGACGGAGCAGGAGGGGGAGTACAGAGGAGAATGGGGGAGCACAGAGCTGGATGGGGAGCAAGGAGCAGGACGGGGGCAGCACAGAGCAGGAGCGCAGTTTATACACCCGGCTTATACACGAGTCAATAATTTTTCCCAGTTTTTTGTGGCAAAATTAGGGGGAGTCGGCTTATACACGGGTCGGCTTATACACGAGTATATACGGTAAGTATTAAAAATGTTGCTTTAAAAATGAAAATTTTAAGCAAACTTCAAAACCATGAGGGGAATTAGAAATTTTGTTCCCAAATTGAGATGATTTGGTGTGAAACAAATTTCACTTAACATTTATGAAATCCGCAGGTCCTGGCAAATTTGAATAATTTGTAATTCAGTTTCTAAATATGAAAAATTGCCTGCCTTCATTTTACACATTGCAGAAGATTGCATAATTCATAGAGAGTTTACATGACCTCAAGAGTAACCTGATAGGCTTGCAGCTATTACATCACGTGGTAAAGCACAGCCAGTTATGAGGGACAATAATAGCTTACACTCGTGGTCAAAATTGCTGATACCCCTCGTTTAATGACAGAAAAACTCACAATGGTCACAGAAATAACTTGAATCTGACAAAAGTAATAATAAATCAAAAATCTATGAAAATTAACAAATGAAAGTCAGACATTGCTTTTCAACCATGCTTCCAAAGAATTTTTCAAAAACTAAACTCATGAAATAGGCCTGGACAGAAATGATGGTACCCTTAATTTAATATTTTCAAACTATTCCTGTAACTGTCAATGAGACTTCTGTACCTCTCAACAGGTATTTTGGCCCACTCCTCAAGAGAAAACTGCTCCAGTTGTCTCGTGTTTGAAGGTTGCCTTTTCCAGATGGCATGTTTCAGCTCTTTCCATAGATGCTCAATAGGATTTAGGTTAGTGCTCATAGAAGGCCACTTCAGAATAGTCCAATGCCATCCAGTGCCAGACTCAGGATGATTGATCAGTGTTGTGGTGCAGCTGGCATCTGAATTCCAATTATACATTTTTTTCTTCATTCATAATACATTAGAAAGCAGAAGCAAGACAGAAGAAAGAGAGTACAATACTGTTTATAGGAAAAAAATATGAAATCAGTGTCAGATGGTGTGCTTGTCACAAGCGACTGATTTGCATGGCTTGTGCAATTGGTTTGTGAAGTGGAAATAATTATTTTTATTAAAAAAGCTAAATAAAATTCTATAATATCTGGACATTTAGCTGTGACTAAAAAAAATGTTTTATAAAGGAATTGCACATCAAGAATAGGCACACCACATTCCTCTATGTCAACTACATCTTGTACCACTGTGTGCCTTCTCTTACAGGCAATAGTAATTTCCACTTTCTCTTTGGATTCCTAGACAGCCCTGTGATTCCATCCTTTCATATTATGGAACAAGTGGATTTTTTGCATTTTTTCATCCATGACATTCATTCCACAGATACCCTATTCACAGCCTGAAGAAGAGTGCATTACCCAAAGTGTGCTATAATTTTTTTGGGATATGAAGGTAGAAAATTGAAAGAATTCCAAAAACATTCATTTTTATAAATATTCTTAGTGTGCTATTACTTTTTACAATATTAATTTTCTGACAAAGTATGACGTAATGTGGCCTGCTTCTATGGAATAAGTGTAAAGGTCGGCCAGAGCAGCAGTCGTTGCTGAGGTTTTTGGGCATTGTATACCCTGGCCTTCCTCTACTTGAAAAGGTGCTTCTTATTCTGCATAATTTGTGTAGTACTCACTGTACTGTCAGTGTCCCCTTTGCTGCGCTGGCATACTGCTGCTTCCGGATCCCAATGAATGGAGACACAGTCCGGGGCAACTCTTAACTCAACAATTTTATTCATTTCAGGACACGGCACATCCAAGTAGTTTCCAGCATTTTCATCACAGTACAAACAGCACATCACTGTCTTTCCCTTCACTGTTTCCTTTGTCACTGTTCGTCAGTGTTTCCGCGGGTCTGAGCATCCCAGACGGCCTCTCAGCGTCCTCTCTGTACAGCGTCACTATGGTGAAGCACTCTCCTACCCGTTTCATTCTGGATATAAGAGATTCAGCCCACGAAGCAATCCACCACATTTGGAGCGACCTGCCTGTATACTTTTACCGTGACCTTTATGCCGTCCTCTGCTTCTTTCCTTCCTTTCTCTCTCTACTGTGGGATTTGCTGTATTTTGCTCTTCCCTGTGTACCCTGGATGGCTGGGCACACGCTTGAATGTTGCAGGGTTGTTGGACAGCCCGTGCTTAAAGCCTACCCGAGCACCTAAGGAGCTCCCTGGCCCCAACTAAACTAACTCAGGAAGACCTTCCTATCTTACTCCCCACTAAGCCCTCCTACAGTTTACTATATACATGATGGCCTGTCCTAATGAGCTCTATGCCCTCATCTAATGGCCAAACTAGTTACTACACTATCCCTTTATGGTTCAGAAATATTATGACGTTACATTATACTTATAGATATACATATCACAACAGACATTAGTAACGTACATAAGGGGTTAAGGAAATACATCATTCCTTGTAACCCCTTACATAAGCACTCAATCTCTTCTTTTTATCATAAATTGGAGGTTGGTCAACCCACCTTTTGTCTATTTAGCTGTGACTGTCTATGTCACATGCATGTTGCAAGTAATTTCTGCTTTTTATTAGTCAAATTGTACATTTTACATGTTATGCGATACAACACCCTGTTGCTTGTGTTGGCTTTAGATATACTAGGCCAATTTGACAAACATTCATGTTACACCTGTACTCTGGCCATTTTTCTTTCTCTCCATTTACTTTTTTTATTCCAATTTTTGGCAAGGAATGAATAATTGGGGTTAAAAAGACTGTCCAACATTAAGTTTCTATGATGAGTTCAATTTGACAATACTGTATTTACTTTGAAAAGGTTGGGATACGTCTAGGAGGTTTCACAGTATTATACGTATCTTTTCTGTTGAATTTGAGTAAATGCAATTTACGGTAAATTTATTTACAATGAATCAAACTGAGCTCATTGCACACGCTATAGCAGCTGACTATGTTACATTACTAGCATCTATCTCTAACAGAGAGCAAGCAGAGCTGAGTTCTGATTGCTGCTGTTAACTATTTAACTATTTAGATACAGTTGCACCTACATATCAGCTTCCATTCTCCTAAAGCGATGTCCTTGTTGTGTCAATGATGGGTTCCCAGAGATCTGCTGTAGGCAATCTTTATACTCTTAAGAAGATTAGTCTCAAGAAAAAAGCAATTTTCACATTTTCACTGTAGATTGTGAGCCTTCGCGGGCAGGGTCCTCTCTCCTTCTGTACTTATGTGTGTCCAGTATTGCTCAGATTTATTGTACTTGCCTATATTCGCCCCCTCTCACATGTAAAGCGCCATGGAATAAATGGCGCTATAAAATGAATAATAATAATAAAAAATGAATAATAATAATATCACAATATTGTGGTAAAAAATGAAATAAAAAACGGTTCAAAGTATCACATGTATCCTAAATTAATGTCAAAGAAACTATCAGCTCACCAACCACATAATAAGTCATCACAAAGCTCTTTTGGTGGGAAAATGAAAACAGTATGGATCTCTGAAAAAGGTTACACAGGCAAAAATATTTTTACAAACTTTTGATCTTTTTTTTACATCCGAGTGTGGTCCGATTTTCATGGACTGACAGAATGGGGAAGATGGAAAAAACTTTTTTTTCCCATCTACTTCGTATCTGAGAAAATCGGATCAAAATATGATCACACTGATCAAACTCTGATCAGAGTGTGATTGGCATAATGGGAAAGATGAGAGAAAATATGGTCCTGTGACCCTAGCCTTAAAGTCATGGTACCTTAATGCTCCGTTTCCTGCAAAAAGAATATATATTTGGATGTTAGCCTGACAAACATACTGGGGCCATGACAGAAAACATCCAAGGAGCCCCAACTTTCTGGAAGGTTCTGAGAGTCCATTGTTAAACCCAGGATATTTGTCAAACCTAGCAGGATTCAGTGAGGACTACACTTTTACCAGGAGTTTTTTGGACATTCTAGAAGAGTTGGCAGACATGCATTATGGGCATATTTTAGGGTCTGTACTATAAGTGCCACCCCAGACCCTAAGTGTATCTACTAATCATTCAGATAAAGAGATGTTCAGTTTTGTTAAATCTCGTAGAGTCTAAGTCTTATCCCACTTTTCATAGTCATCTAAAAAAGATGTCAAGGTTTGTGCTGCCATTGTACTTTTTGTATTTTTTCATGCCTATTTCAATACACTTTTTTCAACAGATCAAACACAGGAAAATATATACCATAGGTCACATTAGAAAGCTTTGTATTTTTTAAAAGCAATTTTGTTTTCTGTCAGAAAAATATGCCGTTTATATAGAAAAACATAGTTGTATTAAAAGCATTATTGACTTCTAAATGTTACATTATAAGCTAAAACCTTCAACTATATAACATATTTAAATATATTTGAATAATATGACGTGCATTGAAAAAAAAAGGCTTGTGCCTGATTATTTGTGTTTCATATTGTATGTAGCATTTCTCATGTTAACCCATGCTGTATATGCATCTTAGATGGATATTACCCGTTAAGCTATTGCCGTCAAAAACATAAAATTCTGATATGAATGCTATGCTGTATAGGATTACACACATCTCTACCGAGAGCATTTTAAGGTGTGATATGAATTGATTCACCTTTGAATCTATTCTTAACATAAAGAAAACATTAAAATTAGAGACAATAAAAATTAAGTCAGGGATCATTTATAATGTAGCAATAAAATACCATTACTAAGTAAAGCCTGTTGGCAGAGAAGTTCTTTTAGCACATCTGGTGGAGCAGCAGCTTTAAATTGTGATGCATTAGATGGATGAGTTTAGGACAGGCCCTGCCTGCCACAGGCTGCATGTGCCAGCAGGAGTCCTTGCCAAGCCCACTAGGCTCATTAAACTCAATAGAACCCTGCAGGAAAAAACAATTTCTTTAATAGCCTTTGAAATTTCCATGGGCTTACCAGCCGATTTGCAGAATCATTTTTATTCTACTTGAAATACAAAACAATTTATGTACTAGAAAATACATCTGCCGTACATTACAAAATATGGGCAAAGTATTACAGACTATGCTACAAAAACAAGTCACTTATTATTTTTTACTGAATAATTTATTAGAATTCACGCTGATTGTTGCTTGTTTCAGCTGTCAGCAGGGATTCGTTTTTCTCTTTTGCTATTGAAATGATATGCCATATAGGCATCTAATTCAAACTCACATATGGAGTGCTACTCTTAAAATGTATCCAAATATTGGAGTTTATTTTTATATTGTCGTACCATCTAAATATGCTTCAAATTTAGATCACAAATGAGCAATTGTGGCGAACTGAAATCTGCAGGTGCTTACAAGAAAACAGGAATTTGCATATAACCTTGTGTATATTTACACATAATAAATGAGTATAAAAACGTTAATGTTAATGTGAATAAAATAGAAATATTCAGCTTTAAATGTTTTTTTTTTCATGTTTTTTGTGCATTAGACTACACTAAATATATAGCATGTTGAATCTTAACATCAATAAAAATATAGCCAAGGAACTGGACAGGATAGATGCAAGGCATGGTCAAAATCACATTGCATGCTATATATCTTTTTTTGGAATTGACCCTGTGAGATAATAGCTTAAGCTTGAAGACTGCATTTTGCTGTTTCTGCAAAAATGTAAAAGAGATGCTCCTAAGCAAACAAATTCAAGTGGTAATGAATTTTTTGTGAATTTTGCAAAAATCCACATTCGCCTAGATGTGGATTTTTGTAATTCGCTTCTGCATATCTGGTCAGCATGCTTCTGAATTGTAAAGAGCCGTAAGAAGGTTAAAAAATATAAATACACTGTGAATATGTTTTTCATCATCAATTCATTCATTAATTTATTTAATAACATTTTAATAAATAAAAAAAATTATGTGGGGTCCCCCTAATTTTGATAACCAGTCAAGGTAAAGCAGATAGCTGGGGGCTCATATTATCAGGCTGGGAAGGTAAATGGATATTAGCCTCTTCCCAGGCTAAAAGTACCAGCCTACAGCTACCTCAGCATTCGATGCGCCAATGCTGGCACTTCCAGATTGCCCTGGTGCATTGTCAATTCAGGTAATATTTTTGGTTGTTGATGTTAGCTGAGTAAAGTCAGCTAGAAATCAAGTTCAGTGGTTAGTAATGTAGAGACATCTATAAGATACCCCCTGGTTAACCAATTTATAAATTAAAAAAATCCATGCTAGTCTGTCATAGACCAAGGATTCAAACATAGTCCACAAATGGAAACCTGAAAGACAGGAGCCTTGTTCTGAAAACAAAGCTTCTTAGGTCACTCCCTGTCAGGCTGTGCTCCTCGAGACCTGGTGAGAGCAGTAATGATGTCAGTAATGTTACTGACATAATTGCTCTCGCCGGCTCTCATAGAGCACAGCTTGATGGGTAGTGACCTATGATGCTTCGTTGTTAGAACGAGACTTCATAGGTTGTGCTACAGAATTGGCGGATGTTGTGTGAACGTCATGGATTTTGTCAGAGCTGCAGGGTTAATAAATTGGTGAACAACGGACAATATCTTTTCTTTATTTAATTCTCTCTTTTTATGTCTTCAGGTTGCCATTTGAGGACTCCATCAGAATCCTTAGACTACTTTGGAACAGCATGGATTTTTATCTTGTATTAATAAATTGGTGATCCACGGAATTGAGGAGTTTTTTTTTAACTTACAGGGTTTCTAATGGGGTGTTTGATAGATGCCTCTCCATTACTAACAAATGGGATTAGAAAGTATTTTTTAATGTATACTCTCTAAAAATACCCACAATCTGTGAAGCAAACTAAAGTGCAAAGTGCAACAAAAAATGAACATCAAATACCTATGCATATCATAGACTTTGACAGTCAGGATACAATACAATATACACTCCGGATTATCAGCATAAAGGTTTTTGTGGCATACCAAAAAAATATTTAAAATACCATTCTTACAATGCACATACCTGCTGTACTCAATGACCACATATCAGTGTCAATCCAACACATATCCTGGTAAGTGGTATAAAGTCATATATACTTAGCATGAGCATGCAGATAAGATAATAGCAGCACTAAGATGGTAACATATATGGGTCTTGTCTATCATAATATAGACCATCTCACTGTCACCCAAAAAATCATGCATTTTCTGACCCTTATTTTGCCCAGCATTCCATACAGTATGTCTGCTTTTTATATAGTGTGATTTTAATATTTATTTTTAAATAAAATTTAATTATTTTAATATTATCCATGGATCTCTTCCTTTTCCCCATATTTACAGTGGGTAAGGAAAGTATTCAGACCCCTTTAAATGTTTCACTCTTTGTTACATTGCAGCCATTTGGGAAATTCACAAAAGTTCATTTTTTTTCTCATTAAAGTACACTCTGCACCCGATCTTGCCTGAAAAAAAAAACAGAAATGTAGAAATTTTTGCTTACTTATTAAAAAGAAAAACTTAAATATCACATGGTCATAAGTATTCAGACCCTTTGCTCAGTATTGAGTCGAAGCATCCTTTTGAGCTAGTACAGCCATGAGTCTTCTTGGGACAAAGGCAACAAGTTTTTCACACCTGGACTTGGGGATCCTCTGCTATTCTTCCTTGAAGATCCTCTCCAGTTCTGTCAGGTTGGATGGCGAATGTTGGTGGACAGCCATTTTCAGGTCTCTCCAGAGAGGCTCAGTTGGGTTTAGATCAGGGCTCTGGCTGGGCCAGTCAAGAATCTTTCACGGTTGGGATTGTATTGTGCAGGTGATGAACTATAACTGGTTTCATACATACATACTACTTAGAATTATCATCAAAAAGTTCTATCTTCATCTCATAGACCAGAAAATCTTATTTTTCATAGTATGAGAGTCTTCATCACAGCAGTCACAGTATTACGTAAATCATAGAATCATAGAATCATAGAATGGTAGAGTTGGAAGGGACCTCCTGGGCCATCTGGTCCAACCCCTGCTCAAAGCAGGATTCTCTAAATCATCCCAGACAGATGTCTGTCCAGCCTCTGTGTGAAGACTTCCATTGAAGGAGAACTCACCACCTCTCGTGGCAGCCTGTTCCACTCCTTGATCACCCTAACTGTCAAGAAGTTTTTTCTAATATCTAATCTGTGTCTCCTCCCATTCAGTTTCATCCCATTGCTTCTAGTCTTTCCTTGTGCAAATGAGAATAAAGATGATCCTTCTACAATGTGACAGCCCTTGAGATATTTGCAGACAGCTATTAAGTCTCCTCTCAGTCTTCGTTTTTGTAAGCTAAACATTCCCAAATTCTGTAACCGTTCCTCATAGGACATGGTTTGCAGACCGGTCACCATTCTGGTGGCTCTCCTTTGAACTTGCTCCAGTTTGTTGATGTCTTTTTTAAAATGTGGTGCCCAAAACTGGACACAGTATTCCAGATGAGGTCTGACCAAAGAGGAGTAGAGGGCAGTAATGACTTCACGTGATCTAGACTGTATGCTTCAAATAATGTACACACAGCAATTTCAGTATCACCTATATATTGTATGTGATACTGCAACTGCTGCGTATATGTGGGTGATACTGCGATTGCTGTATATAAATTATGTTTGTGATACTGCGACTGCTTTATATACATTATATAGGTGATACTGCGACTATACACAGTCGCAGTATCACCTATATATTGAATATATTGTAGTTCCAATTCAGCAGTTTGTGTCTCCTATGTTATCCTATCTACATCAGCCTCAGTGTCTACTATGGGATATATATGAATGTCTCCTATGTTATGCATGTATCATAATAAAGTATACTAGCTTGGCCCGTGCAAAATTTTCAAACATTGGTCATTGGGGGCACAGGCAATTTTAGAAAAAGCAAGCTGGTCAAATGTAAATATATTTCATGAGATGATGAAGGTAGCTAGAAGGAACACAGAGCGCACATAGGGTCTTATCCAAGATAAAAGAAATATTCGTGAGAGATAATCAAATTCTCTCACCTATTATGAGGTGTGAGACACAACCACTGCACTTAGCATTGGTGGCTGCGGCAAGCCCCGATGCGATGATCCTTTGCTAGGTGAAGACAATGGGGCACCAGACTGCGCTGCTCGCCTGTCAGGATAATGTACCAGAGGAGTCCAAGCGGATGTAATAGAGAATAGACTTTATTTCTACGCGTTTCGTGGTGATTACACCACTTCCTCAGGACAGTCTATACACATACAGGGTCTGATATTTATAGCAAAGTAAGGCACATGAAGACCCTTCTTTCAAAAAAATGCCACAGCCAGTGGGCTGGGAATCAGACTAAAACACATATACATCATAAAACACCACAAAACAATCATAAAATATTCTGGAGTATCACTTAAAACCATTGCTCATACATTAAAAAATGTAAATACAGAAAAACACAATAAAACACAAAAAGGTAGTTCAATAAATACAAAAAAAAATTGGTTCAATAATTAAAGTAGTTCAATAAATAAATAGATTTTGCAAGCTGGGGGGGTGCTTGAACCTATGATTCATTCTGTGTCAAAGCCCTGCTACTTGTGTTTTAAACCATTGAACCATGGGTGGATTTGGTTGGATCTCTTTATTTGGTGGTAGTTGAAAGCAAAGAGATGATACTGAATTAAAAAACTTTGGGAAAAAGAAAAAAAAACTCAGAAAAAACATTTTGAAGGAAAAAAAAAAGAGAAACAAGGAGAAACAAACCACAATGAAGGGATGAATCCCTTTATGTCAAGGAGCAGATGTTTGTCAGATCTGTGTCATGAAGAACAGAGAAAAAATTTGAGGTAGGTTGTACAGGGGAACAAATTCCATAAATAAATCAATTGAATAAATCAGTTGTTTCATTGAGCGCCATGACACCTGGAAGTCTGGTACAATGCATGAGGATTAAAGGCACCAATGTAAGCAGCAAGAAATCAGATGATGAAGACTCAGGACTGATATTTTTCAGGAAAAAACTTGTGAACAGGCTAATTTCAATTTTGCCTTATCCGCTCAACTGTAATGCTGATCCTGTCCTCTAGATCAAATTTGGTCTAAATGTGTGGACTTCAGTTCAAAAGGGATATACAGTGCTCCAAGAACTTTGGTAATGTAGAAGGGAAGGTGAAAGTTCACAAGTTTTTGGAATGAGAACTTGTTAGGAATTCTATTATTGTTAATAAATTGATGACTGCAGAACAGATTCAGAAAGTCCTTGATGATAACTTTCATGTTGAGAATTATATTTTATGTCTTGTGTATTTGTATGACACATTTTAGTCTTATTTTGTCTAGAAAACCTCTAGTACTTCATTAAACAAGATGTTTTTGATTACAATTATTTTTGAAGTTTGAAAATCATTGTATTCAGTTAGAGAAATTGTAGGCAAAATGGAATATAATTATGTGTAACCTTCCTGAACTCTAATATTATTGCTACAGTGAAGTGGCACTATAATGTACAGAATGCATTGTTTATTTCAAAATGTAATTATGTTTACTTGCAGTAAAGTAAAAGTTTTGAATTTTGTAAATAGGTAGAAGTTTATCATTTTTTAAATGCTGTGGGGAAGTCTAATTGCAGTAATTAAGACCACTCATTTAAACTATAAATGTTATATTTTTTTAATTAAATCTTACCTCAGAACTGTGGAAAGAGAGTCAAAGATGTGGTTGAAAATATGTATAAAATGTGTATAATGTAATTTTGAATGTAAAAAGAAACAACCTAAGTATACACAATAGGACTTTTTAAGATGATTTTTCCGGATAAGCTGTGACATATGTGCCTGAGGAGTAACAATATTTGTAACTATCATACAATTTATAACTAGTGATGAGCGAACATACTCGATAATACTCGTTACTCGCTCGAGCATCACTGTACTCGTGGTACTCGGTGAGCACCGAGCAATGCCATGTTTGCTCGGCAGGAATTCTGGTGCACACCCTGCATTTTTGGTGCTCTCGCCAATAAACATGCAGGGACTGCCTGCCACGCACTCCAATGCCGCAGCCATCTTTGTTGTGGTATTACAGTGATTGGCTGGCCACACAGCGTCATCAGGTGTAGAAGAAACCGGGTCCCACCATGTTCATCACAGTCTGCTCCGGAATTAGCGAGTGTAGGGAGAGCTGCTGCCAAGATAGGGTCAGCTTTGGGGTTTTTAGAAGGTAGTGTAGGTTTACCATCAAAGAATACATAAATCCAGCTTAATCTACAGTCCTTCTAAGGACTAATTACGGGGTATATAGATTGCAGTGCTAGGTTGGCAAGGAGTGTATGTCCTTATATACATATCAGTGCAAGGCATGCACACACTGTATGTGGGTATATAGACCTCAGTAGCAGACAGGCATTCTATGTGGCATACTTCATTGCATACATCAAGAGGGTCCATTCCATTACTTTCTGCTGCTGCCTATTACATATATTGACCGAATATACACAGCCCTAGGTCTCAGTGGGCAGTAGTGTTGAGCGATACTGCTCGATATCTAAAAATATCGGATCGGAATGGTATCGCCGATATCACTAAATATCGTCGATATCCGATTCTGATACCGGAAGTCCCATGTAAGTCTATGGGAACAAAATATCGCAACTAAAAAAAAACCTTTATTTCCTTGTAAACACTAAATATACACACATAGAATACATATATATATATATATATATATATATATACATGTCATTGTGACATATATATATATACATATATGTATAGTTTATACACTTCTACATAGTAAAATATCCTCTGATTCAATTGCCGGGTAAAGCCGGCTTCTGTGAAAAGACAGAAGCACCCGACATGAAATGACACTTGGTGTACATAGGGTTAACCATGTCTTTTCATGTCGTTTGCAATCTGATTTGCACAAACAATTACATCAGTCTATGTGTGCAAAATTTCACACCTGTAGGGGTTAATTAAAGGTGTAAATTCGTTGTAAAAAAAAAGGACTTTTTTGCTACGAATTTACACCTTTAATTAACCCCTACAGGTGTGAAATTTTGCACACATAGACTGATGTAATTGTTTGTGCAAATCAGATAGCAAAGGACATGAAAAGACATGGTTAACCCTATGTACACCAAGTGTCATTTCATGTCGGGTTCTGCATTTTCACAAAAGCCTGCAATTGAATTAGCGGCTATTATACTATGTAGAAGTGTATGAACTATAAATATAAATATATATATATGTGTCACAAACTCAATGACATGTATATATATATATGAGGTGTAAAATTGCTGAAAAAAAATGCGTGGGCTCCCGCCCTATTTTCGCAACCAGACAGACAAAGCCAGTGAGTGGGGGCAGATAATAATAGCCCAGAGAGGGACCATTATTTTTGGCCCCCCCCGGCTACTAACATTTGCCCCCAGACACCCCAGAAAGGGCAAATCTCTAATTAGATTTGCCCTTTCTGGCACTTTGCCCGTCTATTCCCATTGCCCTGTAGCGGTGGCGAATGGGTTAATAAGGGGTTAAAATGACCTTGCAATTGAAAGGTCACTTTAAGCCAGGTTAATAATTGAGAGCTGTCAATTAGACAACTATCAATTATTAATCCTATTGTATGAAGAAAAATCAAACACACACACACTTTAATAAAAAAGAAGTTTAATGAAATAATCAGTTTTTGACCATATTTTATTTACCTGCTAAAACCATTTCCTGTAATAAAAATAAAATAATAAAGCAAAATTATTCTTACCAATCCGATGCACAGTCAGGTCCCACGGTGTAATCCTTCAGAAAGGGTTAATGTTTACTGCAGGGACCGCAGCTAATGCTGCAGCCTCACAGTAAACCCCCAAATGAATGAGCTCCTCTCCTGGCTGACAGGAGAGGAAGTGGAAAGCTTAATTGATTGCTTTCCACTTTCACTTCAGGTCAGCCAGGGACACCATCAGTGATGTCAGAGGGAACTGATTAACAAAAATAGGGGTTCCCTTCGAAAAAAAAATGGCGTGGGGTCCCCCCTATTTTTGTTAACCAGCCAGATGAAGCAGACCGCTGAGGCCTGGATTTTCAGGCTGGTAAGGAGCCAAGATCCATGGACCTTGCCAGCCTGATAATACCAGGCCACAGCATTCTGCATATCTTGGCTGATTAACAAAAATAGGGGATCCCCTCGAAAAAAATTGGCGTGGGGTCCCCCTATTTTTGTTAACCAGCCAGATGAAGCAGACTGCTGAGGCCTGGTTTTTCAGGCTGGTAAGGATCCAATATCCATGGACCTTGCAAGCCTGATAATACCAGGCCACAGCAGTCTGCTTAGCTTGGCTGGTTAACAAAAATAGGGGATCCCCTCGAAAAAAAAAACGGCGTAGGGGTCCCCCTATTTTTGTTAACCAGCCAAGTAAAATGCAGACTGCTGCGGCCTGGTATTAAAAGACTGTCAAGGCCCATGGATTTTGCCCTCAACAGCCTGATAATACCAGGCTACAGCAGCCCCACATTTGGCGCATCAAAAGATGTGCCAATTGTGGCACTTTACCCGGCTCTTCCCACTGCCCTGTAGCGGTGGCAAGTGGGGTAATAAGGGGTTAATGTCACCGTTGATTGCACGGTGACAATAAGCCCGGTTGATAATGGAGAGGCGTCAATAAGACACCGATCCATTATTAATCCCAAAGTTATTAAATGCATAAAAAAAAGACAAAGCAAGAAAAAAGTATTTTAATGAAATAAAAGAGACAACACAGTTTTCATTTCTTTTATTGTACTCTCATTCCTGCGACGCCATCGATCTCCTGTAAAAAAAGAAAAAAAAAAAACCAACAGTATACCACCTGTCCGACGCAGTCCATAGTAACGACTGTCCCACGACGATCCAGCTCTGCTACATCGCAATGACAGGCAGAGCCTGTCATCCCGGCGCAGCACAGCTGATTACCTGCTTCCCCGGCGGTGACGTCATCGGACTGACTGCTTTACGGCCGGGATTACCCAGCAGTCACTGCAGTTATCGCGAGAAACTGCATGTGACCGCCGGGGAAAGATGATGGCGGCCATGAAGCAGTCCAGGCCGTGACGCCGGAGATCTTCTGCCAGGTAAGTGCCGCTGACTCCTGACAGACCCGACCGACGGACACTGACAGTGACAGACCCGACCGACGGACACAGACAGTGACAGTGACAGTGACAATCCGATTCCGGTATCCGATATGACGAAAATATCGGTATTCGGAATCGAAAGCCCGATACAGCTAATATCGGCAGATACCCGATATTTGCAGTATCGTATCGCTCAACACTAGTGGGCAGCAATTAGCTTTTTGCATCTTAATCCTGATTATTTTTTTCCAAAGCAATCCAGAAACGCTTTTTTTCTCTATTTGCTTCTTGACACTGCAGAATACAACCAAATCCTTTTCAGAGTACAGCGTGAAAGTACAGCTATTTTAAACAGGTTTGCCCATCCCAGGCATGACATCTGAGTGCGCAGAAAAATCTGCCATTTTTTGTGGTACTGTAGAATTTTTTGGGAGTGTCTTATGCAATTTTTTGACACAATTTTGCTGCTCCAAAAATATTTAGCTGCCCAAAAAATATTTAGCTACATGGCAGATATTTTACACTGGGTTTTGTCCACCACACGTATCGCATATCATTGCGCTCAAAATTTTGCCATTTCAGGCCTTCATAGAATTTTTTTTGTTGTGTCATAGCCTACTGATTGACACAATTTTTCTGGCCAAAAAAAAAATACAGGGCAGATATTTGAAAGTGGGCTATCTTCGTCAGACGCCTAATCTATCTATGGGCTAAAAACTATGGCATTTCAAGGCTACATTCCACTGTATTTGCTGTCTGTTACTCTATTTGTATACACTATCTTGGGGTAAAAAATTTAAAAATACAGACCACATATTGAACAGTCTGTTATCGCCATCAGATGCCTTATCTATCTGTGGGCCACAAATTATGGCATTTCAGGGCTACATTTCCCTTTTTTTGCTGCCTTACCCTTTTTCTATACACTATTTTTGGGTAAAAAATTTACACATACAGGCCACATATTGAACAGTGTGGTATCTCTGTCAGATGCCTGATCTATCTGTTGGCTACAAATTGTGTCATTTCATGGCTACATTCCCCTTTTTTGCTGTCTTACCCTATTTCTATACACTATTTTGGGGTAAAAAATTTACAAATACAGGCCACATATTGAACAGTCTGGTATCGCCGTCAGATGCCTGATCTATCTGTAGGCTACAAATTGTGGCATTTCAGGCCTCTATTCCACAGTTTTTGCTGTGTCTTACACTAGTTATTGACACCAGTTTGCTGAAAAAAAAGTACAGTCTAGATATTTAAAAATGTGCATTTTTCCGGACACAGATCACATCTAAGTTTGCTCCCAATTCAGCCTTTTGTAGTGAACTTGGAAAATATTGTACTCCATTTAAATGGGAAAGGTGCGAGGATAGGGACAGGGAAGTGGACGTGCTGGTGATGGTGCATGGAGAGGCAGAGGAGGATATGGACAAGCTAAAATTGTGTCACAACAAACACCCACATCTTCTCGCAACAGATTCCTGTCATAATTCATAGGGGATGGCAGAACAGTACTCTTGACAGCAGAGCAGTGTGAAAAGGTAGTTGTTTGGATGTCGGATAATGCTTCCAGTCACTTTGCCACCACCATCAGCACCCTGTCTTCCACATGGTCAAGTCTGAGTAGCCGTGAGTCTGGACTACACATTTCTCACCCTTTTCCTCCTTCCTCCTGCCATGCCGAGTGCCCGGAGACAACTGATCCCATACCTGGACACTCCAAAGAGCTGTTTACTTTTCCATTTATAGATTCGGTCCTCTCGCCCGATCCACTTGAAGCGGGGCAAACTGAGATTGCATATAGCAATGCCCAAATATTGGAGCAGCCATGTTCCCATGAAGTTGAAGGTGGGAACGTGTCAAAAGAGGTGGACGATGATGAGACACAATTGCCAGAAAGTCAGGAGGAGGACCAGGGTGTGGAAGTAGAAGAGGAGGTGGTGGATGATATAGTAACTGACCCAACCTGGTAGGAGGACATGCAGAGCGAGAATAGCAGCACACAAGGGGAGGGAGACATAGCACAGAAGGTGGGTAACCGTTCCTCATAACACCAACATGATGGAAGTTGTTAGTAAAACTGTTAGGTCTTCCTGAGTCTGGTTGCTTTTTAAATACTCTTCCGATAACCCCAAACAGGACATTTGCACCACTGCTATGCCTGCATCAGCAGGGGTAGCAAAACTACCAGCCTGACCACCACAAGCATGATCAGGCACATGGCAGCAATGCACCTGACTTTGTGAGCGGAACCCCAGGGTCCAGGAACACTGTCTGCGGGTGACACCACTGCTTCTTCCGCTGTTTTGTGTGGAAGTCAATCCCCTGTCCATGGTGCCTGCGAAGATGCCTCCTGCCCTAAACATGTCATTGCACACACTCAACTACCACCATCAGCAAGCACGTTCACATTCTTGTCCCAGCACAGCCTTCAGTTGTCTAAACCCCAGTCATTGGAACGCAAGCAGAAATACCCAGCCAATGCCCAACAGGCCAAAGTACTAAATTCACACATTTCTAGTCTGCTTGCACTCAACATGTTGCCTTTTATGCTCGTGGAGACGGAAGCTTTCTGCAACCTGATGGCAGCGGCAGTCCCAAGGTACTCTGTCTCCAGCTGACACTATTTCTCCCGATGTGCCATCCAGGCATTACACAAGTACGTGTCCCACAACATCACCCGAACCTTCAACAATGCTGTTACTGGGAAAGTACACTTAACCACGGACACGTGGACAAGTGCTTCTGAGCAGGGATGGTACATCTCGCTGACGGCACACTGGGTTAACATAGTGGAAACTGGGACCCAGTCGGACCTTGGGATGGAACATTTCCTAACAACACCAAGGATTGCGGTCCCTAGGTCAATCAGGGTTGCCCCCACAGTCTACAGCTACTGCACGTCATCCTCTTCCTCCTCAGCCTGCATCTCTGAAATGACCACATCAGTCGCAAGCTGGAAGCACTGAAGCACTGCCTCAGCCAAGCAGCATAAGGCTGCGCTGAAGCTAATATGCTTAGGTGACAAACCGCACAATGCTGAAGAGTTGTGAAAGAGCAGGCAGATCTGTGGCTGACACCGCTAAACCTACAGCCAGGCATGGTCATGTGTGACAATGGCAAGAACCTGGTGGCGGCTCTGAGGCGAGGTGAGCTCACACACCTACCATGCCTGGCCAATGTTCTTAACCTCTTGGTTCAGCGGTTTCTCAAGACGTACTCGGAGCTGCCGGATCTGCTTGTGAAAGTAAACTGCCTGTGTGCCCATTTTAGAAAGTTAGCTACAGCTTCAGCCACCTTTGTCATGCTTCAGCAGTGTTTGCAGCTTCCTGCTCACCGACTGGTGTGTAACGTCCCCATGCTTTGGAACTCTATGCTGCATATGTTGAAAAGTATTTGTAAGCAGAAGAGGGCAGTTGTTGACTACCAGTATCAACAAGGCCATCAGTATTCAGTTCAGACTCCACACATAAGACCTCAGGAGTGGACATGGATGTCAGACATATGTACCCTCCTACAAAACTTTGAGGAGTCCACCAAGATGGTGAGCGGCGATGACACCATATTTAGCATCACCATCCCACTTCTCTGTATTCTGAAAAGCTCTCTGCTCACAATGAAAGAGGATGCATTGCAGGCGGAGCATAATGAGATGGAGAAAGGAGCCATACAGGATGATTACACATAGCCCAGCCTCATGTCATCATTACATGGATTGGTTGTCAATGAGGAAGAGGAGGAGGAGGAAGAACAGGAGCTATTTTCATGCGCTATAGACGGTACTACAAGCACAACTCTCATACCGTCTGTTCAGCGTGGATGGCCTGAGGACAGGGAGGACGAGGAGGACAGCATGGTCAGTCATCCTGTAGGTGAGGACACGGAAGTCTTGCCACTTAGCAGTCTGGCACGCATGGCAGACTTTATGTTGCGCTGCCTTTCCTGTGTCCCTCGCATTATCACAATTTGTGCTGACACTCATTACTGGTTGGTTACACTTCTAGACCCATGCTACAAGGAGAACTTTCAATCTCTTCTTCCAGAGTCAGATAGGTGTACTAAAATGATGCAGAACCAGAGGGCCATTGTTGCAAAATTAATGATAAAATTCCCATCTGAAAATGCTGGCGGCAGAGGTCACAGTTTGTTGGACAACCAAGGAGTAGAGGCGAGAGAGACAGAACGCCAATCCATCAGAGGCAGGGTAACACTGGCAAAGTTCTGGGACACTTTTCTCAGACCCTCCCATTGCCCTAGCCCAGAGTCATGGGGTACTGTCACAAGGACTGGAAAGTTTGGGAAGATGTTGAAGAAGTACCTTGCTGACCGTACAACATCCTCTGTGATTCCTCTGTGCTTTTTAATTATTGAGTATCTAAGCTGGACATGTGGCATGAACTGGCTCTCTAAGCCTTGGAGGTCCTGCTTGCCCTGCCTCCAGCGTTTTGTTAGAGCGGGTATTTATTGCCGCTAGTGAAATTATAACTGATAAGCGCATCCGCCTGTCAACTGAAACTGCTGACAGGCTGACTCTTATAAAAATGAACAAGGCCTGGATTGGGGAAGACTTCTCTACACCACTGAATGATAACAGTGAATCATAACCTCCAATACAGTGTATTTTTTTGGCTATTTACTTTTTTTTTTGGCTATATACGCTTCCTGACTTCGGCTATTTGTTGTGTTATACTCATCCTTCTCATCCTCATCATCCACCACCACTAGATCAACATGGTGACTGTGGTCCATGATGCAACAGCCAACTTATTGTGTAAAAGGGTGTTTTTGATGCCCTTTTAATTCAAAATATTTACACAGTAGGTTGATGTGTCCTCCCCAGGGGAAAATGTTTGTCAGCCTAAACACTTAGTGTATGGGCATTCCAAGTATAGGAGACATGCTCCATTAAACTGGGAAGACCTTTTTCATAGGCCATCCTCCACGTCTCTTCCTACGCCACGGCTAGATCACCCGAGTTACCATGTTCCGTGATGAAACACCACTATATTGTTTTGCAAGCGTGTTTATGATGTCTGCAACAAAAAATATTTACACAGTAGGTTGATGTGTCCTCCCAGAGGAAAATGTTTTTCAGCCCATACACTTAGTGTATGGGCATTCCAAGTATAGGAGACCCTCACCTTTAAACTGTGAAGACGTTTTTCGTAGGCCATCCTCCACACCTCTTCCTACACCACCGCTAGATCATCAGGATGACCGTGTTCCATGATGAAACAGCCACTATGTTGTTTGCAAGGGTGTTTATGATGTCTGTAACAAAAAATATTTACACAGTATGTTAATGTGTCCCTCCCAGGGGAAAATGTTTGTCAGCCCATACACTTAGTGTATGGGCATTCCAAGTATAGGAGACCCAGTCCTTTAAACTGGGAAAATGTTTTTCGTAGGCCATCCTCCACGTTTCTTCAGACACCACCACTAGAACACGAGGGTGAATGTGTTCCGTGATGCAACAGCCCTGTAATTTTTTTGAAGGGTGTTTATGATGAAATGGAACAAGTTTTTTAGGAGGACTTCCTCCATGTGTCTTCCAAGTGGTATTTTGGTTTGTCCAAATTTGGGGCAGTCCCTGCATTCACTGCATAGGCAAACAGTATGGGAGACCAACTTCCTAATAATGTGAATTTTGTTGGTTGATCATCTTCAAGAATGCAATTCTTCACTGTCAGTTCTTCACTTCAGCCTAAACAATGCAATGCTATAATGCAGGGTCTTCAGCCTCACCATTGCAATTCACCAGTGCAGGTTCTTAAGCCTCAACAGTGCAATTCTCCGCTGATGGTTCTTCAGGCTCAACAATGAAATGCTACACTGCTGGGTGTTCTTCCTCAACACTGCAATGCTGCAATGCAGGTTCTTCAGGCTCAAGATTCCAATGCTCCACTGATGTGTGTTCATCCTCAACACTGCAATTCTTCACTGCCGTGTCTTCATCCTCAACACTGCAATGCTACAATAAAGGATCTTCAGCCTCAACACTGCAATTGTCCACTGCAGGTTCTTTAGCCTCAATACTGCAATGAACCTCAAATAAATGCATATAGGGACAATTCAAGAAAAAACAAAGAGAAAAACACACAAATCCCTAAAAAATACCTTTTATTTCATTAATTAAAAAACATCATTAATAGACACATAACAAAAAGGTTGGGGATACCAGGAAAATTACCTCAAACTACTTATAATGTATAGAATATAATATATTACTCATTTTAGGGGCCAAAAAATCTAGAATCACCCTAATGGGCCCTAGTGAGTCCCTTCCTGACTGCGGAGGTTGGCACCCTAGTTGTTGACGACATGGCGCCCCCCTCAAAGTCGGTGCCCCTAATGAACCCTGTATCACCCTAAAACCTAGAAAAAGGGATACACAGAAAAAAACCACACATACATACAACACCGAAAAATAATTGTCTCAAATAAAGTGCTCAAGTGCTGTAAACTTATCTCGGAACGTCCTTGAATCAGGACTAATCTCAGAGGAAAAATTTTTTTGCAGCTATATTTGAACTTATCTCATAGAAAAAAAATTTTTGCTGCAAGAAAAACACAATCTCAGAGAAACGATGCAGCTAAACAATCAACTTATCTCGTAGTCAAAAAATACTCATATGCTGCACAAATACTGATCTCAGAGAGAAAAAAATACAGCCATATTAGGGACTTATCTCGTATTCAAAAATACTGATAGGCTGCAAAAAATGGCAAGATTGCAAAAAGTTGAGAAAAACGTCTACAGATAAATAGAATACTGCACAGCAAAATAGATAGTAAGCAGATAAAAAAGAAAAGCACTTGACACAGAATCCCACCTGGGAAAGATACCAAAATATATTGCACACAAAGACATATAGTGTTATTTGGGCTGAATACAATCATCCATCAGTAAACTAAATATAAATTGCGATAGACAAGGGATATCCTGTTATAAGGGGACTGCTGTCCTTTTTCTTTTCAATGCATATATGACACGGTTCATAACTTAAAACCCCCTCATGGCTGTATACCCTCACAATGATATGCACAGTTTCAGCAATTTAACTATTCTTGCATATATCATAGCAGAGATCACCCTTATCAAGTTCACAGATATAAATATTTAGCTGTTAACCCCTTCACCCCCAATGGTGGTTTGCACGTTAATGACTGGGCCAATTTTTACAATTCTGACCACTGTCTCTTTATGAGGTTATAACTCTGGAACGCTTCAACGGATATTCGCGATTCTGAGATTGTTTTCTCGTGACATATTGTACTTCACGTTAGAAGTAAAATTTCTTCGATATAACTTGCGTTTATTTTTGAAAAAAACGCAAATATGGCGAAAATTTTAAAAATTTTGCAATTTTCAAACTTTGAATTTTTATTCCCTTAAAACAGAGAAATATATCACACACAATAGTTAAGAAATAACATTTTACACATGTCTACTTTACATCAGCACAATTTTGGAACCAAAATTTTTTTTTGTTAGAAAGTTATAAGGGTTAAAAGTTGACCAGCGATTTCTCATTTTTACAACAAAATTTACAAAGCCATTTTTTTTAGGGACCACCTCACATTTGAAGTCACTTTGAGGGATCTATATGGCAGAAAATTCCCAAAAGTGATACCATTCTAAAATCTGCACCCCTCAAGGTACTCAAAACCACATTCAAGAAGTTTATTAACCCTTCAGTTGCTTCACAGGAACTAAAGCAACGTGGAAGGAAAAAATGAATATTTAACTTTTTAGCCACAAAAATGATCTTTTACAAACTTTTTTTTTTATTTTCACAAGGGTTAAAAGGAGAAAATGACAGATAAGGTTGTTATGCAATTTCTCCTGAGTACGCCAATACCCAATATGTGGGGGAAAACCACTGTTTGGGCACACGGCAGAGCTCGTAAGGGAAGGAGCGCCGTTTGACTTTTTCAAACTAAAATTGGCTGGAATTGAGATTGGACGCCATGTCGCGTTTGGAGAACCTCTGATGCGCCTAAACAGTGGAAAACCCCACAAGTGACACCATTTGGAAACTAGACCCCATAAGGTACTTATCTAGATCTGTTGTGAGCACTTTGAACCCCCAAGTGTTTCACAAAAGTTTATAATGCCTGGGTGTGAAAAAAAAAAAAACAATTTTCCACAAAAATGATTTTTTAGTCCCAAATTTTTGAATTTTCCCAAGGAAATTGGACCCCAAAAGTTGTTGTCCAATTTGTCCTGAGTACGCTGATACCCCATATGTGGGGGGGGGGAACTGTTTGGGCGCACGGCAGGGCTTGGAAAGGAAGTAGTAGCGTTTTGGAATGCAGACGTTGATGGGGGTCATGTTCCGTTTGCAGTGCCCCAGATGAGCCTAAACAGTGGAAACCCCCCACAAGTGACCCCATTTTGGAAGCTAGACCCCTAAGGAACTTATCTAGATCTTTGGTGAGCAATTTGAACCCCAAGTGCTTCACACAAGTTTATAATGCCCGGGCATGAAAATAAAAAATCCTATTTTTTTCCCACAAAAATTATCTTTTAGTCACTAATTTTTTATTTTCCCAAGGGTAACAGGAGAAATTGGACCACATAAGTTGTTGTCCAATTTGTCCTGAGTACGCTGATACCCCATATGTGGGGGGGAACCACTGTTTGGGCACACGGCAGAGCTCGGAAGGGAAGAAGCACTATTTGACTTTTTCCAACCAAAATTGGCTGGAATTAAGATTGGATGCCATGTTGCATTTAGAGAGCCCCTGATGTGCCTAAACAGTGGAAATCCCCCACAAATGACCCCATTTGGGAAACTAGACCCCCTAAGGAACTTATCTAGATCTTTGGTGAGAAATTTGAACCCCCAAGTGCTTCACACAAGTTTATAACGTAGAGCCGTAAAATTTAAAAATCATATTTTTTCCACAAAAATGATCTTTTCACCCCAATTTTTATTTTTCCAAGGGTAACAAGACTCCAAAAGTTATTGTGCAATTTGTCCTGAGTGCGCTGATACCCCATATGTGGGAGTAAACCACTGTTTGGGTGCATGGCAGAGTTTGGAAGGGAAGGAGCGCCGTCTGACTTTTTCAACGCAGAATTGGCAAGACGCCATGTCTTGTTTGGAGAGCTCATGATCTGCCTAAACAGTGGAAACCACCATAAATGACACCATTTTGGAAACTAGACCCCTCAAGGAACTTATCTAGATGTGTGGTGAGAACTTTGAACCCCCAGGTGTTTCACTAAAGTTTATAACATACAGCCGTAAATTAAAAAATCCTTTATTTTTTTACAAAAATGATTTTTTCGCCCCCAATATTTTATTTTCACAAGGGTAACAGTAGAAATTGGACCCCAAAAGTTGTTGTCCAATTGGTCCTGAGTACGCTGATACCCAATATGTGGGAGAAAACTACTGTATGGGCGAACGTCAGGGCTCGGAAGGGAAGTAGTGACGTTTTGGATTGCAGATTTTGATGGAATGGTCTGGGGGCGTCATGTCGCATTTGGAGAGCCCCTGAGGCGCCTAAACAGTGGAAACCCCCCATAAGTGACCCCATTTTGGAAAATAGACCCCACAAGGAACTTATCTAGATGTGTGGTGAGCACTTTGAACCCCGAAGTGCTTCACAGAAGTTTATAACGCACAGCCGTAAAAAAAAAAATATATTTTTTTTTTTGCAAAAATGATTTTTTCGCCCCAATATTTTATTTTTACAAGGGTAACAGGAGAAATTGGACCCTAAAAGTTGTTGTCCAATTTGTCCTGAGTACGCTGATACCCAATATGTGGGAGAAAAACTACTGTATGGGTACACGTTGGGGCTCGGAAGGGAAGTAGTGACGTTTTGGATTGCAGACTTTGATGGAATGGTCTGGGGGCGTCATGTCGCATTTGGAGAGCCCCTGATGCGCCTAAACAGTGGAAATCCCCAACAAGTGACCCCATTTTGGAAAATAGACCCCACAAGGAACTTATCTAGATGTGTGGTGAGCGCTATGAAGCCCCAAGTGCTTCACAGAAGTTTATAATGTACAGCGGTTAAAAACAAAAAAATCATTTTTTTTTACAAAAATGATATTTTCGCCCCCAGTTTTTTATTTTCCCAAGGGTAACAGAAGAAATAGGACAAATTGCACAATAACTCTTGGGGTCCAGAGTACGCTGATACCCCATATGTGGGAATAAACTACTGTTTGGACGCATGGCAGAGCTCAGAAGTGAAGGAGCACCGTTTGACTTTTTCAACGCAGAATTGGCTGGAATTGAGATCAGATGCCATGTCACATTTGGAGAGCCCCTGATGTGCCTAAACAGCGGAAACCCCCAATTCTAACTCCAACCCTAACCCAAACACACCCCTAACCCTAGTCCCAACCCTAACCACAAACCTAACCCTAACACACCCCTAATCCCAACCCTAACCCTAATCCTAACTTTAGCGCCAACCCTAACCCTAACTTTAGCCGCAACCCTAACCCTAATGGGAAAATGGAAATAAATACATTTTTTTTATTTTATTATTTTTCCCTAACTAAGGGGGTGATAAAGGGGGTTTGATTTACCATTTATAGCGGGTTTTTATGATTGGCAGCTGTCACGCTAAAAGACGCTTTTTATTGCAAAAAATAGTTTTTTGCATCGCCACATTTTGAGAGCTATAATTTTTGCATATTTTGGCCCACAGAGTCATGTGAGGTCTTATTTTTTGCGGGACGAGGTGTCGTTTTTATTGGTACCTTTTTTGAGCACGTGACATTTTTTGATCGCTTTTTATTTCGATTTTTGGGAAGTTAGAATGAACAAAAATCAGCAATTCATGAATTTCTTTTGGGGGAGGCGTTTTTATCGTTCCGCGTGTGGTAAAATTGATAAAGCAGTTTTATTCTTCGGGTCAGTAAGATTATGGCGATACCTCATTTATATCAGTTTTTTATGTTTTGGCGCTTTTATAGAATAAAAACTAATTTATATGAAAAATAATAATTTTTGCATCGCTTTATTCTGCGAGCTATAACTTTTTTATTTTTTCACTGATGATGCTGTATGGTGGCTCGTTTTTTGCGGGACAAGAAGACATTTTCAGCGGTACCATGTATATTTATATCGGTCTTTTTGATCGTGTGTTATTCCACTTTTTGTTCGGCGGTATGATGATAAAGCATTGATTTTTTTGCTTTTTTTTTTTTTTAGGGGGTTCACTAAAGGGGTTAACTAGTGGGACAGTTTCATAGGGGGGGTCGTTACGGATGTGGCGATACCAAATATGTGTACTTTTATTGTTCTGTTTTTTTTATTTACAGGAAGAAATTAATTTATTGGGGATTTTTTTTATATTTATTTTTGATTTTTTTTTTAAAACATGTTTATTTTTATTTTTTTTACTTTTTTACTTTGTCCCAGGGTGGGACATCACTGTATTTTATCAGATCGCTGGTGTGACAGTGTGCACAGCACTCTGTCACACCAGCGATCGCACAGGCATAGCTGCAGGCTTCTCAGTGCCTGCTCTCAGCAGGCACTGAGGAAGCCGCCTCCCTCCAGGACCCCGGCTCCATCTTGGATCCGGGTCCTGGGAGGGAGGAAGCCCTCAGAACAGCGCGATCACATCGCGCTGGTCTGAGGGTCTCGGGGGGCGCGCAGGGAGCCCCCTCCCTGCGTGATGCTTCCCTGTGCCCCCAGTACACCGCGATCATGTTTGATCGCGGTGTGCTAGGGGTTAATGTGCCGGGAGCGGTCCGTGACCGCTCCTGACACACAGTCACGGGTGTCAGCTGTGATAATCAGCTGACACCCGGCGGCGATTAGCTGCGCTCCCTCCGGGAGCGCAGTTAATCGCCTATGACGTACTATCCCGTCCATGGTCAGATTGGCACGAGTTTCATGGACGGGATAGTACGTCTAATGTCAGAGAGGGGTTAATACACTCCCCAATTTTATCAAACATATAGTGTGCAATAGATAAAGAAACAATACTTATCAGCCAAAAACAAGAACGAGACCCAAATATATTGCACACAAGAACAGATAGTATTATTGGGACTGGATACAATCATCCATCATTAAACTAAATATAAATTGCGATAGGCAAGGGATATCCTGCTGTAAGGGGGCTGCTGTCCTTTTTCTTTTCGATGCATATATGACACGGTACATATCTTAAATCCCCCCCATAGCTGCACACCCTCACAGTAATATGTACAGTTTCTGCAGTTAACTATTGAAAGAATCATGCATGTACCATAGCAGAGATAACCCTTATCAAATTCACAGATGTAAATGTTAGCTGTTACTACACTCCCATACTTTTGCCAAACATATAATGTGCAATAGATAATAAGACAATACTTATCAGCCAAATACAAGAACGAGACCCGACGCGTTTTCCCTTCAATTCCTTTAGGGTTCATCAGGGGTCAGAGACGGGGTCTGTTACCCCATAGCCGACGGATCAATGCAGTGTGCGGCGTGCTCCATGCGCGTCCAGCGCCATTACTTAAAGACAGATCCGGTCACATGTTACAATCATGGAGTCGGAATGGAAAGCATCTTGCGTTCCACAGACCGGAAATAGAGGGGGAAGGACTCGGCAAAGCTAAGCCACTCAGAGAGATATCCAGTTACTGGTCACATGACAGCATATGCTCAGAAGTGGAACGTAACTCACGCTCCCAGACATGGAAAACAGTTTTAATTATTACATGACCGAGTACCTATAGCTTACAAAACCAAATTTTTAAAGCCATATAACCGAGACAATGCTCGTTTTACAGCGCTGTGAGACTAATAGCCAGTAATAATGAGCGCAAACCCCAAAGTAAAAAAACACTGGAGCACTGCCACCATGTATCCTCATATAAATACATAAAAATTATTGCACACTCATAATAAGTGTATAGAGGAATCAAAGTCCTCAAAAAAGAAATAGAGCATGTAGCATCTGCCAGGAAACCACCTTTATTAAAGATAGCTAGTGAAATTTAATTGTTCATTCAAACCTTTAGGGCTCTGCGATTCAAGCCAGAAGATCCAGCGTGCCTCCCGCTGTACGATCTTTCTGTCCCAATCCCCCTGTCTTACTGCAGGCTGAACTCTCTCAATTACGCAAAAAGAAATTTGTTTCTCGTCACCCCCATGTACCAAATCAACGTGGCGGGCTAGGGGCGTGTCCCTTTTATGTCTAATGTCCCCCAGATGTTCCTCAATGTGGATACGCAGTTCACGCTTCGTTTTCCTCACATAATCAAGGGGACAAGAGCAAGTGCACAAATATATTACTCCTGTCGTTTTACAATTAGCAAAACATTTAGTAGTGTACACTCTTCTTGTTTGTGCACTACAGAAAGTCTTAGAGGGGCGTACAAATTTACGAAAACTACAATGTCCACATTTGAATGTGCCCAATTCTCTATTCTGTAGCCATGTCCCCTTTTTTTTTACTGGCTCTAGATGGCTCCTTACCACCTGATCCTTGATGGATTTCCCCTTTCTATACGTGACTAATGGTTTAGGGGTAATGAAATCAGCTATATCACGATCGGTCCTCAATATTGACCAGTATTTCTTGAGGATCTCCATCACTCTACCCGATTAATCATCAAATGTGCCTATAAGCCTAGTGATCTCCCTAGTATTCTCCTTCTTTTTGGGGTCCAGAAGGGAGGTCCTGCTACTTAACTTCGCATGCTTAAAGGCTGGTTCAAGGACCTTGACGGGGTAACCCCTATTTCTGAACCTCCCCCAAAGGTCTTTAGATTGTCTCTCAGTGGAATTCTGTGTCAAGTGCTTTTCTTTTTTATCTGCTTACTATCTATTTTGCTGTGCGGTATTCTATTTATCTGTAGACGTTTTTCTCAACTTTTTGCAATCTTGCATTTTTTTGCAGCCTATCAGTATTTTTGAATATGAGATAAGTCCCTAATATGGCTGTATTTTTTTCTCTCTGAGATCAGTATTTGTGCAGCATATGAGTATTTTTTGACTACGAGATTAGCTGCAAAAAATTTTTTTTCCTCTGAGATTAGTCCTGATTCAAGGACGTTCCGAGATAAGTTTACAGCACTTGAGCACTTTATTTAAGACAATTATTTTTCGGTGTTGTATGTATGTGTGGTTTTTTTCTGTGTATCCCGTTTTTCTAGGTTTTAGGGTGATGCAGGGTTCATTAGGGGCACCGACGTTGAGCGGGGGCGCCATGTCGTCAATAACTAGGGTGCCAACCTCCGCAGTCAGGAAGGGACTCACTAGGGCCCATTAGGGTGATTCTAGATTTTTTGGCCCCTAAAATGAGTAATATATTATATTCTATCTATTATAAGTAGTTTGAGGTAATTTTCCTGGTATCCCCAACCTGTTTGTTATGTGTCTATTAATGATGTTTTTTAATTAATGAATTAAAAGGTATTTTTTAGGGATTTGTGTATTTTTCTCTCTGTTTTTTTCAATACTGCAATGCCCCACTGCCAGGTCTTTAGCTTCAACACTGCAATTGTCCACTGCCTGGTCTTCAGGCTCAACACTGCAATTGTCCACCGCTGGGTCTTTAACCTCAACACTGCAATTGTCCACTGCCGGGTCTTCAGCCTCAACGCTGCAATTGTCCACTGCCGGGTCTTCAGCCTCAACACTGCAAATGTCCACCGCTGGGTCTTTAGCCTCAACGCTGCAATTGTCCACTGCAGGTTCTTTAGCCTCAACACTGAAATTATCTACTGCAGGTTTTCCAGACTCACTGACATTCTCCAATGCAGGTTCTTCAGGCTCAACAATTCACTGCGTAGCCAAACAATATAGGAGTACCAAATTAATAGGAACAATGCTTTCAGGTGGCCATCCAGTATGTGGATTCAAAGGCTTATTGGGGTGTGTGTTACTTTGGTGCTGGGCAGGCCTTGCATTCAATGCATAATTAAACAGTATGGCAGTACCAAATGCAAAAAATGTGAACTTGGTTTTCATGTGGCCATCTGTTCCAAGTGTTATTGTGGTGCGTGTTACTTTGGTGCAGAGCAGGCCTTGCATTCAATGAATAGGCTAACGCTATGGGAGACCCATTTTCTTATAATTGGAACGCTTTAAATGAGGCCCTCCTGTATGTCTCGCCAAAGGGGTATGGGGGTGCATCCTAATTTTTGGCAGCCTAACCACTCACTGCATAGGCAATAACAGTATAGGAGTCCCACTGCTTAACCCCTTTCTGCCATGCGACGTACTATCCCGTCCATGGTACCTAGGCCCGTATGACCAGGGTCGGGATAGTACGTCGCATGTGATCGGATGCGCTCACGGGGGGAGCGCGGCCGATCGCGGCCTGGTGTCAGCTGATTATCACAGCTGACACCCGGCACTATGTGCCAGGAGCGGCCACGGACCGATCCCGGCACATTAACCCCTGGCATACAGTGATCAAACATGATCACGGTGTACCGGGGGCACAGGGGAGCATCGCGCAGGGAGGGGGCTCCCGGCGTGCTCCCCTTAGGCCCTCAGAACAGTGCGATGTGATCGCGCTGTTCTGAAGACCTCTTCCCTGCAGGACCCAGGATCCAAGATGGCCGCCGGATCCTGCAGAAAGCCTGCAGCACTGCCTGTGAGATCGCCGGTCTCACAGAGTGCTGTGCACACTACGAGACCAGCGATCTGACCCTATACTGTAATGTCCCACACTAGGACAAAGTAAAAAAGTTAAAAAAATAACAAGTGTAAAAAAAAAATCCAAATTAAGGAAAAAAAAATGTTCCCCAATAAATTCATTTCAACCTGTAAATAAAAAAATCAAAATCATAAAAGTACACATATTTGGTATCATCATGTCTGTAACGACCCGTCCTATAGAACTGTCCACTAGTTAACCCCTTTAGTGAACCCCTTTAAAAAAAAAAAAACAAAGCAAAAAATCAATGCTTTATCATCATACTGCTGAACTAAAAATGGAATAACACACGATCAGAAAGACCGATATAAATAAACATGGTAACCACAAAAAAACGAGCCACCTTATAGCATCATCAGAGAAAAAATAAAAAAGTTATAGGTCGCAGAATAAAGCGATGCAAAAATAATTATTTTTTATATAAAATTGTTTTTATTGTATAAAAGCACCAAAACATTAAAAAAATGATATAAATGAGGTATCGCTGTAATCGTACTAACCCGAAGAATAAAACTGCTTTATCAATTTTACCACACGCGGAACGGTATAAACGCCCCCCCCAAAAGAAATTCATGAATTGCTGATTTTTGTTCATTCTAACCTCCCAAGAATAGAAATAAAAAGCGATCAAAAAATGTTACGTGCTCAAAAATGGTACCAATAAAAACGTCAACTCGTACCGCAAAACATAAGACCTCACATGACTCTGTGGGCCAAAATATGCAAAAATTATAGCTCTCAAAATATGGTGATGCAAAAACTATTTTTTGCAATAAAAAGCGTCTTTTAGCGTGACAGATGCCAATCATAAAAAGCCACTATAAGTAATAAATCAAACCCCCTTTATCACCCCCTTAGTTAGGGAAAAATAATAAAATTAAAAAATGTTTTTATTTACATTTTCCCATTAGGGTTAGGGTTAGGGTTGCGCCTAAAGTTAGGGTTAGGGTTGGGGCTAAAGTTAGGGTTAGGGTTAGGGTTGGGACAAGGGTTACGGTTGTGTGAGGGTTAGGTTTGTGGTTCGGGTTATGATTAGGGTTGGGAATAGGGTTAGGGGTGTGTTGGGGTTAGGGTTGGAGTTAGAATTGGGGTGTTTCCACTGTTTAGGCACATCAGGGGCTCTCCAAATGCGACATGGCATCTGATGTCAATTCCAGTCAATTCTGCGTTGAAAAATTCAAACGGTGCTCCTTCACTTCTGAGCTCTGCCATGCGCCCAAACAGTAGTTTACCCCCACATATGGGGTATCAGCGTACTCAGGACAAATTGAACAACAACTTTTGGGGTCCAATTTCTCCTGTTACCCTTGGAAAAATAAAAAGTTGGAGACTAAAAATCATGTTTGTGGAAAAAATATGATTTTTTTATTTTCATACTCGGGCATTATAAACTTTAGTGAAACACCTGGGAGTTCAAAGTTCTCACCACACATCTAGATAAGCTTCTTGAGGGGTCTAGTTTCCAAAATGGTGTCATTTGTGGGGGGTTTCCAGTGTTTAGGCAGATCAGGAGCTCTCCAAACACGACATGGCATCCAGCCAATTATGCGTTGAAAAAGTCAAACGGCGCTTCTTCCCTTCCGAGCTCTGCAGTACACCCAAACAGTGGTTTACCCCCACATATGGGGTATCAGCGTACTCAGAACAAATTGCACAATAACCTTTGGGGTCTTGTTACCCTTGAGAAAATAAAAATTGGGTTAAAAGATCATTTTTGTGGAAAAAAAATATGATTTTTTAATTTTACGGCTCTACGTTATAAACTAGTGTGACGCACTTTCGGGTTCAAATTGCTCACCGCAGATCTAGATAAGTTCCTTAGGGCATCTAGTTTACAAAACGTGGTCACTTGTGGGGGGTTTCCACTGTTTAGGCACATAAGGGGCTCTTCAAATGCAACATGGCGTCCAATCTCAATTCCAGCCAATTTTGGTTGGATAAAGTCAAATGGTGCTCCTTCCATTCCGAGCTCTACCGTGCGCCCATACAGTGGTTCCCCCCACATATGGGGTATCAGCGCACTCAGGACAAATTGGACAACAACTTATGTGGTCCAATTTCTCCTGTTACCCGTGGGAAAATAAAAAATTTGTGACTAAAAGATAATTTTTGTGGGAAAAAAATAGGATTTTTTATTTTCATGCCCAGGCTGTTGTGAATAGGCTGGAAATGAGTTCTGAGCAGAAGCTCCCTCTGGTGGTTACAAACGGTACTGGACTGTCCAGTGAAGATTGTGAGGATTGGGAATCAGGTGTTACTGACTGGTCTTATATAAGGGAGTCACCTTCCCATCAGGGTTGCCGGTGATCAATTGTTCTGGTCTCAATCCTTGATTCCTGTTTCCTTGGTAGCCTGCTGTGTCGTGTCTGAATCTCCTGCTAACAGATAAGACATTTTCTTCTTTTTGTTTTTGTGCTTGATTTTTGCATTTTGTCCTGCACTTGTGTGGGGGCCTTCAGGGTCCCCTCTGGGGGATTTTGCCTCTCAGTTCAGTTCAGCCACTGATGTTTGTACATTTGCTTTTTCCAGTTTTTTTCAGTGGCTGCTGTTTTGTTTTTGGTTACACCAGAGAACTAATTTAGGTGGTAGAGGTCGTGTGATCTCAGGTGTTTTTGAAATTAGTAGAGTTGGTGCTTTTCAGGGTTTTTTGGGATTGCAGTAAGTGCCCTTCCTATCCTTTTCTATTTAGTAAGTTTGGGCCCCAACGTTTGCTCATACTATTTTCTGTCTGTGTCAGTATTTCTTCTTGTCTAACCGCCATTACATGTTTGGGGGCTTTCTATGTTCTTTGGGGATCTGCTCCGGGGCAGATAGCTTTCCTCTTTCTATCTTTAGGTGTAGTTAGTTTCTCAGGCTGTGACGAGGCGTCTAGGACCAACGTAGGAACGCTCCACGGCTGCCTCTAGTTGTGGTGGTTAGTCAGGGTACTGCAATCTCATAGTTTCCAACTGCTCTGGTGTATTTGCTTTTTTGCCTGCTCCCCTCAGCTACCAAATCATAACAGTATCACCGGCCTAAACTGAAAATTATATGGTACTCACAGAAGGGAAAAATATTGTGAAAGAAAAAGTTGTCAGAGTTGTCAGAGTGTCAGAGATTTTTTTTTTTCTGTTTGTTGCATTTTTTTTTCCCTCTGTATCTCTGGGTGCTGAGGAGGATTTTTTATTTCTCTCTCTCAATCGAGTTTGCACAGTTGTCTGGCCGTGTGGATCAGCTTGCCACTGAAGTTCGGAGTATTGCTACCTATCTTGCTGGGTTGCCTGTTGTGGAACCTAGGATTCCCATGCCAGATTTGTTTTTAGGGGATCGAGCTAAGTTTCTGAATTTCAAAAATAACTGTAAATTGTTTTTTGCCTTAAAATCTAAGTCCTCAGGGAACGCAGCGCAGCAGGTTCAAATTGTCATCTCTCTCCTGCGCGGCGACCCTCAGGATTGGGCTTTTTCCCTGACACCTGGGGATCCTGTTTTGAGTGATGTTGATGCGTTTTTTTCAGGCTTTGGGGTTATTGTACGATGAGCCTAATGTCACTGATCAAGCTGAAAAAACTTTGTTGGCATTAAGTCAGGGGCTTGAGGACGCTGAGTTATACTGTCAGAGATTCCGTAGGTGGGCAGTCCTGACCAAATGGAATGACGACGCTTTGGCAGCTCTTTTTCGGAAGGGACTGTCAGATAATGTAAAGGATGTTATGGTGGGATTCCCTGTTCCCTCTGGTCTCAATGATTCTATGTCATTAGCGATTCAAATTGACAGACGTTTGCGTGAGCGGAAAGGTATGCGTGGAATAATGTTGCCTTGTGAGCCTGCTTCTGAATCCATGCAGTGTGATAGAGTGGTTTCTGGGGCACAGCGTCATGAATTTCGAAAGCGCAATGGGTTATGTTTCTACTGTGGTGATGCCTCTCATGCTATTTCTGTCTGCCCTAAGCGGGGAAGACGTTTTGCTCGCTCAGTTGTCTTGGGTAGTGTTCAGACTAAGTTTTTGTTAACTGTTACCCTGATATGCTCTCTGTCCTCATTTTCTGCTCAGGCTTTTGTTGATTCTGGAGCAGCTATTATCCTGATGGATTTTGATTTTGCTAAACGTTGTGGGTTTCCTTTGATACCCCTACGGAAGTCTATTCCCCTACTGGGGATCGATTCTACCCTTTGGCTGAGAATAAACCTCAGTTCTCTACTCAGGTGATAATGAGAGTAGAACCTGATCATCAGGAGAGTTGCAAATTTTTGGTTCTGTATAATCTGCATGACATTATCGTACTGGGCTTACTTGGTTACAGTCTCATAATCCTGTTTTGGATTGGAAATCTGTGTCTGTTACCAGTTGGGGCTGTCAATGTGTTAATACCAACACTCCTGTTTTTTCTGCCTCCCCCCAGGCTCAGGATGTTCCTGACTTTTTGATTGATTTTTCTGATGTGTTTAGCGAAAGTAAATCTGCATCCTTACCTCCCCATAGGAGCTATGACTGCGCTATTGAATTAGTGCCTGGTGGTAAATTCCCTAAAGGTCGCCTTTTTAACTTGTCTGTACCTGAACATGACGCTATGCGGTCTTATATCAAGGAGTCATTGGAGAAGGGTCATATCAGACCATCCTCTTCACCCTTAGGTGCCGGTTTTTTCTTTGTGGCCAAAAAGGATGGTTCATTAAGGCCGTGTATTGATTATCGTCTCTTGAACAATATTACTGTGAAATATCAATATCCGTTACCCTTGATCTCTGATCTGTTTTCCAGGGTGAAAAACGCTTCTTGGTTTACCAAGCTTGACCTCAGGGGGGCATATAACCTTATTCGCATTAAGCACGGGGATGAATGGAAGACGGCATTTAATACCCCTGAAGGGCATTTTGTGTACCTTGTGATGCCCTTTGGGCTCACTAATGCTCCTTCTGTCTTCCAGTCCTTCATGAATGACATTTTCAGGGATTTTGTGGATAATTTCTGATTGTTTATTTGGATGATATCTTGATTTTTTCCAATGACTGGGACTCTCATGTAAAACATGTTCGGACTGTGTTCCAGATTTTGAGAGAGAATGCTCTGTATGTGAAGGGATCAAAGTGTCTTTTTGGCGTTCAGTGGATCTCATTTCTGGGTTTCATTTTGTCCCCATCTGTTATTGAAATGGACCCGGTCAAAGTTCAGGCTATCTGTGATTGGGTCCAACCTACTTCTTTAAAGGCTCTTCAAAGATTCTTGGGTTTTGCCAATTTTTATCGTAAATTTATTGGTAATTTCTCTGTTATTGTTAAACCATTAACTGATTTGACCAAGAAGGGTTCTGATGTGGTGAATTGGCCTCCTAAGGCAGTCTCTGCATTTCAGGAACTTAAGCAGAGATTCACTTCTGCTCCTGTTCTACGGCAGCCTGATGTTTCTCTACCATTTCAGGTGGAGGTTGATGCCTCTGAAATTGGGGCAGGTGCCGTTTTGTCCCAAAGATATCCAGAGACCTCTAAAAGTAACCCTTGTGCCTTTTTCTCTCAAAAATTTTCTCCCACTGAACGTAATTATGACGTGGGTAATCGGGAGTTATTAGCCATGAAGTGGGCTTTTGAAGAGTGGAGACATTGGCTGGAGGGAGCCAAACATCAGGTGGTGGTCCTTACTGACCATAAGAATCTAGTTTATCTGGAATCTGCCAAGCGACTTAATCCTAGACAGGCCAGGTGGGCCTTGTTTTTCACACTTTTTAATTTTGTGGTTTCATTTCTTCCAGGCACTAAAAATATTAAGGCGGATGCCCTCTCGAGGAGTTTCCTGGCGGACTCTCCTGAGTTATCTGATCCTTCTGTTATTTTCAAAGAGGGTGTAGTTCTTTCCGCCATCTTGCCCAATTTGAGACTGGCTCTGGAGGGGTGTCAGGAAGACAAGCCCGAGCGCTGCCCTGTTGGAAATTGTTTGTCCCGGACCAGTGGAAAAAGAGTGTAATGTCTGAGATTCATTGTTCCGCGTTGGCCGGTCATCCTGGAATTTTTGGTACCAGGGACTTGGTTGGTCGGTCCTTTTGGTGGCCTACCTTGTCTCGTGATGTCAGGGAGTTTGTGCAGTCCTGCGGGACTTGCTCTCGCTCCAAGCTTTGCTCTCGTTCTAGTGGTTTGTTGATGCCATTACCGGTGCCCAAGAGACCATGGACCCATATCTCTATGGATTTCATTTCCGACCTCCCTGTTTCTCAGAGAATGACCGTCATCTGGGTGATTTGCGATAGGTTTTCCAAGATGATACATCTTGTGCCATTACCTAAGTTGCCTTCCTCCTCTGAATTGGTGCCTTTGTTCCTTCAGCACGTGGTTCGTTTACACGGCATTCCTGAGAACATTGTGTCTGACAGAGGAGTCCAGTTTGTTTCCAGATTTTGGAGGACCTTTTGTTCTAAAATTGGTGTTCAATTGTCTTTCTCCTCGGCGTTTCATCCTCAGACCAATGGTCAAACTTTGAGAACAAACCAGACATTGGAGACTTATCTAAGATGCTTTGTGTCTGCTGATCAGGATGACTGGGTCTCTTTTTTGCCTTTGGCTGAATTTGCTCTTAATAATAGGGCTAGCTCTGCCACTTTGATGTCTCCATTTTTCTGTAATTCTGGGTTTCACCCTCGATTTTCTTCTGGACAGACGGAGGCTTCTGTCTGCCCGGGTGTTGACTCTGTTGTGGAGCATATGCAACAGATTTGGGACCAGGTAGTGGAGAGGTTGTGCCTCTCTCAGGAGAGGGCCCAGCGGTATGCTAACCGGCATAGGACTGATGGTCCTCAGTTTAAAGTGGGGGACTTGGTCTGGTTGTCCTCAAGAAATATTCCTATGAGAGTGGCATCTCCTAAATTTAAGCCTAGGTTCATTGGACCTTATAAGATCATGGAGATTCTTAACCCTGTTTCTTTTCGTTTGCTTCTTCCAGGGACATTTAAGATCCATAACGTGTTCCACAAGTCCTTGTTGAAGAGGTTTGTTGAGCCAGTGGTTCCTACTACTGTGCCTCCTGACCCTGTTTTGGTTGAGGGCAATCTGGAGTATGTGGTTGAGAAAATATTGAATTCTCGTTTTTCTAGACGGAAACTCCAGTATTTGGTTAAATGGAGAGGTTATGGTCAGGAAGACAATTCTTGGGTGTTTGCTTTGGACATCCATGCTAGGAGACTCATCCGTGCGTATCATAGAACTCATCCTGACCGACCTGGTTGCTCAAATGAGGGTTCGGTGACCCCTCCTCAAGGGGGGGTACTGTTGTGAATAGGCTGGAAATGAGTTCTGAGCAGAAGCTCCCTCTGGTGGTTACAAACGGTACTGGACTGTCCAGTGAAGATTGTGAGGATTGGGAATCAGGTGTTACTGACTGGTCTTATATAAGGGAGTCACCTTCCCATCAGGGTTGCCGGTGATCAATTGTTCTGGTCTCAATCCTTGATTCCTGTTTCCTTGGTAGCCTGCTGTGTCGTGTCTGAATCTCCTGCTAACAGATAAGACATTTTCTTCTTTTTGTTTTTGTGCTTGATTTTTGCATTTTGTCCTGCACTTCTGTGGGGGCCTTCAGGGTCCCCTCTGGGGGCTTTTGCCTCTCAGTTCAGTTCAGCCACTGATGTTTGTACATTTGCTTTTTCCAGTTTTTTTCAGTGGCTGCTGTTTTGTTTTTGGTTACACCAGAGAACTAATTTAGGTGGTAGAGGTCGTGTGATCTCAGGTGTTTTTGAAATTAGTAGAGTTGGTGCTTTTCAGGGTTTTTTGGGATTGCAGTAAGTGCCCTTCCTATCCTTTTCTATTTAGTAAGTTTGGGCCCCAACGTTTGCTCATACTATTTTCTGTCTGTGTCAGTATTTCTTCTTGTCTAACCGCCATTACATGTTTGGGGGCTTTCTATTTTCTTTGGGGATCTGCTCCGGGGCAGATAGCTTTCCTCTTTCTATCTTTAGGTGTAGTTAGTTTCTCAGGCTGTGACGAGGCGTCTAGGACCAACGTAGGAACGCTCCACGGCTGCCTCTAGTTGTGGTGGTTAGTCAGGGTACTGCAATCTCATAGTTTCCAACTGCTCTGGTGTATTTCCTTTTTTGCCTGCTCTCTTCAGCTACCAAATCATAACACCAGGCATTAAAAACTTGTGTGAAGCACTTAGGGGATCAAAGTGCTCACCACAGATCTAGATAAGTTCCTTGGGGGTCTAGTTTCCAAAATGGCGTCACTTGTGGGGGGTTTCCACTGTTTAGGCACATCTGGGGCACTGCAAACGGAACATGACCCCCATCAACATCTGCCTTCCAAAACTTTATTACTTCCTTTCCAAGCCCTGCCGTGCGCCCAAACAGTTCCCCCCACATATGGGGTATCAGCGTACTGAGGACAAATTGGAACACAACTTTTGGGGTTTAATTTTCTTTGGAAAAATCAAAATTTGGGACTAAAAAATCATTTTTGTGGAAAATTGTTTTTTTTTTCACACCCAGGCATTATAAACTTTTGTGAAACACTGGGGGGTTCAAAGTGCTCACAACAGATCTAGATAAGTTCCATAGGGGTCTAGATTCCAAAATGGTGTTACTTGTGGGGGGTTTCCACTGTTTAGGCGCAACAGAGGCTCTACAAATGCGACATGGCGTCCAATCTCAATTCCAGCCAATTTTGGTTTGAAAAAGTCAAACGGCGCTCCTTCCCTTACGAGCTCTGCCGTGTGCCCAAACAGTGGTTTTCCCCCAAATATGGGGTATTGGCGTACTTAGGAGAAATTGCACAACACCTATATCTGTCCATTTTCTCCTTTTACCCTCGTGAAAATAAAAAAAGTTTGTAAAAGTTCATTTTTGTGACTAAAAAGTTAAATATTCATTTCTTCCTTCCACGTTGCGTCAGCTCCTGTGAAGCACCTGAAGGGTTAATAAACTTCTTGAATGTGGTTTTGAGTACCTTGAGGGGTGCAGATTTTAGAATGGTGTCACTTTTGGGTATTTTCTGCCATATAGACCCCTCAAAGTGACTTCAAATGTGAGGTGGTCCCTAAAAAAAATGGCTTTGTAAATTTTGTTGTAAAAATGAGAATCGCTGGTCAAATTTTAACCCTTATAATTTCCTAACAAAAAAAATGTTGGTTCCAAAATTGTGCTGATGTAAAGCAGACATGTGGGAAGTATTATTTAGTAACTATTTTGTGTGACTTATTTCTCTGTTTTAAGGGAATAAAAATTCAAAGCTTGAAAATTGCAAAATTTTCTTAATTTTCACCATATTTGCGTTTTTTTTCAAAAATAAACACAAGTTATATCGAATAAATTTTACCACTATCGTGAAGTACAATATGTCACGAGAAAATAATCTCAGAATCGCGAAGATCAGTTGAAGCATTCCAGAGTTATAACCTCATAAAGAGACAGTGGTCAGAATTGTTAAAATTGGCCTGGTCATTAATGTGCAAACCACCCTTGGGGGTGAAGGGGTTAATAATGGGAACAGCAAAGCATAGCCAGCTAATGGCCCTTTAAGAAGATTACTTTGCCTGATGCCCCTATAAAAATAGACTTCGTGACTTTCAGAGTCCTTCCTTCATAAATGAAACAGGATGTGTTTGATGATGTGTCACACACCAGATAGCAAGCTAAGGTTGCTAAATGTTAAAATGACATTTGCCAGAGAATGCATTTGTATTGGTTGAAAGCAATGGTAAACTTGAAAAACACATAAAAAACGCTACGTGTGACCATAGCCCAAGTGGTGGAGAAACATTTTTGTTTTTGATTAATTAATTTGCCTTATATAAAAGTCATTACCCTGGAAAGGATGTTCCTTAACATATTTCCCAGGAAAATCCATTTTGGTTTTATTTTTGTATGTTTTTTGGTGCTCCTGTAAAAATGGCAAAAGACTCTGACAACATTGCTCACAGCTGTGACCTGGGAGTCAGAAATGCTTCCAGTGGCATTCCCCATGATGTTCCCGTGTCATTTGAGCACTGTTTCCATCATTTTCAGATGTTTTTAGACTTTAAAAGGACCTCCGGGGGGGATCGTGGTAAAAATGCTCGGTTTTCCCATAGACTTACATTGGGCTCATTGTTCGGGTCGAGTACCCGAGTATTCTAATTTGCTCGACCCGAACAATGAGCACCTGGCCATTTTAGTGCTCGCTCATCACTATTTATAGCCTGTAGTTTTTTAGTAGTTTTCTTTGTATAGCTCTCTGCTTGGGTCTCTTGTACCCCCTATCTCTCTCTATATATACTCTATATAGACTTGTTTAGATAGCAACTGTAATCTGATTCCTCAGCGAATTGAAAACCTGTCTACACTAAGGACAGTTTTCAGCAGTGAATTCCGAAAAATCTGATTGGTGAGAACAGAGGTCAATTTTTCGATTAAGATATATTACAATATTTTACATGACTTTAGCAGGGGTAATTTGTGAACCCGTAATTTGTGACTTCCTGGGTGATCGCGTAATAGGTATTTGGCGGGTAGCCCTGTGTGTCAAGATCATTAAGTACACAAATAAAGGGTTCAATTGGAAAGATAGATAAGTTCGCTCACTGCCAAAAAGAAGCTGGTGCTCTGATGAACAATGATATCATAAGCAGATAGAGAATATAGAAAAAATAAGTCCAGCACTGTAAGACCATAAAATCCATTTTCCTTTATTCCATGACTTCAAATTACAAAAAAACAATTAAGTCATAGTCCAGACATTAAAAACATACGCGTTTCAACTCAAAACCGTGCATCTTAATCATTGGTTTTGCGTTGAAACGCGTATGTTTTTAATGTCTGGACTATGAGTTAATTGTTTTTTACGTTATTTGAAGTCATGGAATAAAGGAAAATGGATTTTATGGACTTACAGCACTGGACTTATTTTTTCTAAGTCCTGAAAACTCGCCGCACAGCAGGATTCGCACGCTCCAGGAGCTGGTGAGCAGACATTAACATTTTTTTGTATATTTCAGGTAGAAAATACTTCCGCAATCAAGTGATGAAGAAGAGATAACATTTCGATATAGCATTCTTATTTTGACTTTAACAGACATGAAAATCAGAAAAGACCAATGCTTTGGCTAAAATAAGCCTTTTCAAGGTACATCTGAGTGTATACAATACACTAAATAAAAAAAAAAATCATAAGTTCATTCATAATAACGTGAAACATTAATTAAACAAATTAAGTATATACAAAATATATGAAACAGTCAACATCATTACTACATATAACAATGCATAGAAGCATCTGGTAATTCAACATGAGGGCATACTTCACTATAAAATAATAGTAGTGTACTGTTTCTTTAGGAGTATGTAAGAAGTCATATAGGAATAGTTTCTAGAAGATGTTAAACAACTCTCAGAGACTGATTCTGTATTCTGTGAGAAGAGAAACAAACGTGGGTAAGAAGAGAGATTTGCTACTGATGTTGATGCTTGGATGAATTGAATAAAAATACAGTGGATAGGAGGACCGAAAGTGAACTTGAGATTTGAGGTACTAAAATTGATTAAACAAAGTGGCAGTGAAGAGTATGTATAAGAATGTGCACCAAATAACCCAATTTATGGAGCAGACAGAGGAGAAAAATGGGAACAAATGTTAAAAGATGGAGCCACAGTACATGTTGAGGAGGCGGTCGAAATAGCTCAGTGTAGTGGAGCTAGTCACACTCTGGCTAGTTTCCGGAATGAAGTGTGGCATTTATAATGAAATGTGGCGGAGCTGATGACGTCACGTTATGTGTACGCCCCTGAGCAGCAAGTGAGCATGCATGGCTGCAGCAGGAGATTGGAGAGAGCAAGAGCTGAGGGCTGCTGGGAGATGCACAAAAGTGATGACTGTCCCATGAGGGAAAAAATGAGTGAAATGTAGGATAAGTCACAGAAATAGAGAGTTAGGACTATAGATGTAAAGATAAAAAGTAAAGACACATAAGAGGGTAAGAGGAAGAGGAAAAAAAGTTTTTTGTAGGAGGAAAAGAAAAGAATAAGAATGAGATAGAAACACTAAAGGTACTGCCACACTAAGCAATCCCGCTAGCGATCTGTTAGCGTTGCATACTAATGAGATCGCTAGCGGGATCGTTTCTATATCGCTAAATGCGGCCACATTTAGCGATATAGTTAACGACGTTATCGCCGTTAGCGATCTTCTTAACGACTTTAGCGGTACAAAAGTACGCTAAATCGCTAAGAAAAGGTGCCACACAGCGATAAGATACTTACCCACGGGAGCGCCAGCGATGAATTAGGGTCCGGAACGATTTCCAGCGACGAGCGAGATCACAGCAGAAGCTCGTCGCTGGAAGCTGCGCACTGAACAATATCGCTAACGGGATCGCTAATATGACGTTTTTAGCGATCTCGTTAGCGATATTGTTTAGTGTGCATACCCTTAAGAATAAATAGTAAAAATTTTGTAATGCTGATCGCTACCCAGGTGTCATTGTGATATCTGAAATAAAGTGTTAGGACTAAAGATTAAAGATAAAAGGTAAAACACATTGAGGGTAAAGGAAGAAACATTTAAATTAAGAAAAAAAGAGGAAGTTTTTTGTTGTAGGAAAAAGAGAAAATGAGAAAGAGACAAAAAGGAGATAATGGTGTCATTGCGATATCTGTAATAAAGGGAGAGAATAAAAATAATACAAAGCAAGAGAAGGTGTATAAAGATACAGTATATACATGTCCAAACAGTCTAAATAATTATTTTACATTTTCTTTTCAAACTATGTGGTTCTAATGTTTAGAGAACATGGATCCCTTAAGCCTCTTGTTCTTTTAGTTTTTAGTTTCACCATCACGTCTTGCCCTGGGTACATGCTCGATAACCTGAAATCTGAGTTGTGCTATAGAATGTACTGCATATATGAAATGGGCAGGAATAGGTAAATGAGTGTGTTTACGCCTAGTAGTGGATTTGTGATAAGAGATTCAGTCATGGATATGTATTGTGGTCAACACAGCAGAGTCACAAATGAAAAAAACATTTATTGAGTGACATTCGCCAAAGCGTGAATATGTGAAGCAACTACCTTTTGTAGCGCCGCCGTCAGCGTCCCTGTCCTCTGCCAGGCAGGGACGCTGTTCCTCGGCGTCAGCATCCTCGTCCTCTGCCAAGCAGAGACGTCGCTCCTCTTATCCACGCTCGGCGTCCTCCTCCCGCCCTGCTGGGGCTGCGCGCTCCTTCCCTGCATCTGGACTTAGGGCGCGCGCCCGCGCGCTCCCCCGCTCTTAAAGGGGCCGCGCGCATCTTTCAAAAAGGTCCCCGGCCAATGCCGGTGGACTCCACCCTATATAAAGCACTCCCTCCTTAATGGAGGTGCCCGAGCAATGTTGTTGCACTGTTCACTACTCTGCTTCAGCCCTCAGGTTCCGTTGCCAGTTACCTGCCTGTTTCCTGCCAGTTTGCTGTCTGCTACCTGTCCGCTAGCCTACCTGGAGGCTTCATCGTCCGACAGTCTGCCCGCCATCACCTGCCAGTCTGTCTATGGACCAGCCTGTCCATTTATCTGCTGAGTTTCACCGGTTGCCAGTCTGCTAGCCTACCTGGAGGTTCAGCCGTCACGTGCAGTGATCTTCGGCTATTCCAGAGACTCTCGCCTGCTCACTTGGGGGCGCTCATCTGCCATCTGCCTGCTAGCCTACCTGGAGGTTCGGCCGTCACAGGCGGTGACCATCGGCTATTCCAGAGACTCTCGCCTGCTCACTTGGGGGCGCTCATCTGTCTTCTGCCTGCTAGCCTACCAGGAGGTTCAACCATCTCAGGTCGTATATACCTGTCCATCCAGAGACTGCCCCGGTCACTTGCCGTGACTCCCTACCTGTCCATCCAGAGACTGCCCCGGTCACTTGCCGTGACTACCTGCCTGTCTATCCAGAGACTGCCCCGGTCACTTGCCGTGACTCCCTACCTGTCCATCCAGAGACTGCCCCGGTCACTTGCCGTGACTACCTGCCTGTCTATCCAGAGACTGCCCCGGTCACTTGCCGTGACTTCCTGTCCATCTTCCCCGGGCGCCACCCGCTCCTTTACAAGGAACACCCCCTTGTATAATAGCTCAGAGGTTCCGCCTCCCAGACCCGTTACAGTTTGCTCAGGCCATGGAACCCGGTGGCACCCAAACTCCCTCGCTCTCTGACCTGTGTCATGAACTGTCTCGTCAGAGGTCTCAACAGGAGTCCATCCTGGGTCACCTGCGGAACGTTAATTCCCGCCTGGACACTCTGACTACTTCACCAGCAACCACCGCTGGCGCCATGACTCGCAATCCGGCAGTTCCGCTGCTCACCAATTCCGTTGTTTCCGTTCCCGGACCTCGACTTTCAGCTCCTCCTCGTTTTGGAGGCGACCCTGCTCTGGCTCGGGGTTTCATTAACCAGTGCACCCTGCACTTTGAACTCCTGTCCCACCAGTTTAACTCCGACCGGGCCAAAATTGCCTTCATCATGTCCCATCTCAACGGAGAGGCTCTGGCCTGGCTTAATCCTCTTTGGGAGACAGAAGACCCCCTGGTGTCCGACCTGCCTGCCTTTCTCTCGGCCTTCCGGAAGGTATTCGACGAACCCGGACGGAAGACCTCCTCCGCATCATCTCTGCTACGTCTCCGTCAGGGAAGTCTCACCGTGGGTCAATATGCCATACAGTTCCGTACCCTTGCCTCGGAGCTGGCTTGGGATAATGACGCTCTGATATCTGTCTTCTGGGAGGGTCTGTCCGGTCGTATTAAAGATGAACTTGCCGGTCGGGACATTCCTACCTCTCTCGATGACCTAATAACTCTTGCCAATCGAATTGATCGACGGTTCCAGGAGCGCGCCAAAGAGGTCACCCGTGAGAGAAGGCTTCCTCGTCTAGCTCCTACTTTTCAGAGACCCGTAACTCCTTCCGTTTCTCCCCAGGTACACACTCCTGAGCCTATGCAGGTCGACCAGACCAAGATGGTCAAAGCCCATCAGGACTTACGCTGTGCCGAGGGGAGTTGCTTCTACTGTGGCAGTAAGGAGCACCTGATCCGTACCTGTCCAGAGAGGTCGGGAAATGCCTGTGTCTAGGTTCGCTTGGAGAGGTCAACCTAGACAAGAATAAATCCTCTCCATCTCTGCTGCTGTCAGTCTCAATTCTTCTCGGTGAGAATCGTTATTTCGAACTAGCCCAACTTGATTCTGGAGCAGCCAGGAATCTCGTTTCACAAGCTCTGGTAGAAAAATATCGCATTCCTACCAAACCTCTGGTTGTACCAGTATCTGTCGCTGCTGTGGATGGGGTCTCCTACCACGTCCCATCCAACTTATCACCGAATCCATAACCCTGCAGGTGGGAATGTTGCATTCTGAGAGCATCTCGTTTCATGTTCTGCCAGGACTCTGTCACGCTTTCTTATTAGGCCTACCATGGCTCCAAAAGCATGCACCCGTGCTCGACTGGCAGACTGGAGAGATTCTTCGCTGGGGACAGGACTGTCATAAAACGTGTTTGGTTCCTGTTCATCCCGTCCGTCCTTCTCCTACACCAACTAATCTACCAGGGCTCCCGATTCCATATTGGTCATTCGCTGATGTCTTTAATAAAAAGGAAGCAGAGACATTACCCCCTCACAGACCTTATGATTGCCCGATCGACCTGCTACCCGGTATCACGCCTCCCCGTGGGCGTATTTACCCCTTGTCCGCTGCTGAGACCAGGTCGATGTCCGAATATATTGAGGAGAATTTGGCCAAGGGATTCATCCGGAAATCTACCTCCCCAGCGGGAGCAGGTTTCTTCTTCGTAAAAAAGAAAGACGGCTCTCTCCGTCCCTGTATTGACTACAGAGGTCTAAACCTGATCACGGTGAAGAATAAGTACCCTCTTCCGCTCATTCCTGAATTGTTTGATCGTCTGAGGGGGGCTAGAATCTTCACCAAACTGGATCTTCGTGGGGCTTATAACCTAGTCCGTATCCGTCGGGGAGATGAATGGAAGACGGCATTCAACACCCGGGACGGCCACTACGAGTATTTGGTGATGCCCTTTGGTCTCTGTAATGCTCCGGCAGTCTTTCAAGAGTTGGTCAATGACATCTTCCGGGACCTTCTCTACTCCTGCGTTGTGGTGTACCTAGACGACATCTTGGTCTTCTCTCCGGATCTCCAGTCTCACCGGAGGGACGTTCGTCAGGTTCTGCTCAGGCTCAGGCAGAATCACCTCTTCGCTAAATTTGAGAAGTGCCTCTTTGAGCAGACCTCGCTTCCGTTTTTGGGCTACATCATTTCTCAGACAGGCCTACGAATGGATCCGGAGAAACTATCTGCCATCGATAAATGGCCCCGACCGGAGGGATTGAAGGCCATTCAGCGGTTCCTGGGATTCGCCAATTATTACCGCCTCTTCATACCGCACTTCTCTTCCCGGACTGCTCCAATCTCCGCGCTCACCCGCAAGGACGCTAACCCCAAACAGTGGACGCCCGAAGCAGAAGAGGCCTTTCTGTCCTTAAAACAGGCCTTCTCTTCCGCTCCAGTGCTGCATCGCCCGGACGGCAAAAAGCAGTTCTTCCTGGAGGTGGACGCTCCTCTTCTGGAGCCGGAGCGGTACTTACTCAAAAATCTTCGTCCGGGAGGATGGTATCTTGCGGCTTCTTCTCCAAACTCTTCTCCTCTTCTGAGCGCAATTATTCCATAGGAGACCGAGAGTTATTGGCCATCAAGCTGGCATTGGAGGAGTGGCGTTACTTGCTCGAGGGGGCTCTTCATCCGGTAATCATCTACACTGACCACAAGAATTTGGCTTACCTCCAGCATGCCCAGAGACTTAACCCTCGCCAAGCCCGGTGGTCATTGTTTTTTGCCCGCTTTGACTTTCTTTTACATTTTCGCCCGGCCGACAAGAACATCAAGGCGGATGCCTTGTCCCGGTCCTTCCTGGTGTCGGATCTCGAGGAGGAACCTAAACATATCATCGATCCCGCCAGAGTGATGCAGGTGGCTCCCGTGAGTCTAAATCGTCTCCCTCCTGGTAAGACGTTCGTATCGGTACCCGATCGGGAGAGGATCCTACACTGGGTCATTCGTCTAAACTAGCTGGCCACGCTGGTCAAAAAAAGACCCTCCAGCTCATTACCCGGCATTACTGGTGGCCTACCTTGCACAAGGACGTAATAGACTTTGTTTCTGCCTGTGCCTCCTGTGCCCGCAATAAAGTTCCGAGACACCTGCCTGCCGGCCGTCTTCTCCCGCTTCCTGTACCCGCTGCCCCCTGGCAGCATATAGCCATGGACTTCATAACTGATCTTCCCGTCTCCGCTGGTTGTACGGTCATTTGGGTGGTCGTTGACCGATTTTCCAAGATGGCTCACTTCATTCCCCTGCCAGGCCTTCCGTCTGCACCTGAGTTGGCTAAAGATTTTATCCGCCACATCTTCCGTCTTCATGGTCTGCCTCGCCATATCGTGTCGGATCGAGGGGTACAGTTCACCTCATGTTTCTGGAGAGCCACTTGTAAGTTGCTAGACGTCACCCTGGATTTCTCCTCCGCTTACCACCCACAGTCCAATGGACAAGTCGAGCGAATCAATCAGATTCTGACTAGTTATCTCCGGCACTTCATTAATGCCCACCATTCTGACTGGTGGATCTCCTGCCTTGGGCCGAATTTTCTTACAACAATCACGAGAGCGAATCTTCCTCCAAATCTCCGTTTTTTGTAGTCTTCGGTCAACACCCTCGGATCCCTGTTCCCGTCTCCACCTCTGTGGACAATCCAGCTGCGGAATCTCTGGTTAACGAATTTTCCTCCATATGGGAGAGTACCCGGTCCGCACTCATTCTGTCATCCGGCGCATGAAGAAACATGCTGACAAAAAACGTCTGGATTCTCCTCAATTCCGTCCTGGGGATAAGGTCTGGCTCTCGTCCAAGTATGTCCGGCTCAAGATTCCTTCCTACAAGTTAGGTCCTCGGTTCATCGGTCCTCTGGAAATCATCAGTCAGATCAACCCGGTGTCCTATAAATTGAAACTCCCGGCCAATTTGCGGATTCCTAACTCCTTCCATGTATCTCTCCTCAAACCGGTGGTACTTAACTCTTTTGTCAAGCCTACAGGTACACCTCCTGCTCCAGTTTCTGCTGAAAACGAATTTGAGGTAGAGAACATTCTGGCCACCAAAAGGGTAAGGAGAAAGACCTATTTTCTGGTGGATTGGAAGGGGTTTGGTCCTGAGGAGAGAACATGGGAGCCTCGGGAGAACATCCATGCCCCTCTCATCCTAGCTAAATTTCTTTCTGGCCTAAAAAAGGGGGGCCTAAAGGGGTGGGTACTGTAGCGCCGCCGTCAGCGTCCCTGTCCTCTGCCAGGCAGGGACGCTGTTCCTCGGCGTCAGCATCCCCGTCCTCTGCCAAGCAAGGACGTCGCTACTCTTATCCACACTCGGCGTCCTCCTCCCGCCCTGCTGGGGCTGCGCGCTCCTTCCCTGCCTCTGGACTTAGGGCGCACGCCCGCCGCTCCCCCGCTCTTAAAGGGGCCGCGCGCATCTTTCAAAAAGGTCCCCGGCCAATGCCGGTGGACTCCACCCTATATAAAGCACTCCCTCCTTAATGGAGGTGCCCGAGCAATGTTGTTGCACTGTTCACTACTCTGCTTCAGCCCTCAGGTTCCGTTGCCAGTTACCTGCCTGTTTCCTGCCAGTTTGCTGTCTGCTACCTGTCCGCTAGCCTACCTGGAGGCTTCATCGTCCGACAGTCTGCCCGCCATCACCTGCCAGTCTGTCTATGGACCAGCCTGTCCGTTTATCTGCTGAGTTTCACCGGTTGCCAGTCTGCTAGCCTACCTGGAGGTTCAGCCATCACGTGCAGTGATCTTCGGCTATTCCAGAGACTCTCGCCTGCTCACTTGGGGGCGCTCATCTGCCATCTGCCTGCTAGCCTACCTGCAGGTTCGGCCGTCACAGGCGGTGACCATCGGCTATTCCAGAGACTCTCGCCTGCTCACTTGGGGGCGCTCATCTGTCTTCTGCCTGCTAGCCTACCAGGAGGCTCAACCATCTCAGGTCGTATATACCTGTCCATCCAGAGACTGCCCCGGTCACTTGCCGTGACTCCCTACCTGTCCATCCAGAGACTGCCCCGGTCACTTGCCGTGACTACCTGCCTGTCTATCCAGAGACTGCCCCGGTCACTTGCCGTGACTCCCTACCTGTCCATCCAGAGACTGCCCCGGTCACTTGCCGTGACTACCTGCCTGTCTATCCAGAGACTGCCCCGGTCACTTGCCGTGACTTTCTGTCCGTCTTCCCCAGGCGCCACCCGCTCCTTTACAAGGAACACCCCCTTGTATAATAGCTCAGAGGTTCCGCCTCCCAGACCCGTTACACCTTTCCTGATATTCGAACATTGAATAAAATCTAGACATGGAAACATACCCTTACATTGGGTAGACAGAATGATCTTGATTAATCTAGTCATTTTTGGGTCTATATCTGTTTGAACCAAGTGATTTTTTAGATTGTCTGGTCTTTTGTTGCATATCAAAATGTGGGGCTGAGAATTCATGGATATTAGGGTAAGATTTATTAAGAAGTACCCAGTGTTTTCTGATTCACTGGTTGATCAGAATTATATATCAAGAATGTATCTCCTCTTGATCACTTGTTTCATGACTCTGTTGTTGTTTTCCAGTAAGAGGGGCTCCTTGCCTGTCCCTAGCTCACCCTGTTCCCCGGATTACTTCTGATTTTGAAGACACCAGGGTCACATACCTTGCCTTAGCTCCTGAATCTACCCTCAGTCTAGAGGGGAGTAATAGTGTACCATAATACACCAACCAGACTGACAAGGTAATACAAACAGGGATAATGAAAAATACCAAACTTACAAATATAATCACACAGATAGCAGAGGAATTCACCACAGGTTGGAGGATGGGGTTTAACCAAAGTAGAAGAAGAAAGGGAATTATCACACACAAAAGCTAGCAACAGTCACAAATAAATCCACCAATAACAACCACAAACAACCTCCAGCTATGCAGCAAAAGCTTCTCTGACAATGAGTGCTAGCCATGACCCTGATTATATAGGAGATGGGAGTGGCAAACAGTGATCAACAGAGTTTCAATGTAGGAAAGCATCCAGGAGCTCTCAACTGAGCAGATTAACCCCTGCACAGCTAAAAGAAACTTACACTGTTTAATATAAAAGTGAAGTGCTTCTAGTCAGTAGTAGGAGAAATAAGATGCTCCGTTCTTCTGGCTTCTCTCTGTTGCAGTAAACCCATGACAACTTGAGTACCAAAGTAGTCTCTATTTACTTAAGATTAAAAAGTACACCTAGATATTTTTTCAACATATTTGAACCATGCAATAGCCATGTAAAGTACAAACAGAATTATTTACTTATGTAGGAACATCATCCAAATAGGAAGGGACAGAAGCAAAAGATATACTAGCAGGATATCAAAATTGGAGGCTAAAGTTATTGTAAACTTGATTAGTAAGCATTAAAAAAACTCTAACTTCATCAAAAATATTAGGCAGCTCACAAAAGAATAGTATAGTGCTATATAAGAATATAAAAAAGGCACAAGTAATAAACAGCACAACTGAAATACAGTACATCAATCTCCTTATGTCTAAGAAAATTCATGTGGAATCTTCATTATAGTAACTTTAGGACAGCTCACACATCAAGAAATACAGCAGGCAGCAGCTTATTGGAGGATGTGTCCCAAGTAACTACTTAAAAAGAACAAATTATAAAATGTATATTTTTAGGATTTTTAATTTATGAATAAATGTTTTTACAGAGAACCTTTCACTAAATTCTTCATGTTATGTGGATCACATGATGTATTAGAGGATGCATAGCTAAATAAATCTAGCTTGTGGAAGCCCTGGAAGCAGTCTCATTGTCTACTGTGTGATGTATATACAGCAGTCCCAGTGTCTCCTATGTGATGTATAGACAGCAGTCACAGTGTGTCTTATATGATCCATATACAGCAGTCCCATCGTCTCCTATGTTGTGTTTATACAGCTGTCTCAGCATCTCCTATGTGATATATATACAGTAGTCCCAGCATCTCCTATGTGATCTATATGATTTAGAAAACTTAAGACAAAAAGTTGACTGCTCTCTTGGCCGACACAAACCTGGAAAAGCAGCTGTGAGAAGCAACATGATCAGTAACACCTAACACAGCTGCACCAAAGAGAAGCAGCTCCAGCCGTCACATTAAGGAAGAGTTACCGTAATTACCGTATATACTCGTGTATAAGCCGACCCGTGTATAAGCCGACCCCCCTAATTTTGCCACAAAAAACTGGGAAAAATTATTGACTCGTGTATAAGCCGGGTGTATAAACTGCCCTCCTGCTCTGTGCTGCCCCCATCCAGCTCCGTGCTCCCCCATTCTCCTCTGTACTCCCCCCCCTGCTCCGTCCTCCGCTGTGCTCCCCCATTCCTTCTCCATCCTCCTGTGCCCCCTGTCCTGCTCTGTGCTCCTCTGTGCCCTCCATCCTCCCCTGTCCTGCTCCATGCTTCCCCAGTCCACCGATCTCCCCCCCGTCCTCCACGCTTCCCCCGTCCACCGATCTCCCCCCGTCCTGCTCCATGCTTCCCCCGTCCTGCTCCAGCTTCCCCCGTCCTCCTCCACGCTTACCCCGTCCACCGATCTCCCCCCCCGTCCTCCACGCTTCCCCGTCCACCGATCTCCCCCCCGTCCTCCACGCTTCCCCCGTCCACCGATCTCCCCCCTCCTGCTCCAGCTTCCCCGTCCTCCTGCTCCACGCTTACCCCGTCCACCGATCTCCCCCGTCCTCCACGCTTCCCCGTCCACCGATCTCCCCCCGTCCTCCACGCTTCCCCCGTCCACTGATCTCCCCCCGTCCTGCTCCAGCTTCCCCCGTCCTCCTCCACGCTTCCTCCGTCCACCGATCTCCCCCCCCTCCTCCACGCTTCCCCCGTCCACCGATCTCCCCCCCTGTCCTGCTCCATGCTTCCCCCGTCCTGCTCCAGCTTCCCCGTCCTCCTCCACGCTTACCCCGTCCACCGATCTCCCCCCCCCGTCCTCCCACGCCCCTTCCCCGTCCACTGATCTCCCCCCTCCTGCTCCAGCTTCCCCGTCCTCCTCTATGCTTCCCCGTCCACCGTTCTCCCCCCCGTCCTGCTCGTGCTCCTTGTCCTCTCCTCCATCATACTTACCCCTCCCCGTGCCATCGCTGAGCGTCCCTGCAATCCTGCGTTCTCCCCGTCTTCTTGCAGCTCTCCAGCACTGAGCGGTGATGTAATACCGCTCATTAAGGCCATGAATATGGAGGCCACGCCTATGGGAGTGGCGTCGCGTCCATATTACATGACCTTAATGAGCGGTATTACATCACCGCTCAGTGCTGGAGAGCTGCAAGAAGACGGGGAGAACGCAGGATTGCAGGGACACTCAGCGATGGCACGGGGAGGGGTGAGTATGATCCCAGCCACCGGCTCCTGCCGCGGCATCCCCTCCCCCGCTGGTTTCTGCCCTATGACTCGTGTATAAGCCGAGTGGCATTTTCAGCAGGAAAAAAGGTGCTGAAAATCTCGGCTTATACACGAGTATATACGGTAATTGTTTGACTAACTATACCAGGGTAATTTTCAAGGTGATCATTTTTGTGTGGCTCTGAATTATGGTAGAAATTACCAAATGGGCCCGGGCAGGAAAAAGATTCCCCACCCCTGCTATAGATGTATAATGTCAGACAGCCCTGATCTCTTGGTGTAACCTTCTGCATGAGTCGGAGTGAGGATAGGGGTAGTGCAGCTGAGTTTAGATATGTCACATTACAAATCCTTCTATTAGCTTTCTTTTTCACAGCACTGTCACCTGTGATGCACTGCCCCTTCTCCCACACTGCCTGCCCAGAGATGTGTAAAATACCACACTTATGTCCTCTGTGCTCAGGAAACTTGTAATAGCTCAGGGTTGTAGTTATGTCTGACACAGGAGTATCCTGCCTGTTCTGGACTACTCCTGAGTGAGTATGTAATGAGATGTAATGACACACTGCTCTGATCTCATTGCAGAGCAAGTACATGTTGAACACAACAAACATGAGAAACATAAGTGTGATACTGACATTTTGAACTCTTAGTTCTGGAAAGAAACTGTGGGGCAGGTAAAGTACAGCAAAGATGAACAAGCTAAGAAAAAATAAGAGCTGGTGAAAGTGTTTGTAATGTGACAAAGCTAAACTCAGTTGTGCTGCCACTCCCTCCTCATTGACTCATGCAGGAGGTTAGAGCAGGAGATCTGACATTATGCATTTCACGCACTGAGAATCCTGCTCTAAGCTACAGTGACAAGAGATTAGTGACTTTGCCTTTTTTCGGGTCGAGTCGGGTTTCGGTCCACCAGACTTTCGCAAAAGTCGAGTTGAACGAGATCGGCCGACTAGCTTGCGGCAAAAGTCGGAGGTCGACAAAAAAATGAAACCCGGTCCCAATGCAAGTCAATGGGGAATAACAGCTGGCCCCCCCCGCCCACGTCCTCCACCATACTTCCTCATGTTTGGGAAAATGTACCCAAAATAACAGCAGATATATGGTACTGCATCAGTAGCTTTCAGCTGTATACAGTGTTGGAGTAATTTTAAATCTCTGTATATATTTCTGGAGTAACACACAGACGCTCACTCAGTATGGATTTGACCAGAATACAAAAAGCAGAAAAAGGGTACTGTATCAGAAGCAAAAAGCTATATACAGTGTAGGGGAAATTTTAAATCTCCATATATATTTCCGGAGTCACACACAGATAGTCAGCATGTATTTGTCCGTGAGACCAGCCGGTACGCGGTAGTGTGTGAGGAGCATACAGCTCTATATGGTATGGGAAAAAATGAACGCTCAGTAACTGTGCAGAAAAAAAAGAATAAACGTATCAGTGCTGTGTAAAAAGCAGTCTGCACAGCAGTGTACACACAGCAATACAGCTAGCAGGCAGCCTATTAACCAGCTCTGCTGCTGCACAAAAGAAAATCCTCCCCTGTCACTGGCAGGCAGCCTAATAATCAGCGCTGCTGCACACAACAAAATCCTCCCCTGTCACTGCACACTAACAATCGCTATCAGTACAAGCACAGAATAAATTCTCTTTCCAGCCCTAACTCTCTCCTTGCTGACAAACAGCGTCAGCAACCTCTCCCTACTGTTAAGATCAGCAGAAGTAAAATGGCGGTCGGCGGTCAGGGCTTTTATAGACACTATGATGCCCCCCAAAGCAAGCCAATCACTGCAATGCCCTTCTCTAAGATGGTGGTGGACGCTGCCCATGTCATCTCCTTGCCCACAGTGTACGTCCTTGCTCATTGGCTGAAAAAAGGCACCTGAAAGCATTCTGGGAAACTCGACTTTGGCACTCGTTTCGACGACTGCATGGCCGACTTCACATTATGGTCGGGTTTCGGCCAACGAAACCCGACTTTGGTGAAAGTCGACGACTTTTGAATCTGACCGACCTGTTTCGCTCAACTCCAATAGTGACAATGTGTTCTTCTTTCCTTTGAGTGTTTCTATCTGCTTGGGCAGGAAATGGGCAATGTTATTCAGAGGAAAGAAATACAGATCCCCAGTGAAAACGATAACATGCATTTGGATTAAATGAAAATGAGTTCATTAGTGGCTAAATACTTAGATTGATAATATGTCAGCAATGGAGAGGTGAAAGAAAAATGCTTTGCTCTGCTTTGCAGCTACAATTACATTCTGTGTCCAGTTCAACATGAAAAATATAGTGAAAAGTCCTCTCTAAATGATGGACTATGTGTTATGGTCTGCGGAACGCACCTAATAGATAATGTAGAGAGGTGCGTTCGCAGCACGGGGTCCACCGTGCAGGCAGAGCCTGCTGCTAGTAAGATGGCGTAAGTAGCAAACTCTGTTATCCCGCAGAGTTGCTAAAATAAACACCGTAGCGCGCTGTGGCAGTTAGTGCGAACTCTGTTAATCCACAGAGCTATATGGTGATAAGTGCGAACTCACTTAGCTTCAGTGAGAATGAGGGTAAAACACTAGGGCGCTGACTAGCGTTTTAAAGCGAACCCTGTTGCGTCACAGAGTCGCTGAGTAACCCTACTGGGTCCAGGTACACGGTTATCTGCTGTGCGGATAGCAGTCCATGATCATGCAGTCAGAACACAAGCAATAATCTCCTCACCGGAGTAGCTGGTATTCTAATGGCGTTTTCAGCCGAGCCCTGAACACGTGCATTCAATCTCCTCACCGGAGGTGCCGGTATTCTAGGGGCTTATTTCAGCGAGACCTAACCACATGCATACATGACCAAACTGGCGCAGGCACGTAACGGATTTGATACTACAGTCATGGACAAAAGTTTTGAGAATGACACAAATATTAATTTTTACAAAGTCTACTGCTTCACTTTTTCTAATGGCAATTTGCATATACTCCAGAATGTTATAAAGAGTGATCAGCTTAACAGCAATTACTTGCAAAGTCAATATTTGGCTAGAAAATGAACTTTATCCCCCAAAACACATTTCAACATCATTGCAGCCCTGCCTTAAAAGGACCAGCTAACCTCTTTTCAGTGATTGCTCCATTAACACAGGTGTGGGTGTTGATGAGGACATGGCTGGAGATCAATCTGTCATGATTAAGTAAGAATGACACCACTGGACACTTTAAAAGGAAGCTGATGTTTGGCATCATTGTTTCTCTTCTGTTAACCATGGTTATCTCTAAAGAAACACGTGCAGTCATCATTGCAATTCACAAAAATGGCCTAACAGGGAAGAGTATCGCAGCTAGAAAGATTGCACCTCAGTCAACAATCTATCGCATCATCAAGAACTTCAAGGAGAGAGGTTCCATTGTTGCCAAAAAGGCTCCAGGGCGCCCAAGAAAGACCAGCAAGCGCCAGGACGGTCTCTTAAAAGTGTTTCAGCTGCGGGATCGGGCTACCAGCAGTGCACAGCTTGCTCAGGAATGGCAGCAGGCAGGTGTGAGTGCATCTGCACGCACTGTGAGGCGGAGACTCTTGGAGCAAGGCCTGGTCTCAAGGAGGGCAGCAAAGAAGCCACTTCTCTCCAGAAAAAACATCATGGACAGACTGATATTCTGCAAAAGGTACAGGCAGTGGATTGCTGAGGACTGGGGTAAAGTTATTTTCTCTGATGAATCCCCTTTTCGATTGTTTGGGTCATCAGGAAAATGCCTCATTCGGAGAAGACAAGGTGAGCGCTACCACCAGTCTTGTCTCATGCCAACTGTTAAGCATCCTGAAACCATTCATGTGTGGGGTTGCTTCTCAGCCAAGGGAATCGGCTCTCTTACAGTCTTGCCTAAAAACACAGCCATGAATAAAGAATGGTACCAGAATGTCCTCCAAGAGCAACTTCTCCCAACCCTCCAAGAGCAGTTTGGCGATCAACAATGCCTTTTCCAGCATGATGGAGCACCTTGCCATAAAGCAAAGGTGATAACTAAATGGCTCAGGGAACAAAACATAGAGATTTTGGGTCCATGGCCTGGAAACTCCCCAAATCTTAATCCCATTGAGAACTTGTGGTCAATCATCAAGAGACGGGTGGACAAACAAAAACCTAAAAATTCTGACAAAATGAAAGCATTGATTGTGCAAGAATGGACTGCTATCAGTCAGGATTTGGTCCAGAAGTTGATTGAGAGCATGCCAGGGAGAATTGCAGAGGTCCTGAAGAAGAAGGGTCAACACTGCAAATATTGACTTGCTGCATTAACTCATTCTAACTGTCAATATAAGCTTTTGTTACTCATATGTTTGCAATTATATTTCTGTCTGTGATAAAAACATCTGTCAAACACAATAAAAACCAGAGGGCAGCAGATCATGTGAAAATATAATATTTGTGTTATTCTCAAAACTTTTGGCCGTGACTGTACATAAGAATTATTAAATATCTATGGGCCGGATGCAGATCTCCAGAAGAATCTGCCTCAAGAGTTTGTTTTAAATGAAAGGAGATATTACCAGTGTGATATGCAATGACTGACACTTTGCTTTTATGATCACACACAGCTCTCCAATGAAAACGCAACTAACACAGCAGCAGTAATGTTGTGGAGCATGTGGCTGTTAAATTGGACTGGTAACACAGATGCAAAACCTAAGCCTTTTTCCATATTTTATTTATTTATTTATAGTTTAAGGGGAACCTGTCAGTTCCAGTAATGACATTAACCTGCAGATATAGGATTAGTCTGCAAGGCGCTCAGCCACAATACTGAAAGTGCTGCTGTCATGTATAGTGTACAGTTCCTATAGCGTCTTGTGCTTGGGTGCGAGGAAAACACAGGAGACATAGGTTGAAATGAAATGACTTGTATTACTTCATACAAGCATGCTGAAAAGTTCACACAGTTTGCAGGAACAGCGACAGGAGACACAGAAGGCCAGAGTAACTTCAAGCACTACAATAAATCTCCAAAGCAGGTTCAGGATCTCTTCTCTGTACCGTAATTCCTCTGCAAACATGGATTCACCAAACAGCAGGTTTCCAGAGTCCAAAAGTGTTCCAAGGTTCCTCAGTAGGGAATAGCTGGAGTACAAGTCCAAGGCTTCCAGGAGTCAGGTCACAGACTGACTGAGGCTTGATTCAGGAGCACTGATTGTTCAGCTGAGGCTGCTTAAGAAGCAAGAGGGAAGAATCAGGGCGGGAACATGAAAACTGGAAACTCCATATTAACTGAAGGCAAGAGCTGCAGAAAGACAGAAAGCAAAATGGCCGACGGAAAACTGAGTTTCAAGGAACATGTCAACAGAGACAAAGAACCTTACATTACTCCCCCCTTAGGGACAACCTCCGGATGACCTCAGACCAGGCTTGTCAGGGTACCTCTGATGAAACTGGCGGAGCAGGCGAGGAGCATTTACATTATTGACTGGTTCCATGAGTTGTCCTCCACTGGGTAGCCCTGCCATTTAATCAAATATTGCAACTGATTTCTGTACAACCTGGAATCTAGAATCCTTTCCACCATAAATTCTTCCTGACCATCGACCAGCACTGGGTCAGGGCAAGGAGAAGAATGTCCAGGAAACGTATTGGGTGTTGCAGCCTTTAGTAGGGATACATGAAAGACAGGGTGGATTCTCATAGTTCTGGGCAGTTGAAGACGACAAGCAACAGCACTTATAATCTTATTGATCTTATAAGGTCCAATGTACTTATGTCCCAATTTAGACGATGGAATCTTTAATTTAAGATTTCTGGTTGACAGCCAGACCAAATCTCCTACCTTGAAAGCTGGTGCAGGTTTACGAAATTTATCTGCTGCTTTCTTGTACCTTTCCTGAGCCAATTCTAGATTTTCCTTTAGAAGATCCATATTCTTTTGTAAAGAAGTGATTCTTTCAGCCACTGCCGGCAAGGGCGTATCTATGGGAAATCGAGGAAGAATGTTAGGATGATATCCTAGATTGGAGTAAAAAGGAGACTGCTTAGTGGAGGCGCTCTGAGAGTTGTTATAAGAGAACTCAGCCAGTGGAAGTAGATCCACCCAATCATCCTGTAGGTGGCAGATAAAACAGCGGAGATACTGCTCCAGGGTCTGATTGGTTCGTTCTGTCTGTCCATTAGTCTGGGGATGAAAAGCAGAAGAAAGGTTTACTTTAATGTCCAATGCTGCACAGAAATTTTGCCAAAACCTTGAAGTGAATTGCACCCCTCGATCCGGAATGACCTCATCCGGTACTCCATGTAAGCGAAACACATTCTTAATCATCAAGTCTGATGTCTGTTTTGCAGTGGGTAAGCCGACACAAGGGATAAAATGAGCTGCCTTTGTTAGACGGTCAACCACCACTAGAATGGTGTTCTTCCCTTGAGAGGTTGGTAACTCCACAATGAAGTCCATAGAAATGGATCCCCACGGGCGGGACGGGGTGGGAAGAGGTTGCAACAGACCAGTTGGTGAGGAGCGAGGTGTTTTGCATCTTGCACAGACTTCACATGAAGTGACATAGTTTAAGACATCTTTCCTGTAAGTGGGCCACCAAAAGAAACGAGAAAGAAATTCTTGTGTCTTTAGAATTCCCCTATGCCCGGCTATCTTGGAATCGTGGATGAGTTGCAATACTCTCAATCTGACTGTTTCAGGTATATACAGACGTTGTCCCTGAATCCACACACCATTCTTAAAGACAAGACTTACTTCCCTTGGGGGTTGAGCCAACATAGAATCCGCATGGTATGCTTCCTTGATGTCCTTAAGTAGGTCTTGATTATGAATCACTCCCAGGAATCTAGAGTCAGGAAGAATAGTCTTAGGAGGAGTAAGTGGACGTGTCTCTGCTGAATGAATCCTAGAGAGTGCATCAGCCTTTCCATTGCGCGATCCTGGTCTATAAGAAATGACAAAATTAAATTGGTTTAGGAAAAGATTCCAGCGAGCCTGGCGAGGAGTCAGGCACTTAGCCAACCTGATAAATTCAATGTTACGATGGTCTGTCAGGACTAGTGTTGAGCGATATTGCTCGATATCTAAAAATATCGTATCGAAATTGTATCGCCGATAGCACTAAATATCGTCGATATCCGATTTCGATACCGGAAGTCCCATGTAAGTCTATGGGAACAAAATATCGAAATTAAAAAAAAACATTCTTGCCTTGTTGGTTAATTGTACATGAAGGAAAACAACAAAGACTAATGTAGAATGTATTGGGGGAGGTTGAGGAGACAATAAAGGCATACATGTTTAACCCAATGCATTGGAATAGCATTAATATATTTTTTTTGGAAATACGTTTGGATTGACTAACAAATTGACAATGTTGTTAACCTTTTTCTATTTTGGCAAATATGTATGTTTCACAACTTCCATGCTCTTCACCTTTTTAACTTTTGCCAGTGCCACACTTTCTCCTTCATAATCTTCAGCAGCAGCATCATCTTTCTCATCAAATTATTCTTCATCTTCACCTTCTTAATCTTCTTCTTAAACTTCTTGCTATTCATGTTTTTGTTTACATTACTCATATTGTTATTATTAAACTAATTAATCTTCTTCATATTCAAATTCTTCATCTTCTTCCTCTTCATCTTCTTCATCATATTCTTATTTGTGACAGAGATTCCTGTACTTGTAATCTGTAAAAGTATGAATTGTTCATCCTTCCGTTCTTGCTGTCACAAAAGATTTAAATTACAACAGTATTTGTCCGTGTTCAGTTTAGCCTGCAGCAGCAGCAGGCATTTTCCAGGGGCACCACGAGGAGGAACGGACTCACCCCCATACACTGCTTAGTCTTCTTCTGCTTAGAATTTAGAGCATATATTTTGCTCTTCATTTTGGTCTTATACTTCATGTTCTTCTGCTTTTTGATCTTCTGCTTATTGTTCTTCTGTCTTCTGTCTCTTGTTCTGTATCTTGTAGTTTGTCTTAACCTTCTTTGTCCTGTTGGTGATCTTCTTCTTGGTAATCTTTTATTTTTTCTTTGTGATGGTGTTCAGGCTGGTTGGTTTCATGCTCGTCGTCCTTGTTGTCGTCATCTTCTTCTGGGTGGTCTTTAATGTCGTCTAATTTCCGAGAAACAGCTGACGTTACTGGAACCCTGACGGGTATCAGATGGAGCAAGAGACAATGGAAGTAACAAGGACCAGCTGACTGTGCTGGACCCCAGACGGGTAGCAGAAGGAGAAGAGGCAATGTCACAACCGAGTACCAGCTGACGTTACTGTGACACGGTTACTAAGCAGGAGGTACCTGTGCTCCAAAGCACTACCAAGGACCAGCAGACATTGCTGGAACTCGGATACGGAGATGGAGGCACCTAGGCCAAAGGCACTGGGGAGAACCACTTGACGGTACTGGACCCCGGACGGGTAGCAGAAGGAAAAGAGGCAATGTCACAACCGAGTACCAGCTGACGTTACTGTGACACGGTTACTAAGCAGGAGGTACCTGTGCTCCAAAGCACTACCAAGGACCAGCAGACGTTGCTGGAACTCGGATACGGAGATGGAGGCACCTAGGCCAAAGGCACTGGGGAGAACCACTTGACGGTACTAGAAGAACGCACCCATGAAAATGTAAGTTGACAGGACGCAAGGCCGTCCGCAGTTACCGAATCACACAGTCCTACAGTGGGTGCTTATCCTATTGTCACAATGGAAACCGCCTTTATTTACATATCCCACAGCACACGATAGGAATCACCTAAACTGCAGGCACCATAGAGTCGGCTAACCCGAATGCAACACGACAGCACAACTTATTGGAGGATAATTGACGTTCACACTGCCAGGAAACAGCTGTCGTGCTGTAACCAGGCTGGCCAGGAGTCAGTACCCCTGCCAATTACTTACGAGCAACAAATGGCGGTGTTGTAGCCCAGGGAGTAGAGTTCAGGTGGTAGAAAGATGAACATAACAGGAGACATGGAAAACTTGCCAAACAGTTATTTAATCTGAAAACGGACAGGCAAATTCAGGTGAGATCCATGCCTTGTTCATTTTCAGAAAAGTAAGCCGGTCTACATTCTCTGAGGATAGTCGCATGCGACGGTTGTTACTACACCACCTGCAGCACTAAAGACACACTCAGATAATACACTGGCAGCAGGGCAAGCCAGCACCTCCAATGCATACTGGCTAAGCTCTGGCCATGTATCCAACTTAGAGACCCAAAATTTGAAAGGGGAAGAGGCATCTGGGAGTACACTTAGAGGGAAAGCCAAGTAGTCTGTCACCATCTTACGGAAACGTTTCTTCCTGGTGACTGGAGCCGTCTCGGATGGTGTAGACCTTGCTGGCGCTGTCACAAAACTTTGCCACATTTGTAACATACAGTTCTTCCCCTGTGCAGAGGCGCTGCTTCTGATCCCTCTTGTTGTAGAGGTGTCTACACTGCCTCGACGCACAGAGCTGCTTTGTAAAGCAGTAGCAGCAGCAGCAGCAGCTCTCTCGGCTGGAATGTACAACAGTATGGATTGCACCAGTGTGTCTTGGTACTCCTCATTTTACGTCCCGGTTCACCGGTGTGATGAGGGTTTGTAAGTTGTCCCGGTAGCGAGGGTCTAGGAGGGTGTACACCCAATAATCTGACGTGCTGAGAATATGGGCGATGCGGCTGTCCTCTGGAAGAGGCGTCATCTCTGTCTCCTCTGCATCACCCCACCCTCGCTCTACATACTGACTAGAGCGTTGTGTACCTTCCTCTGTAGGGATTTCTTCCTCCTCCATTGACTCCTCCTCCTCCTCATCCTCCTCACAAAGTGAGCCCTGCCCAGCCCTTTGTGAGGAACCACGTTGCGCTGACTGTCCTGAAGGTAATTGAATTTGTGACTCCTCATCCTCCACCTGTTTCAAAACCACTTCCTTTAGTGCTTTCAGTGATTTCTGAAGCAGGCAGATAAGGGGGACAGTCATGCTGACTAGTGCATCATCTGCACTCGCCATCCGCGTTGAGACATCAAACGCACGCAAAACGTCGCAGATGTCCTTCATAGAGGCCCACTCAGTAGTGGTGAAGTGTGAACGACGCAAATTGCGAGTTGATTGCGCCTGTTGCAGCTGATACTCCATTACTGCTGGCTGCTGCTCACACAACCGCTCCAACATATGTAACTGGAATTCCACCTGGTGGGTACGTCACATATGATGCGATGTTCAGGAAGGCAAAATCTGACTTGCAGAGCTGCAATGCGCGATCTGGCCATGCTGGAACGTCGCAAGTGAGCGCACTCTAGGCGGACCTTGTGCAGCAGTGCATCAAGATCCGGATAGTCCCTCAAAAAACTCTGCACGACCAAGTTGAGCACATGTGCCAGACATGGTATGTGAGTGAGGTTGCCAAGGCCCAGAGCTGCCACCAGATTTCGGCCATTGTCACACACTACCAAGCCTGGCTGGAGATTAGCTGACAAAAACCACACGTCGCTCTCCTGCTTGATGGCATCCCAGAGCTCCTGCGCTGTGTGGCTTCGATTCCCCATGGGAATTAATTTCAGGACGGCCTGTTGACGTTTGGCCACGGCTGTGCTCATATCGGTCGCAACAGGTAAGCGTTCACGGGTCCATGTGGAGGTATACCGTGACGGCTTGTGCAGCGATGATTCTGAGGAACTGGAGTAGGAGGAGGAATCAATGTGCACAGACTGGATTCCTGCAATCCTTGGAGTTGGCAGAACACGTACAGCGCCACTGGCAAGATCTGTACCCGGCTCCACAACATTGACCCAATGGGCAGTGAGGGAAAGGTATCGTCCCTGGCCATGGGTACTGGTCCACGCATCGGTGGTCAGGTGGACCCTGCTACTGACGGCGTTTAGTAGCGCATGTTTAATGTTTCCCTCGACATGTTTTTGCAGAGCAGGGACAGCTTGCCTGCTGAAATAAAATCGGCTTGGCACATTATATTGTGGACTGCCAATGCCATAAAGTTCCTGAAACTGTCAGTCTCCACCAGCCTGAATGACAGCATTTGAAGGGACAGGAGTTTTGCAAGGCCAGCATTCAGAGCCTGTGCTCGTGGATGGTTTGCCGAGTATGGCCGTCTTTTATCCCATGCCTGTGTTACCGATGGCTGTTTTTTGTACTGGGAGTGTGACGATGACTGTGAACTTGCTGCAGTGGGTGGAATAACAGTTTCTCTATGGACAACAGTGACCGAGGTTCTTCTATGGAGATCCTGTGAGGAAGCCAAAACAGGTGTGTGAGAGCTGGAGGTAGAGGCTCGAACATGACGTAAAGATGTAGGTGCTGCTGTAGGTTGGCCTACATCTCCAGTGTGTCTTTGGAACTCAGCTACGTGCTTTGTCCGTACATGTGTCCACATATTTGTGGTATTCAGGTTCCTGATATTTTTACCTCTTTTAACTTTTTGCTTACACAGCTTGCATTGAACATAGCAAATATTATCTACAAGTCTGTCAAAAAAGGACCACGCAGTGCAAGTCATGGGAGCGCCAATTTTGACATTTCTAAGAGAACTGCTCCCAACAGGTGCCAAACTGGAGGCTACAGGCAAGCGAGTCTGCAGCCTACCTCTCCCTCCTCTTTGTACCGTTGGGACAATATCTTCCTCAGAGCTGCTCCCACCACCTTGCTGTTGCTCACGCCATGTTGGGTCTCGGACTTCATCATCTCCACTACCCTCTTCCAACACCTGCTGCTGTTGGATGGTCTGGGCAGCACCATGCTCCACAAAACCTGGCACCTGAGTCTCATCATCATCATAAGATGCGTTCTGCGGTGTGCTGTCCATCGGCACTGGCTCACCCGCCTCTTCAGATTGAGAGAGACACAGCTGTTGCGCATCACTGCATACTCCCTCTTCTTCAAATTGCAGAATGCTGCTTGCCTGTGCCCGTGTTTGCGAGCCAACAGATTCTGAGAACAGAAGCAGAGACTCAGCTGGCTCCTGTACAGAACTCTCTGACTACCTTGGCAATTTGACAGGCGGTGAACAGACAGATGGTTGCTCAACAGTGTTGTGTTCCTGAGAGGAGGTGGAAGGAATTGAAGTCGATGCATTGGCTGCCATCCAACCAACAACGGCTTCAATTTGTTCTTCCCGCAGCAGGGGGGCACGCCGAGCTCCTACCAAAGTGCGCATAAAGGAACGCTCACGGGGATAAATGGTGGATGCTGTGTCACTGAGGGCGGCAGCAGACACAGAATCACCACGTCCTCTCCCTGCTGAAACTCCACGGCCACGACCACGTGCCTTACTCACTGACTTCTTCATCTTGGTAGATTGATAAAGAAAGTCAGAAAAGTTATAAGGCCTAAGTGTGGTTATTACGCAGAGACTGAAGTGAACACTGAAACACAACTGTTCACAAATCACAATCTGTGAAAGGCTACTCCTTTGTCTACTTCTATAGTGTTTGCAACCAATGTATTGGATACGGATGGAAGGCTTCACACTAATAGTTAAATTGCATGGAGCAGCAAGAATTACACTGAAGGAAAAAAAAAAGAGTTTGTGAGTGACAGGTGCAGATGCCTACAGACAGCGTTGCATGCAGAGCAAACTGCAGCGTCACCTGCACTCACACAAACCTTGCAGAGCTGTTAAAACACTGCAGGCAAAAGGAAGCTTTACACAGCAGTTGGTGCTAGCCTGCCTACAGCACAGTACAGTAAATCGCAATCTCTAACTGTCCCTCAGAGCCAGCACAGCAGCGTTCTGTCCCTTACTGAATTCACAGCACAGTGACGCTAAAATGGCGGCGGCGCCTTTTATACACTGAGAAAAAAAAAAAAGAGTCTGTGAGTGACACGTGCAGATGCCTACAGACAGCGTTGCATGCAGAGCAAACTGCAGCATCACCTGCACTCACACACACCTTGCAGAGCTGTTAAAACAACACTGCAGGCAAAAGGAAGCTTTACACAGCGGTTGGTGCTAGCCTGCCTACAGCACAGTACACTAAATCGCAATCTCTAACTGTCCCTCACAGTCAGCACAGCAGCGTTCTGTCCCTTACTGAATTCACAGCACAGTGACGCTAAAATGGCGGCGGCGCCTTTTATAGTGCATTCTGACATCATTTCAGCATCCAATCACAGCCATGCCATTAGTTAACATGACCGCAGCAGTACAGGATGTGCCCACACTTCTTAGGATTCCTTATTGGCTGAATAAAATCACATTGCCTCGCAAAGAATTATGGGAACTTCCGATTCCGGTATTCGATAAGACGAAAATATCGAAACGAATTATCGAAAGGCCGATAGAGCTAATATCGGCCGATAGCCGATATTTGCATTATCGTATCGCTCAACACTAGTCAGGACGACTATTTGCTGTGCAGCTCCCTGAAGAAGGTGTCTCCATTCCTTGAAGGCGGCAATAATGGCCAACAATTCTCTATTGCCCACATCGTAGTTTCCTCTCAGCCGAAGACAACTGCTGGGAAAAGAAGGCACAGGGATGCAAGACATTCTTCTCACCTGTTCTCTGAGAGAGTATAGCTCTAACGGCACAGTCTGAAGCATCCACCTTTATTATGAAGGCAAGCTCGGGGTTGGGATGTACTAAGATAGGTGCGGTGGTAAATTTATCCTTTAAACAGGAAAATGCTTCCTGAGCTTGCGGGGTCCAGGAGAACCTAGACTGTTTCCGGGTAAGTTGGGTGATAGGTGACACTACCTCAGAAAAATTCTTAATGAAACGTCTATAGAAGTTGGCAAACCCGATGAAACGCTGCACCTCCTTCACATTTCTAGGAATTGGCCAATCCTTGATGGCTTGGGTCTTGCTTCCATTCATACTAATCCCTTGCGTAGATAGTACATACCCCAGAAATTGAATTTCGGTCCTATGGAATTCACATTTTTCAAGCTTGATGTAGAGATGGTTTTGTCTTAGGCGTTCTAAGACCATTCTCACATGTCCATGATGTTCCTCTGTGGAGTTAGAAAAAATTAGAATATCATCCAGATAAATCACCACAAATGTATCTAGGAGATCCCTGAAGATATCATTCACGAAGTGTTGGAAAGTGGCTGGGGCGGTACTCAGACCAAAAGGCATAACTAGATATTCAAAGTGTCCATAGCGTGACCTGAAAGCAGTCTTCCATTCATCCCCAGGTCTAATACGGACCAAGTTATAGGCCCCACGGAGATCCAGTTTAGAGAAAATTTTGGCATGCCGCACTCTCTCCAACAACTCAGGGATTAAAGGCAATGGATAACGGTTTCTAATAGTAACCTTATTGAGTTCCCTATAGTCTATGCAGGGTCTCAGAGATCCATCTTTCTTCTTCACAAAGAAGATGGGTGCACCTGCGGGAGATGAAGAGGGGCGTATGAAGCCCTTGGCTAAATTTTCGTCTATATAATCCTTCAAAGCTTTTAGCTCGGGCCCCGCTAGGGGTAGATCTTACCAAAAGGTATCTCGGCTCTGGGCAATAATTCAATTGGACAATCATATGGACGGTGAGGAGGAAGCTGATCAGCGTTCTTCTTGTCACATAAATCCACATAGTCCTGGTATACAGCTGGTAGTTCAGGGACTGACATGGTTCCTTTAGGAACAGAGCAAGCTGAAACTCCTTGACTCATCTGTTTCTCCGGAAAGTGTAATTCCTTGGTCTCCCAGTTAATCGTAGGATTCTGCCCTGCAGCCATGGTAGCCCTAGAATGATGGGAAAGTGGGGAGAAGAGATAAGCAAAAAAGACATTTTCTCCTGATGATCTTTACCCATAAGGACCCTCAAAGGCTCTGTTTCTTGATCCACTGGTCCAGAAGTCAGTAGAGAGCCATCCACAGTCTCCATCTGTACTGGAGTAGCCTTCTTCACTGAACGTATCCCCTGTTTCAGAGCAAAGGAGATATCCATAAAATTTCCACTTGCTCCTGAGTCGATCATAGCAGAGCTAGACACCCAGACTGAGTCAACCCAGAGTTTGATGGAAAGGAAGCAATGAGAATTGTTTCTTTTACAACTCAGCTGGGACACCGCTGAGGAAACTTGAAAAATTGCAGCGTTTATACCGTCATCGTCCCCAGAACTAACAGAGTTTAAGTCCGAGAAATCAAGATCTCTTGCAGCAGATCTCTCTGGAGCCTGAGGCTCGGACATGACAGAGCTCCTCTCGCAACACTCACAGTGAATGACTGCTGCAGTAGTCTTACGAGAACGGCTGGGGCAGTTTATAATGAAGTGCCCTGACTTACCACAGTAAAAACATAGATTTTCCTTTATACGATGTTCTTTGCGTGCATCACTAACCCGTCTTTGTAAAGAGTCCCACCTGCATGGGTTCAGGTTCTGGTTCCCTTGTGATCCTACTCAAAGGTTCCTTAGCTGAGGAGGGAGGTAGTAAAAGGTTAGTGCGATTATTTTCGAACCATCTCTCTTGTCTGCGTTCAGTCAGACGAGCATCAATACGGATACAATAGTTAATAAAGTCACCTAACGCAGTGGGAGGGTCGGCACGAGCAAGTTCATCCTTAATCAGTGGAGACAACCCTTTCCGAAAAATAGATTTTTTAGCGGAAGTGTCCCAAGTGGTATCAAGAGCCCATCTCCTGAAATCCAGGGCATATTCGGCTACTGAACGCTTACCTTGGCGCAAAGTTAACATGGCTGCTTCAGCTGTTGCACCTCGATTGGGGTCATCAAACACCTGCCCCATGGCTGAAATAAAAGCATCAAGGTGATTCAAACAATCATCCTCAGTCTCAATCAAAGGATTTGCCCATATCAAAGCCTTATTGGTAAGCAACATGATTATAGTAAGCACTTTGGATCGTTCAGTGGGAAATTGTGAAGCATGTGCAGAGAAAAATAAATTGCATTGATTAATAAATCCCCTGAATTTCTCACGTTCACCGCCAAAACGAAAAGGAGGTAATTTGGGGATCCCAGAACTTGGGGTTATGGCAGGAGCCTGGGCTCGTTCCTCTAGAGCCTCAATCCTGGCTCGCAATTCCTGGGTAGTCTGTCCAAACACTTGCAAATTATGATTAGTGAGGTCCTGTAGGCTTGCAAAACGGGTTTTTAAAGTCTGTACATCTGAAAGGATTGTATCAGTCACTCCGCAAAGTTCCTTTATGCGGGCCTCCATCTTCCAGATCTTTTAAGGCAGAGGTGCTGGAAGGAGAAGAGGAAAGGAAAAAAAAAAAAAAAAAGTGTTTACCTGTGGTAACACTCCAGAGTAAAATTTTAAGGGAATGCACTCACCTGGAATGGTTGTGAGAAGTCACAACCACTGTCATCACATAAGGTATTAAACGGACATCTGATATCCACAGTCACAGCAGACACGGCTTTCCCAGACCCAGCAGACACTAAACATTGGCTCCTGAATCTTGTCATGTATAGTGTACAGTTCCTATAGCGTCTTGTGCTTGGGTGCGAGGAAAACACAGGAGACATAGGTTGAAATGAAATGACTTGTATTACTTCATACAAGCATGCTGAAAAGTTCACACAGTTTGCAGGAACAGCGACAGGAGACACAGCAGGCCAGAGTAACTTCAAGCACTACAATAAATCTCCAAAGCAGGTTCAGGATCTCTTCTCTGTACCGTAATTCCTCTGCAAACATGGATTCACCAAACAGCAGGTTTCCAGAGTCCAAAAGTGTTCCAAGGTTCCTCAGTAGGGAATAGCTGGAGTACAAGTCCAAGGCTTCCAGGAGTCAGGTCACAGACTGACTGAGGCTTGATTCAGGAGCACTGATTGTTCAGCTGAGGCTGCTTAAGAAGCAAGAGGGAAGAATCAGGGCGGGAACATGAAAACTGGAAACTCCATATTAACTGAGGGCAAGAGCTGCAGAAAGACAGAAAGCAAAATGGCCGACGGAAAACTGAGTTTCAAGGAACATGTCAACAGAGACAAAGAACCTTACAGCTGCACCGATGACAAAATGAACTTTATTTCTCCTTGGAGCCACCAGCTTTTAGTAATGCAGGCATGCCAGGGGCAGATACAGTCACCTCTCTCAGTATTGAGAGCAGCAACAGTAAACATGTCCCGACACTGACTGACAGCCAGCTTTGCAGTGCATCATCATCGGCTAATTCATTGGCTAAAACTAAAAGTCCCATTTGCAAAGTTCTTCAGCACTGCGGCACTAAAACACAAATCAGATTAGGCCTTTTTCTATCCTTATGTGTAATGAGCTGTTCACGCCGACCCTTAATCCCTAGGCTTTAAAATTCTAAAATGGCCACCATTTGCTCTTTCCTCATCTTTTATAGTACTTGTGAAAGCCCCCTGTTTGGACTATGGACATATCTTGTCATATGGATCATATGTTGTCATAGCTGCAAGACATTATAAGGAAACCTGCATGGCGCCTTCTGACATTATGACCCCCTCAAAAAGGCATTATTTTTGCAATTCAAATTGCAAGTTGTTCCAGTTTGCATAGACCTGCAAATTTCACTAAATTTGACTTAAATTTATTTTTCAGAGTAATCATTTGCTCATCTTTAATTATAAGCACAAATTCTTAAAAAAGTGCAATTTAAGACTGGTACAAAGGAAGTTATATTCGTCGACACACTCAGAAACACAAATATATGTATATAAATATTTATATAATATAGTATCAGGGACATTAATGAAATTTTGTTATTGTTATAAGAGGGAAACAATTATTTGGTTCAATTTCAAGTTTTGCTTGCAATGCCCCAGAGTTACAAATTAACAAAGCAGCAGATGGCAAGCAAGATAGGTAATCATATTTTGGTTGTTTGTTGACATTTTAAAACGCTTGAGCTTCTGTCTAATGATTTATCGAGTGTTGTTAAAACTTTTGATGAAATATCTTGTATGAGAAGTAAATCTTTTATTTTGCCTCAAATATTTCAAAGACAACATATGAACTGCTTCACCAAGAACATTATTGTGTTTTTTGAAAACATTTGCTGCACACATTGTTTTGATTCAATGTATAACTAATTGCAATTTAAGAATCTGATGAATTCAGTTTGTTTATCCCAAGGTTGCAGTCAATGTAGTTGAAATGGAAAATGATGTACTGTGCAAGGGAAAATTGTGAAGGAGATGTAACATTTAACTTTCATCCTCATCTTCCTTTTACAGTATGTTGGGGATACTGGCAATAAGAAAATTACCATCCAGTTCACACCAGAGTTCTGACTTAGTGGGGGAGAGGTCGTGTGGCCTCAGTATTTTTGCATATCAGAGATGTTGGAATTTTCTTAGGGTTTTTTGCAGGATTGCAGACAGCATCCTTTCCTGTCCTGTTCTATCTAGACAGTTTGGGCCCCAGCATTTGCTCACACTATTTTCTGCCTGTGTTTTGTACTTCATCTCTCTCACCGTCAATATATGTTTGGGGGCTATCTATTCCTTTGGGGCTCTACTCCGGGGCAGTTTAGCTTTCCCCTTTCTCTCTTTAGGCTTAGTTAACTCTTTGGCTGTGTCGAGGCGTCTATGGCATCGTAGGTACGTCCCACGGCTAATTCTAGTTGTGTTGTCAGTTTAAGGGTCTGCATTCCGCTAAGTTACCAACTTCTCTGGGTGTTTGGTTGCCTACCCTATTTTTCTAGTATCCTCCTCGGTTACCAAATCATAACAGAATCACTGGCCTCACTGTAGATTCTAGGGTACTCTAAAGAAGGAAAGAATAGTAAAGAAAAAAAAAGGGTCAGAATTTTTTATATATTTTTCCTCTTTTTCTCTGGGGGCCGAAGGAGGATTTTTTTCCAATGACTGGGATTCTCATGTGGAACATGTTCGGACTGTATTCCGTATTTTGAAAGAAATGCCTTGTATGTTAAGGGGTCGAAATGTATCTTTGGTGTACAAAAAATTTTGTTTTTGGGATTCATTTTGTCTCCGTCCACTGTTGAAATGGACCCTGTCAAGGTTCAGGCCATTTATGATTGGGTTCAGCCCACTTCCTTGAAGGCTCTTCAAAAATTTTGGGGTTATTCTAATTTTTACCGTAAATTCATAAGTAATTTTTCTGGTATTTTGAAACCACTGACGGATTTGACCAAAAAGGGCAGTGATGTGGTGAAGTGGCCTCCAGAGGCAGCTTCGGCGTTTCAGGAGCTTAAGTGGAGATTCACTTCTGCTCCTGTTCTATGGCAACCTGATGTTTCTCTCCCATTTCAGGTGGAGATAGATGCTCCTGAGATTGGTGCAGGAGCCGTTTTGTCTCAAAGAGATCCGGTAACCTCTAAGATTAACCCTTGTGCCTTTTTTTCTCGGAAATTTTCCCTATCTGAACGTAATTATGATGTGGGGAATTGGAATTATTGGCTATGAAGTGGGCATTTGAAGAGTGGAGATATTTGCTGGAGGGAGTCAAACATCAAGTGTTGGTCCTCACCGACCTCAAGAACTTGATCTATCTCGAATCAGCCAAGCGATTGAATCCTAGACAGCAGGGCCGGCTCCAAGTTTTTATGGGCACCGGGAGAAAGAGTCTCAATGGGCCCCTTTAACACAGACCACGATTCATGATGCACAGATACTGCAGAGAAATATGGGTATAGTACAGTGCCAAAGATTTCACTTCTTATATTACATGAGTGATATCTATTGTAGATTCTACAATAGCTCAGAAACCGCCGAATTCTCACAGCGCACAGTACAGACTGGACAGTACAGTCCTCCATACAATATTATGGGCGCCACATAGTCTACCCCTCATCACCCATATAATACCCCATGCAAGATGTCAATCCCCCATCCCCCATATAATGCTCCATACAGAATACTGGACCACATAAATTTCTCCATACAGGATACTGGTCCCCATATAATGCTCCATACAAAATATGGAGCTCTCCTCTGCACTGCGCTGCGCTATATACTGTTACGGCTCAGGAGAGGCCGTATCACCTCCCCAACATCTCCATCATGGCCTTCTCCCCATCATCTACATCAATACCTTCTCCCCATCACCTCCATCAGTGACTTCATCCCATCACACCCATCATTGCCTTCTCACCATCACCTCCATAATTGCCTTCTCCCCATCACCCCATCAATGCCTTCTCCCCATCACCTCCATCAATGCCTTCTCCCATCACTTCCATCATGGTCTTCTCCCCATCACCTCCATCAATGCCTTCTCCCCATCACCTCCATCAATGCCTTCTCCCCATCACCCCCATCATTGCCTTCTCCCATCACCTCCATAATGGCCTTCTCCCCATCATTGCCCTCTCCTCCACCTACACACACACACAGACACACACAGCAACATTCACCTGTCTGCACATTCACACACACACACACACACGCACACACACACACACACCACATCTCACCTGTCCGGCATCCGCACCGCAGGCAATCCCGCAGCATCACCAGTGCCCACGCTTTCTCTCTGCCACAGCTGGCCCCTGAATGATGACATCATCCAGCGGCGCTGCTGTGAGAGGAAGCGCAGGCCCCTGCAGGGACCCCTGGAGCCTGGAGCTGCGGAGGCATGGGGAGAGGTAAGTATTGCACCACTCTCCTCCGCTAACGGGTGCCGGGGTGCCCGATAGCGAGTGGGCCCCCCCCTGCTCAGAGCCTCGGCACTTGCCCGGGTACACCAGGTGCTGACACCGACCCTGCTAGATGGGCCTTGTTTTTCACTCATTTTAATTTTGTGGTCTCCTTTCTTCAGGCACTAAGAATATTAAGGCAGATGCCCTCTCCAAGAGTTTCTTTGCGGATTCTCTTGATGTGACTGAGCCTACTACCATTCTAAATGAGGTTGTGGTTCTTTCCGCTATCTCACCCGATTTGAGACTTGCCCTGGAGGAAATTCAGGAGGATAAACCTGAATGATGCCTTATGGGGAAATTTAATGTCACCGACCAATGGAGGAGGAGGGTGATGTCTGAAATTCATTTCTCCACGTTGGCTGGTCATCCCGGTATTTTTGGTACCAGAGATTTCGTGAGTTGGTCTTTTTGGTGGCCTGCCTTATCGCATGATGTCAGGAATTTTGTGCAGTCCTGTGGGACTTGTTCTCGGTCCAAACCCAGTTATCGCTCTAGTGGATTGTTAGTGCCACTTCCTGTGCCCAGGAGGCCATGGACACATATCTCTATGGATTTTATTTCCGACCTCCCTATCTCTCTGGGAATGACTGTTATCTGGGTGATCTGTGATAGATTTTCCAAGATGGTCCATCTTCTACCACTGCCGAAGTTGCCATCTTCTTCCGAGTTGATGCCCTTGTTTTTTCAGCAGGTGGTTCGTTTACACGGCATTCCGGAGAACATTGTGTCTGACAGAGGAGTCCAGTTTGTGTCCAGATTTTGGAGAGCCTTTTGTTTTAATCTGTGAATTCAGTTGTCCTTCTCCTCTGCATTTCACCCTCAGACCAATGGGCAGACTGAGAGAACAAACCAGACTTTGGAAACTTATCTGAGATATTTTGTGTCTGCTGATCAAGATGATTGGGTCTTTTTTTTGCCCTTGGCAGAATTTGCTCTAAATAATAGGGCTAGTTCTGCCACTTTGATGTCTCCTTTTTTTGCAACTTTGTGTTTCATCCTCGGTTTTCTTCAGGGCAGGTGGAGGCTTCAGCCTGTCCAGGTGCTGATTCTATGGTAGAGAGAATGCAGCAGATTTGGAATCAAGTAGTGGATAAGTTGTCTCACTCTCAGGAGAAGGCCCAACGGTTAGCCACCCGGCATTGGACTGATGGTCCCCTGTTTAAAGTAGGTGACATGGTTTGGTTGTCCTCAAAAAATATTCCTATGAAGGTTGCATCTCCAAAATTTAAGCCAAGGTTCATTGGACCTTATAAGATTTTGGAAATCCTTAATCCCTTTTCTTTCCACTTGGCTCTTCCAGGAACGTTTAAGATTCACCACGTCTTTCATAAGTCTTTGTTGAAAAGTTTGTTGAGCCAGTAGTTCCAATGGCTGCACCCCCTGATCCTGTATTGGTTAAGGGCAATCTGGAGTATGAAGTAGAGAAAGCATCAGATTCTCATCTGGCTAGACGGAGACTCCAGTACTTGGTCAGGTGGAAAGGTTATGGTCAGAAGGATAATTCTTGGGTGTTTGCTTCTGACATTCATGCCGAGAGATTGGTTTGCGCCTTTCACTGGGCCTATCCTGATCGGTTCGGTGACCCCTCCTCAAAGGGGGGTACTGTTGTGAACACTTTCATCTGGTTTCTGAGTTTGGGCTCTTTCTGGTGGTTGCTGCTAGTAATGGAGCTGGTCTGGCTAACAGAAGTCAATCACCTGAAGAGGATGATTGGAGATCAGGTGTTACTGACTGGGGAGATTTAATTGAGCAGCCTTCCCTTGGTTGTTGCCGGTGATTTTGGTTTTTTCCTGAAGCCTTCTTGAAGTCTGCTTGCTCCCTGCTTTGTCCTGCATCTTTCAGATAAGTTATTTGGCTGTTTTTATCTGTGGCATTTTGCTTTTCTTTGTTCTCTGCCTTGCTGGTGTTAGTTCAGCCGGGTTTCTGCTGGGACCTGTGCTGGACTCTGGTTTCCTTTGCCAAAGCTTATGTCAGTCTATTCAGTATTTCTAGTCTCCTGTTATTTCAGTATCTGTTGTTTGGCGTCCAGTTCACACCAGAGTTCTGACTTAGTGGGGGAGAGGTCGTGTCACCTCAGTATTTTTGCATATCAGACATGTTGGATTTTTTCTTAGGGTTTTTTTGTAGGATTGTAGACAGTATCCTTTCCTGTCCTGTTCTATCTAGACAGATTGGGCCCCAGCATTTGCTCACACTATTTTCTGACTGTGTTTTGTACTTCATCTCTCTCAATGGCATTATATGTTTGGGCCTATCTATTCCTTTGTGGCTCTACTCCGGGGCAGTTTAGCTTTCCCTTTTCTCTCTTTAGGCTACTCCGGTGAGGAGTTGGTTGTTTGCGTTATTGTTGCATGACCACGGACTGCTATCCGCTCTGCAGTGATCTGTGTGTTCCTGTGAGGTTAACAGGACACAGTCTCTACCACAGAGACTCTGTGGAGTAACAGAGTTCGCTCTTACCGCCATATAGTGCCACAGCTTCTAGATCACAGACTGAACATGAGTCAACAGTGTGATGCAGCAGCAAAAAAGGCAAATACAATTCTAGGATGTATCAACAGAAGCATACAGTCTAGATCACGTGAGGTCATTATTGCACTCTACTCCTCTTTGGTCAGACCTCAACTGGAATACTGTGTCCAGTTTTGGGCACCACATTTTAAAAAAGACATCAACAAACTGGAGCAAGTTCAGAGAAGAGCCACCAGAATGGTGACCGGTCTGCAAACCATGTCCTATGAGGAACGGTTGCAGGATTTGGGAATGTTTAGCTTGCATAAAAGAAGACTGAGAGGAGACTTAATAGCTGTCTACAAATATCTCAAGGGCTGTCACATTGTAAAAGGATCATCTTTATTCTCATTTGCACAAGGAAAGACTAGAAGCAATGGGATGAAACTGATTGGGAGGAGACACAGATTAGATATTAGAAAAAACTTTTTGACAGTTAGGGTGATCAATAGTGGAACAGGCTGCCACGAGAGGTGGTGAGTTCTCCTTCAATTCAATAGAGTCTGCCTATGGGGGGTGCATTATACAATATAGAGTCTAAGGTTAGGGTTAAAGTTAGGCTAAAGTGAGTTGGGCTAAAGTTAGGGTTAAGGTTAAAGTTAGGCTAAAGTTAGTTGGGCTAAAGTTAGAGTTAGGGTTAGGGCTAGAGTTATGCTAAAGTGAGTTGGGCTAAAGTTAGGGTTAGGGTTGAGTTAGGCTTAAGTGAGTTGAGCTAAAGTTAGTGTTAGAGTTGGGGTTAAAGTTAGGCTAAAGTGAGTTGGGCTAAAGTTAGGGTTAGGGTTAGAGGTAGGCTAAAGTGAGTTGGGCTAAAGTTAGGGTTAGGGTTAGAGTTAGGCTAAAGTGAGTTGGGCTAAAGTTAGGGTTATGGTTAGAGTTAGGCTAAAGTGAGTTGTGTTAAAGTTAGGGTTAGGATTAGAGTTAGGCTAAAGTGAGTTGGGCTAAAGTTATGGTTAGGGGTCTGTTGGGTTTAGATTTGTGATTGGGGAAAAAATGGTTGGGGTTGGGATTAGGGTTAGGGTTATGGTTAAGGTTGGGATTAGGGTTAGGGGTGTTCTGGGGTTAGGGTTATGGTTAGGGTTGGGATTAGGGTTAGGGGTGTGTTAGGGTTATGAATGTGGTTAAGGTTATAGTTAGGGTTGGGATTAAGGTTAGGTTGTGTTGGGGTTAGGGTTGGAGTTACAATTGGGGGTTTCCACTGTTAAGGTACATCAGGGGGTCTCCAAACGCGACATGGCACCACCATTGATTTCAGCCAATTTTGCATTCAAAAAGTCAAATGGTTCTTCTGAGCTCTGCCGTGAGCCCAAACAGTAGATTACCCCCACATATGGGGCATCAGCATACTCATGAAAAATTGCACAACAACTTTGGGGGTGTAATTTCTCCTGTTACCCTTGGGAAAATAAAAATTTTGGGCTAAAAAATCATTTTTGTGGAAAAAAAAATGATTTTTTATTTTCACCGCTTTGCGTTATAAACTTCTGTGAATCATTTGGGGGTTCAAAGTGCTCACCACACATCTAGATAAGCTCCATAGGGGGTCTAGTTTCCAAAATGGTCCGATCTCAATTCCAGCCAATTCTGCATTGAAAAAGTCCTGCAGCGCTCTTTCCTTTCTGAGCTCTGCTGTGAGCCCAAACAGTGGTTTAACCCCACATATGGGGTATCAGCGTATTCAGGAGAAATTGCCCAACAAATTTTATGGTTGATTTTCTCTTTTAACACGTGTGAAAATAAAAAAATTGTTTCTGAAGTAAAATGTTGAATTGAATTCCAACACAGTTAAAAAACAATTATGTGTCGGGGAAAAAGCAGTTGACTCACTGGGCTTCAGCAAGAGTTCAAAGTTCACCAAAGAAGATAGAGAAATTGTTGTGAATGTTTTTTAAATGAATTCAGAGCAGAAGCTCCCTCTGGTGGTTACAAACAGTACTGAACCATTCAATGAGGATTGGCAATCAGGAACGCTCCACGGCTACCTTTAGTTGTGGTGGTTAGTCAGGGAACTGCAATCCAATAGATTCCAACCTCTCTGGTGTATTGCCGTTTTTGCCTGCTCTTCTCAGCTACCAAAACATAACAGTATCACCGGCCATAACTGAAAATTGTATGGTACTCACAGAAGGGAAAAATAGTTTGGAAAGAAAAAAGTTGTCAGAGATTTTTTTTTTTTTCTGTTTCTTGCATTTTTTCCCTTATTCTCTGGGTGCTGAGGAGGATTTTTTTTCCCTCTCAATGGAGCTTGCACAGCTGTCTGGCCGTGTGCATCAGCTTGCCACTGAGGTTCGGAGTATTGCTGTCTATCTTGCAGGGTTGCCGGTTGTGGTACCTAGGATTCCCATGCCAGATTTGTTTTTGGGAGATCGGGCCAAATTTCTAAATTTCAAAAAAACTGTAAGTTGTTTTTTGCCTTAAAACCTAAGTCCTCAGGGAACGCAGCACAGCAGATTCAAATTGTCATCTCTCCCTGCACGGCGATCCTCAGGATTGGGCTTTTCCCCTGACACCTGGGGACCCTGTTTTGAGTGATGTTGATGCATTTTTTCTGGCTCTGGGGTTATTGTATGATGAGCTTAATGTCACTGATCAAGCTGAAAGAACCTTGTTGGCATTAAATCAGGGGCTTGAGGACGCTGAGTTGTACTGTCAGAAATTCCGAAAATAGGCAGTCCTAACCAAATGGAATGATGATGCTTTGGCAGCCGTTTTTCGGAAGGGTCTGTCAGAGAATGTAAAAGATGTTATGGTGGGTTTCCCTGCTCCCTCTGGTCTCAATGATTCTATGTCATTAGCGATTCAAATTGACAGACGTTTGCGTGAGCGTAGAGGTATGCGTGGAATAGTGTTGCCTTGTGAGCCAGCTTGTGAACCCATGCAGTGTGATAGAGTGGCTTCTGGGGCACAGCGTCATGAGTTTCGAAAACGCAATGGGTTATGTTTCTATTGTGGTGACGCCTCTCATGCTATTTCTGTCTGCCCTAAGCGGGGAAGACGTTTTGCACGCTCAGTTGTCTTGGGTAGTGTTCAGACTAGATTTCTGTTGACTGTTACCCTGATTTGCTCCCTGTTCACATTTTCTGCTCAGGCTTTTGTTGATTCGGGAGCAGCTATTAACCTGATGGATTTTGATTTTGCCAAACGTTGTGGGTTTCCCTTGATACCCCTACGGAAGTCTGTTCCCTACTGGGGATTGATTCTACCCCTTTGGCTGAGAATAAACCCCAGTTTTCTACTCTGGTGATAATGAGGGTTGAACCTGATCATCAGGAGAGTTGCAAATTTTTGGCACTGTATAATCTGCATGACATTATTGTACTAGGTTTCCCATGGTTACAGTCTCATAATCCTGTTTTGGATTGGAAATCTGTGTCTGTAACCAGTTGGGGCTGCCAATGTGTTAATGCCAACACTCCTGTTTTTTCTGCCTCTCCCCAGTCTCCGGATGTTCCTGACTTTTTGACTGATTTTTCTGATGTTTTTAGCGAAAGTAAATCTGTATCCTTGCCCCCCATAGGAGCTATGACTGCGCTATTGAATTAGTGCCAGGTAGTAAATTCCCTAAAGGTCGCCTTTTTAACTTGTCTGTACCTGAACATGACGCTATGCGGTCTTATATCAAGGAGTCATTGGAGAAGGGTCATATCAGACCATCCTCTTCATCCTTGGGTGCCGGTTTTTTCTTTGTGGCCAAAAAGGATGGTTCATTAAGGCCGTATATTGATTATCGTCTCTTGAACAAGATCACTATGAAATATCAATATCCGTTACCCTTGATTTCTGACCTGTTTTCCAGGGTGAAAAGTGCTACTTGCTTTACCAAGCTTGACCTCAGGGGGGTGTATAACCTTATTGCATTAAGCACGGGGATGAATGGAAGACGCGTTTAATACCCAGAGGGGCATTTTGAGTACCTAGTGATGCCCTTTGGGCTCACTAATGCTCCTTCCGTCTTCCAGTCCTTCATGAATGACATTTTCAGGGATTTTGTGGATAAATTTCTGATTGTTTATTTGGATGATATCTTGATTTTTCCAATGACTAGGACTCTCATGTGAAACATGTTCGGACTGTGTTCCAGATTTTGAGAGAGAATGCTCTGTATGTGAAGGGATCAAAGTGTCTTTTTGGCGTACAGAGGATCTCATTTCTGGGATTCATTTTGTCTCCATCTGTTATTGAAATGGACCCGGTCAAGGTTCAGGCCATCTGTGATTGGGTCCAACCTACTTCATTAAAGGCTCTTCAGAGATTCTTGGGTTTTGCCAATTTTTATCATAAATTTATTGGTAATTTCTCTGTTATTGTTAAACCATTGACTGATTTGACCAAAAAGGGTTCTGATGTGGTGAATTGGCCTCCTGAGGCAGTCTCTGCGTTTCAGGAACTTAAGAAGAGATTCACTTCTGCTCCTGTTCTACGGCAGCCTGATGTTTCTGTGCCATTTCAGGTGGAGGTTGATGCCTCTGAAATTGGGGCAGGTGCCGTTTTGTCCCAAAGAGATCCTGAGACCTCTAAAAGTAACCATTGTGCCTTTTTCTCTCGAAAATTTTCTCCAACTGAACGTACTTAATCCTAGACAGGCCAGGTGGGCCTTGTTTTTCACACGTTTTAATTTTGTGGTTTCCTTTCTTCCTGGCACTATGAATGTTAAGGCGGATGCCCTCTCGAGGAGTTTCCTTGCGGACTCTCCTGAATTATCTGATCCTGCTGTTATTTTGAAAGAGGGTGTAGTTCTTTCCGCCATCTCGCCCAATTTGAGACTGGCTCTGGAAGGGTGTCAGGAGGATAAACCCGAGAGCTGCCCTATTGGGAAATTGTTTGTCCCAGACCGGTGGAAAAAGAGTGTGATGTCTGAGATTCATTGTTCCGCGTTGGCCGGTCATCCCGGAATTTTTGGAATCAGAGAATTCGTGAGTCGGTCCTTTTGGTGGCCTACTTTGTCTCGTGACGTCAGGGATTTTGTGCAGTCCTGTGGGACTTGCTCTCGCTCCAAGCCTTGCTCTCGCTCTAGTGTCTTGTTGATGCCATTGCCTGTGCCCAAGAGACCATGGACCCATATCTCTATGGATTTTATTTCCGACCTCCCTGTTTCTCAGAGAATGACCATTATCTGGGTGATTTGTGAAAGGTTTTCCAAGATGATACATCTTGTGCCATTACCTAAGTTGCCTTCCTCCTCCGAATTGGTGCCTTTGTTCCTTCAGCACGTGGTTCGGTTACATGGCATTCCGGAGAACATTGTGTCTGACAGAGGAGTCCAGTTTGTTTCCAGATTTTGGAGGACTTTTTGTTCTAAACTTGGTGTTCAATTGTCTTTCTACTCTGCTTTTCATCCTCAGACCAATGGACAAACTAAGGGAACAAACCAGACATTGGAGACTTATCTGATATGCTTTGTGTCTGCTGATCAAGATGACTGGGTCTCTTTTTTGCCTTTGGCTGAATTTGCTCTTAATAATAGGGCTAACTCTGCCACTTTGATGTCTCCATTTTTCTGCAATTTTGGGTTTCACCCTCGATTTTCTTCGGACAGACGGAGGCTTCTGTCTGTCCGGGTGTTGACTCTGTTGTGGAGTGTATGCAGCAGATTTGGGACCAGGTAGTGGAGAGGTTGTCCCTCTCTCAGGAGAAGGCCCAGCGGTTTGCCAACCGGCATAGGACTGATGGTCCTCAGTTTAAAGTGGGGGACTTGGTCTGGTTGTCCTCAAGAAATATCCCTATGAGAGTTGCATCTCCTAAGTTTAAGCCTAGGTTCATTGGACCTTATAAGATCATGGCGATTCTTAATCCTGTTTCCTTTCGTTTACTTCTTCAAGGGACTTTTAAGATCCATAACGTGTTCCACAAGTCCTTATTGAAGAGGTTTGTTGAGCCAGTGGTTCCTATGGCTGTGCCTCCTGACCCTGTTTTGGTTGAGGGCAATCTGGAGTATGTGGTTGAGAAAATATTGGATTCTCGTTTTTCTAGACGGAAACTCCAGTATTTGGTCAAGTGGAGAGGTTATGGTCAGGAGGACAATTCTTGGGTGTTTGCTTCGGACATCCATGCTAGGAGACTGATTCGTGCGTATCACTGAGCTCATCCTGACCGACCTGGTTGCACAAATGAGGGTTCGGTGACCCCTCCTCAAGGGGGGTTTCTGTTGTGAATATTTTGGAAATGAATTCTGAGCAGATGCTCCCTCTGGTGGTTACAAACAGTACTGAACCATTCAATGAAGATTGGCAGTCAGGAGTCACAGACTGGCTTGATATAAGAGAGGTTCCCTCCCATCATGGTTGCCGGTGATCAATTGTTCTTGTCTCAACTGTGGTTCCTGGTTCACTTGGAAGCTTGCTGAGTCTTGCCTCTTCTTCTGCTTTCAGATAAGATATTTTCTGTTTTGTTTTTGTGCTTACCATTTGCTTATTTCCCTGCATTTCTGTGAGGTTAGCCAGGCCCCCCCCCGGGGGGCTTGGGCTCCTCTCGGTTCCGCTGGAGCCACTGTTGTTTGTTCATTTGCCTTTTCCAGTTTTTTCAGTGGCTGCGGCTTGGTTTTGTTACACCAGAGAACTGATTTAGGTGGTAGAGGTCGTGTCATCTCAGGTGTTTTTGCAATCAGGAGTGTTGGTATTTTTTTGGGTTTTTTTTGGATTGCAGTGAGTATCCTTTCTATCCTTTTCTGTCTAGGCAGATTGGGCCCTAGCGTTTGCTCATACTATTTTCTGTCTGTGTCTGTATTTCCTCTTGTCTAACCGCCATTACATGTTTGGGGGCTTCCTATGTTCTTTTGGGATCTGCTCTGGGGCAGATAGCTTTCCTCTTTCTATCTTTAGGTGTAGTTAATCTCTCAGGCTGTGAAGAGGCGTCTAGGACCAACGTAGGAACGCTCCACGGCTGCCTTTAGTTGTGGTGGTTAGTCAGGGTACTGCAATCCAATAGATTCTAACCTCTCTGGTGTATTGCCGTTTTTGCCTGCTCTCCTCAGCTACCAAAACATAACAGAAATTCTTCGCAGTCTAAGAGGTGTTGAGTTAATTCAAATGTATACCTCAAAAAAAAAAAATTCTAGGAGATACAAAGGAGTTACACAGCTTGTAGAAGATTAATTCCAGATTTATTGCAGTCAAAAGTCAAAAAAACGTTTCGGTCCGACAAGGGCCTTCCTCAATCCAACTGCTTGTGGCAAGAAAATAGTGTGAAAAAAGGCAGTTCGCCTTAATGGAGGAGAATTCCTCTTGTATCTTAGTTATTTGCGTTCCTATGCGGTTATCCCTAATTACGGTATTATCATAATAAAGGTCCAGTATAAATGGGCCGGAATGGCTCCCAATCTGACTCATAGAACTTTCAGGCAGGGTCGCAGGCAGGGACGCTGGTTTCTCCCGACTGATGGATACCGCATATAATGGATACCACATATAAATTTTTCACTCTTTGTTTCATTGCACCCATTTGGTAAATTCAAAAAGTTCTTTTTTTTTCTTTATAATGTACAATCTGCACCCCATCTTGACTGAAAATAAACAGGAATGTAGAAATTTTTGAAATTAATTAAAAAAGAAAGAATGAAATATCACACGGTCATAATTATTCAGACCCTTTGCTCAGTACTGAGTAGAAGCACCCTTTTGAGCTAGTACAGCCATGAGTCTTCTTGGGAATGATGCAACAAGTTTTTCACACCTGGATTTGGGGATCCTTGCATTCTTCCTTGCAGATCCTCTCCAGTTCCACCAGGTTGGATGGTGAACATTGGTGGACAGCTATATTCAGGTCTCTTCAGAGATGCTCAATTAGGTTTAGGTCAGGACTCTGTCTGGGCCAGTCAAGAATGGTCACGGAGTTGTTCTGAAGCCACTCCTTTGTTATTTTAGCTGTGTGCTTAGGGTCATTGTCTTGTTGGAAGATGAACCTTCAACCAAGTCTGAGGTCCAGAGCACTCTGGAAGAGGTTTTCATCTGGGATATCTCTTTACTTGGCAACATTCATGTTTCCTTCATTTGAAACAAGTCGTCCTGTCCCCACAGCTGAACAACACCCCTAGCATGATGCTGCCACCACCATGTTTCACTGTTGGGATTGTATTGGGCAGGTGATGAGCAGTGCCTGATTTTCTCCACACATACCACTTAGAATTATCACCAAAAAGTTCTATCTTCGTCTCATCGGACCAGAGAATCTTATTTCTCATAGTCTGGGAGTCTTTTATGTGTTTTTTAGCAAACTCTATGCAGGCTTTCATATGTCTGGCACAGAGGAGAGGCTTCTGTTGGGCCACCCTGCCACAAATGCCCAACAGGTGGAGGGCTGCAGTGATAGTTGACTTTGTGGAACATTTTCCCATCTCCTTACTGCATCTGTGGAGCTCAGCCACAGTGATCTTAGGGTTCTTCTTTACCTCTGTCGCCAAGGCTCTTCGCCGACGATTCCTCAGTTTGGCTGGATGGCCAAGTCTAGGAAGGCTTCTGGTGGTCGCAAACTTCTTCCATTTAAGGATCATGGAGGCCACTGTGCTCTTAGGAGCCTTGAGTATTGCAGAAATTCTTTTGTAACTTTGACCAGATCTGTGCCTTGCCACAATTCACTCTATGAGTTCCTTGGCCAGTTCCTCTGACCTTATGATTCTCATTTGGTCTGACATACATTGTGAGTAGTGTTGAGCGATACGATACTGCAAATATCGGATATCGGCCGATATTAGCTGTATCGGCCTTTCGATTCCGAATACCGATATTTTCGTCATATCGAATACCGGAATCGGATTTGTCACTGTCACTGTCTGTGTCCGTCGGTCGGGTCTGTCACTGTCAGTGTCCGTCGGTCGGGTCTGTCAGGAGTCAGCGGCACTTACCTGGCAGAAGATCTCCGGCGGTCACGTCCTGGACTGCTTCATGGCCGCCATCCTCTTCTCCCCGGCGGTCACATGCAGTTTCTCGCGATAACTGCAGTGACTGCTGGGTAATCCCGGCCGTAAAGCAGTCAGTCCGATGACGTCACCGCCGGGGAAGCAGGTAATCAGCTGTGCTGCGTCGCGATGACAGGCTCTGCCTGTCATTGCGATGTAGCAGAGCTGGATCGTCGTGGGACTGTCGTTACTATGGACTGCGTCGGACAGGTGGTATACTGTTGGTTTGTTTTTTTTCTTTTTTTACAGGAGATCGATGGCGTCGCAGGAATGAGAGTACAATAAAAGAAATTAAAACTGTTGTCTCTTTTATTTCATTAAAAGACTTTTTTCTTGCTTTGTCTTTTTTTTATGCATTTAATAACTTTGGGATTAATAATGGATCGGTGTCTTATTGACGCCTCTCCATTATTAACCGGGCTTATTGTCACCGTGCAATCAACGGTGACATTAACCCCTTATTACCCCGCTTGCCACCGCTACGGGGCAAGTGGGAAGAGCCGGGTAAAGTGCCACAATTGGCACATCTTTTGATGCGCCAAATGTGAGGCTGCTGTAGCCTGGTATTATCAGGCTGTTGAGGGCCAAAATCCATGGGCCTTGACAGTCTTTTAATACCAGGCCGCAGCAGTCTGCATTTTACTTGGCTGGTTAACAAAAATAGGGGGACCCCTACGCCGTTTTTTTTTCGAGGGGATCCCCTATTTTTGTTAACCAGCCAAGCTAAGCAGACTGCTGTGGCCTGGTATTATCAGGCTTGCAAGGTCCATGGATATTGGATCCTTACCAGCCTGAAAAACCAGGCCTCAGCGGTCTGCTTCATCTGGCTGGTTAACAAAAATAGGGGGGACCCCACGCCAATTTTTTTCGAGGGGATCCCCTATTTTTGTTAATCAGCCAAGATATGCAGACTGCTGTGGCCTGGTATTATCAGGCTGGCAAGGTCCATGGATCTTGGCTCCTTAACAGCCTGAAAATCCAGGCCTCAGCGGTCTGCTTCATCTGGCTGGTTAACAAAAATAGGGGGGACCCCACGCCAATTTTTTTCGAGGGGATCCCCTATTTTTGTTAATCAGCCAAGATATGCAGACTGCTGTGGCCTGGTATTATCAGGCTGGCAAGGTCCATGGATCTTGGCTCCTTAACAGCCTGAAAATCCAGGCCTCAGCGGTCTGCTTCATCTGGCTGGTTAACAAAAATAGGGGGGACCCCACGCCAATTTTTTTCGAGGGGATCCCCTATTTTTGTTAATCAGCCAAGATATGCAGACTGCTGTGGCCTGGTATTATCAGGCTGGCAAGGTCCATGGATCTTGGCTCCTTAACAGCCTGAAAATCCAGGCCTCAGCAGTCTGCTTCATCTGGCTGGTTAACAAAAATAGGGGGGACCCCACGCCATTTTTTTTCGAGGGGATCCCCTATTTTTGTTAACCAGTTCCCTCTGACGTCACTGATTGTGTCCCTGGCTGACCTGAAGTGAAAGTGGAAAGCAATCAATTAAGCTTTCCACTTCCTCTCCTGTCAGCCAGGAGAGGAACTCATTCATTTGGGGGTTTACTGTGAGGCTGCAGCATTAGCTGCGGTCCCTGCAGTAAACATTAACCCTTTCTGATGGATTACACCGTGGGACCTGACTGTACATCGGATTGGTAAGAATAATTTTGCTTTATTATTTTATTTTTATTACAGGAAATGGTTTTAGCAGGTAAATAAAATATGGTCAAAAACTGTGTGATTATTTCATTAAACTTCTTTTTTATTAAAGTGTGTGTTTGATTTTTCTTTCATACAATAGGATTAATAATTGATAGTTGTCTGATTGACAGCTCTCAATTATTAACCTGGCTTAAAGTGACCTTTCAATTGCAAGGTCATATTAACCCCTTATTAACCCATTCGCCACCGCTACAGGGCAATGGGAATAGACGGGCAAAGTGCCAGAAAGGGCAAATCTAATTAGAGATTTGCCCTTTCTGGGGTGTCTGGGGGCAGATGTTAGTAGCCGGGGGGGGCCAAAAATAATGGTCCCTCTCTGGGCTATTATTATCTGCCCCCACTCACTGGCTTTGTCTGTCTGGTTGCGAAAATAGGGCGGGAGCCCACGCATTTTTTTTCAGCAATTTTACACCTCATATATATATATATATATACATGTCATTGAATTTGTGACACATATATATATATTTATATTTATAGTTCATACACTTCTACATAGTATAATAGCCGCTAATTCAATTGCCGGCTTTTGTGAAAATGCAGAACCCGACATGAAATGACACTTGGTTTACATAGAGTTAACCATGTCTTTTCATGTAGTTTGATATCTGATTTGCACAAACAATTACATGAGTGTAAGTGTGCAAAATTTCACACCTGTAGGGGTTAATTAAAGGTGTAAATTCGTAGCAAAAAAGTCCGTTTTTTTTTACAACGAATTTACACCTTTAATTAACCCCTACAGGTGTGAAATTTTGCACACATAGACTGATGTAATTGTTTGTGCAAATCAGATTGCAAACGACATGAAAAGACATGGTTAACCCTATGTACACCAAGTGTCATTTCATGTCGGGTGCTTCTGTCTTTTCACAGAAGCCGGCTTTACCCGGCAATTGAATCAGAGGATATTTTACTATGTAGAAGTGTTTAAACTATACATATATGTATATATATATATATGTCACAATGACATGTATATATATATATATATATATATATATGTATTCTATGTGTGTATATTTAGTGTTTACAAGGAAATAAAGGTTTTTTTTAGTTGCGATATTTTGTTCCCATAGACTTACATTGGACTTCCGGTATCGAAATCGGATATCGACGATATTTAGTGATATCGGCGATACCATTTCGATACGATATTTTTAGATATCGAGCAGTATCGCTCAACACTAATTGTGAGCTGTGAGGTCTTATATAGACAGGTGTGTGCATTTACAAATCAAGTCCTATCAGTTTAACGAAACACAGCTGGACTCCAATGAAGGATTAGAACCATCTCAAGGAGGATCACAAGGAAATGAAGAGTATTTGACTTAAATATGAGTGTCTGAGCAAAGGGTCTAAATATTTATGATCATTTATTTTTTTAATTTTAATGTATTAATTTTTTGATTTTTAATACATTTGCAAAAATTTCTACATTAATGAGAAAAAAATGAACTTTTTTGAATTTACCAAATGGCTGCAATGAAACATAGAGTGAAAAATTTAAAGCCGATAAAAATGGATGAAGTTGAAACATCTGGAATGTAGAGGAGACACGAGAAGTTATTTACAAGAAGATAGAGTTAAATGGTGACAACTAGAGATGAGCGAATGCAAACTTAATAGTTCAGAGTTTGTACTGGACAGTTAGAGTCTGGCAGAGTATTTTTAAGTGTGCAGTAATATGCCAAATATTTGCAGTAATAAAACAAATTTTGTTTAGTAATCAAAGTTGAAAGACAACTACAGATGCCAAATTGAAAGCAATTGGCTTGTATTTATGGAAACTTGCATTCTGTAAGTTACAATAACAGAAAACAAGTACAAGTAATGTAAACAATTGTAGCATCATTATGAAAATTAACTTGTAACAGCCAACAGTATCTTAAGGTACTGCCACACTAAACAATCCCGCTAGCGATCACGATAACGACGCATACTAATGCGATCGCTAGCGGGATTGTTTCTATATCGCTAAGTGCGGCCACATTTAGCGATATAGTTAACGACGCTATCGCCGTTAGCGATCTTCTTAACGACTTTAGCGGTACAAAAGTACCGCTAAATCGCTAAGAAAAGGTGCCACACTAGCGATATATACTTACCCAGCGGGATCGCCGACGAGAAAATAGGGTCCGGAACGATTCCAGCGACGAGCGAGATCACAGCAGGAAGCTCGTCGCTGGCAGCTGCCGCACTGAACAACATCGCTAACGGGATCGCTAAATAGTGACGTTTTTTAGCGATCCCGTTAGCGATATTGTTCAGTGTGGCATACCCTTTAGAGTATGGCTGAATAGAAAGGCTAAAAGGCTAGTATGGCATCTGTGATTTGTTAGTACTAGCACACTAGGGATGTACTTACTTCTTAGGGAAGATTCTAGCTAGAGTACAGTATGCGTGGCATTGCAGCCATACTGATTTGTGCAGTAATAAAAATTGCTTCAAAAAAATTTTAATATCCAGTGCTAAACACCAAACACAGACTTCTCCCAGAAGTCCATTGCTATGTTTGGAGTTCCGGGAGGAGAGAGAAAGAATATTTTCCAGCTGAAAAGTTCAGGTCTTTATTACTTTCAATGGGGTTCGGGTTCTGGTTCAAGGTCGGGAACAATTATGGTACCCAATCAGAACTTTGGAATAACATTCCAGGTACGAGAAGCCAAACTTCCACGGGTCCGCTCATCCCTAGTGACGATAGTTTTTGAGTAATTTGCACTTATTGAATTACACAATGTTCTATTTTGATTTTGATGGGACATGCAGATTTCAGGAAATTTGACTATTTGATTCAGGCAAAATCAATCACATCTCTTCAATGCAAAACCACATCTTCATGTTGCAAATTTTCTGTAGAAATCCCAAAAATGCAATTTAACCACAATGTTTAAATAACACACTAAAATTACTGGTGTCGTCCAGGTTTTCATTGTTCCCTAGCAGTTGAAATTTACTCTATATAATGTGAAAATTTATTCTAAAACATTGTGTTATTACAAAAGCAACAAAGTGTCAGAGATTTTTCTTCTTATTTTATCTTGTGTGCTGTGCAATGCTTTCACAGAAAATGTCCTCTAAAAAAGGTGCCTGCTACAGTGCGTCTGTCTGAATAAAATATTCTTTATTTATACAAATAGTGTCTGATGCAAGACCAATATTAACACATAGTGTAAAGTATATCTTCGGTTATAAAACTTTTTTATAGAAAGTTTTGACTATCCAGATAAAGTCTTTAAAGTGAATTTTCAATGTAAGTCAGATCCTGCTGTATATAGATCAATATCTGCAGAGCAATTACAGTGAATTGAGTTATAGGCAGAGATGTAACTTGGTGTCCAAGATTATTACTTCTAAGTACAGAAAATTGTTTGTTGCAGTAGATTTTCTTTAAAGGTTTGAGAAGAAAAAAATAACTTTGCAGTCAAAAATATGATTGTTTTAACCCATATTTGTGTTTTTCAAATAAAAATCTTTAACTTTAATATAAATTGTAAAGACACAGGGGGGTCAGTGGGTGCTCTCGTCCTCTGGCTCGAGACCACATGGACCAGGGATAATCTCATTGAATGGCCGCTCTCCTTTTACTGTGGGAATAATAATACTCAGACATCACAGGGTGAGGTTAAAACAGTGTGGTGATAATTTATTGAACCACAAACAAACAATAACATATAGAACAGTCCCAGCAAATAACCGAGTTGGTGCACAATACGAAGTCTCACCCTTCCGCTGACTCACCTGGATAAGAGCAGCTGTTACCTCAGAGGTTCCAGGGCTGACCACCCCACCTGTGGTACGCACAGAAAGGTGGCAACGACAAGTTTAGGAAGATTTGATCAATTGTTTGCTAAATGTCTCATTTTAAAGAACAGTTAGAAATCAATATGTGCATATGCACTTTATGTATTGTGTGCTGACCATAGGCAGCGCTGCTTCTCCCCTTTTTTTAGGAAGATGACAGTCCGTTCAGGTACAATTCCAGTTGTCCAGAGGGTCACAACCTGGCTTCAGCTTCCAGGGCCAACTACCCCACCTGTGGCATGCACAGAAAGAAGGTAACAACAAGCTTAGGAAGCTAACAGTCCATTGATGTTCGAGGTCAGATGACTTGATTGTCCCAATCTGGATACTCTAAACATCTTCGAGGGTTCAGTGATGGTCAATGAAGCTGCTCTGTATTTCTTCAGTTTGAACCATGATGCCATGGCTACTGTAAGCTAAGGTCGCTCTAAACACAGGCAGATCCTTCTTTTTATAGCTCATAACTTCTCATTCAGGCATTCCTCTACAGGCATGGGGGAAGGTGGAAGGAGGTCATCCCTCACTGCTGGAGTGTTCAAACAAAGTGCATAGACTATCCTTCATATTTGCAGAGCACCAGTGGGTCATCAACATATTAACAAATATTGTGCCTTTGTTTCCCAAAGAAAGTAGAACAATGCTAGGACTGCAATACTAGTACAGCTACAATAGCTAATCAGCAGCCAGTCAACAAATGGCAGCCATTGAACATCAATTCAGTGACAATTAGAGTCAACATTCAGTTGCAAATGAACTCTAGCTTTTGTCCCTGGGCCTACTGAAATAAAACATCTGGATAATTCAGATTAAATGCTGTGTTGCCATATAAATATTGTTTATTTTTAGCTCAAACATTATAAGCGGTGAGTGGCAGACAAACCAGAATTCATTAATCATATAATTAATGAACTATTTAATTAAAAGTTTCCATTTCAGATAAATGCAGTTGAAACCAGAAGTTTACATACACTATAAAAAAACACATATGCATGTTTTTCTCAATATCTGACATGAAATCAGAATAAAACTTTCCCATTTTAGGTCAATTAGGATTACCATAATTACTAACCCCTTTACTCCCCTGGGTTGTTTGCAAGTTAATTCCCAGGCCAATTTTTACAATTCTGACCTCTGTCTCTTTATGAGGTTATAACTCTAAAACGCTTCAACTCATCTTTGCGATTCTGAGAATGTTTTCTCGTGACATATTGTACTTCATGTTAGTGGTAAAAATTCTTCGCTATAATTTGCGTTTATTTATGAAAAAAATGGAAATATGGCAAACATTTTGAAAATTTAGCAATTTTCAAACTTTGAATTTTTATTCCCAGAGAAATATGTCACACAAAATAGTTACTAAATAACATTGCCCACATGTCTACTTTATATCAGCACAATTTTGGAACCAAAATTTTTTTTATTAGGAAGTTATAAGGGTTAAAAGTTGACCAGAGATTTCTTATTTTTACAACAAAATTTACAAAACCATTTTTTTAGGGACCACCTCACATTTGAAGTCACTTTGAGGGATCTATATGGCAGAAAATACCCAAAAGTGATACCATTCTAAAAACTGCACCCCTCAAGGTATTCAAAACCACATTCAATAAGTTTATTAACCCTTCAGGTGCTTCACAGGAGCTGAAGCAACGTGGAAGGAAAAAATGAACATTTAACTTTTTAGTCACAAAAATGATCTTTTGCAAACAATTTTTTTATTTTCACAAGGGTAAAAGGAGAAAATGGACAGATAAAGTTGTTGTGCAATTTCTCCCGAGTACGCCGATACCCCATATGTGGAGGAAAACCACTGTCTGGGCGTACGGCAGAGCTCGGAAGGGAAGGAGCACCATTTGACTTTTTCAAACCAAAATTTGCTGGAATCAAGATTGGACGCCATGTCGCGTTTGGAGAGCCCATGATGTGCCTAAACAGTGGAAACCCCCACAAGTGACCCCATTTTGGAAACGAGACCCCCAAGGAACTTATCTAGATGTGTGGTAAGCACTTTGAACCCCAAGTGCTTCACAGAAGTTTATAACGCCCTGGCGTGAAAATAAAAAGATTCATATTTTTTTCCACAAACATGATTTTTTAGACCTCATTTTTTTATTTTCCCAAGGGTAACAGGAGAAATTGGACCCCAAAAGTTATTGTCCAATTTGTCCTGAGTATGTTGATACCCCAAATGTGGGATAAAACCACTGTATGGGCACACGTCGGGGCTCGGAAGGGAAGTTTTGGAATGCCGACTCTGATGGAATGGTCTGCGGGCGTCATGTCGTGTTTGGAGAGCCCCTGATGTGCCTAAACAATGGAAACCCCCACAAGTGACCCCATTTTGGAAACTAGACCCCCCAAGGAACTTATCTAGATGTGTGATGAGCACTTTGAACCCCCAAGTGCTTCACAGAAGTTCATAAAAATAAAAAATCATATTTTTTTCTGCAAAAATGATATTTTTACCCTCAATTTTTTTCCCAAGGGTAACAGAAGAAATTGGACCCCAAAAGTTATTGCACAATTTTCCCTGAGTGCACTGATACCCCATATGTGGGGGTAAACTACTGTTTGGGTGGGGTTTAATTTACTATTTAAAATGGGTTTTTATAGCGGGTTTTTATGTTTGGCAGCTGTCACACGCTAAAAGATGCTTTTCATTGCAAAAAAATAGTTTTTGCATCATCACATTTTGAGAGCTATAATTTTTCCATATTTTGGCCCACAGAGTCATGTGAGGTCTTATTTTTTGCAGGACGAGTTGACGTTTTTATTGGTATCACTTTTGTGTACATGACATTTTTTGATAGCTTTTTATTACAATTTTTGGGAGGCAGAATGAATAAAAACCAGCAATTCATGAATTTCTTTTGGGGGGGCGTTTATACCGTTTTGCGTGTGGTAAAATTGATAAAGCAGTTTTATTCTTCGGCTCACTAAGATTACAGCAATACCTCATTTGTATCTTTTTTATGTTTTGATGCTTTTATACAATAAAACAATTTTATATATAAAATAATTATTTTTGAATCTCTTTATTCTGCGAGCTATAACTTTTTTATTATTTTGCTGATGATACTTTATCGAAGCTCGTTTTTTCGGGACAAGACGTTTTCAGCGATACCATGTTTATTTATATCCAACTTTTTGATTGCGTGTATTCCACGTTATGTTCGGCGGTATGATGATAAAGCATTGTCTATTTGCCTTGTTTTTTTTTTGTTTTAAGGAGTTCACTAAAGGGGTTTACTAGTGGGACAGTTTTATAGGGCGGGTCGTTATGGACCCGGCAATACTAAATATGTGTACTTTTATTGTTTTGTTTTGTTTTCTACATAAACAAATGGTTTTTTTTCTTTATTTAGGAATTTTTTTATTATTTTTACACATTTATTTATTTTTTTTTTTTACTTTTTTACTTTGTCCCAGGGTGGGACATCACTGTATATTGTCAGATCGCTGCTCTGACAGTTAGCACAGCACTCTATCAGACCAGTGATCTGACAGGCAGTTCAGGAGGCTTCTCAGAGCCTGCTCTCAGCAGGCACTGAGAAGCGGCCTCCCTGCAGGACCCGAAAGGACCCCATGGCCATCTTGGAACCGGGGTCCTGCAGGGAAGAAGCCCTCGGAACAGCGCAATCACATTGCGCTGCTCTGAGGGTCTCAGGGAAGCACGCAGGGAGCCCTCTCCCTGCGCGATGCTTCCCTATGCCGCCGGAACACTGCGATCATGTTTGATAATTAGCTGACACATGGATGGGATAGTATGTCATATGTAGGAAAGGGGTTAATATTTGCCAAATGCTAGAAATGCCAGAATAATGAGAGAGAGAATGTTTTAAGTCAGTTTTATTACTTACTGCAAACTCAAAAAGTTTACATACTTTTCTTTAGTATTTGGACAATTGTCCTTAAATTGAATGACTTGGGTCAAATGTTTGTGATATCCTTCCACAAGCTTCTAACAATAGTTGTTTGGAATTTGGACTCATTGCCCTTACAAAACTGGTGTAACTGATTCAGGTTTGTAAGTCGTCTTGCTCGCACCTGCCTTTTCAGCTTTGCCCGTAAATTTTCAATTGGATTGAGATCAGAGCTTTGTGATGGCCACTAAAAAAAATTAACAAATTGAGGATTTGTACTGTGTTTTTATGATACCTGAAGAGGGATATATACTGTATCCGAAACACGTTGTATCTTCTCTATTTTAACTTATCAAATAAAAAAATATGAAATATCATCTTTGAATGTGAGTCCTGGGAAGCGCTGCCATTCATGGGCTGGATGTGCTTTTCTTGATTTAAAACATTGACTTTGTTATCCTTAAGCTATTTTGTTACCATTTTGTTAGTATGCTTCGGGTCATTGTCAATTTGGAAGACCTATTTCCACCCAAGCTTAAAGTTCCTGGCTGATGTGTTAAGATTAGTGTTGAGCGATACGATAATGCAAATATCGGCTATAGGCCGATATTAGCTCTATCAGCCTTTCGATAATTCGTTTCGATATTTTCGTCTTATCGAATACCGAATCGGAAGTTCCCATAATTCTTTGCGAGGCAATGTGATTTTATTCAGCCAATAAGGAATCCTAAGAAGTGTGGGCACATCCTGTACTGATGCGGTCATGTTAACTAATGGCATGGCTGTGATTGGATGCTGAAATGATGTCAGAATGCACTATAAAAGGCGCCGCCGCCATTTTAGCGTCACTGTGCTGTGAATTCAGTAAGGGACAGAACGCTGCTGTGCTGACTCTGAGGGACAGTTAGAGATTGCGATTTAGTGTACTGTGCTGTAGGCAGGCTAGCACCAACCGCTGTGTAAAGCTTCCTTTTGCCTGCAGTGTTGTTTTAACAGCTCTGCAAGGTGTGTGTGAGTGCAGGTGACGCTGCAGTTTGCTCTGCATGCAACGCTGTCTGTAGGCATCTGCACCTGTCACTCACAGACTCTTTTTTTTTTTCTTCAGTGTATAAAAGGCGCCGCCGCCATTTTAGCGTCACTGTGCTGTGAATTCAGTAAGGGACAGAACGCTGCTGTGCTGACTCTGAGGGACAGTTAGAGATTGCGATTTAGTGTACTTTGCTGTAGGCAGGCTAGCACCAACCGCTGTGTAAAGCTTCCTTTTGCCTGCAGTGTTGTTTTAACAGCTCTGCAAGGTGTGTGTGAGTGCAGATGACGCTGCAGTTTGCTCTGCATGCAACGCTGTCTGTAGGCATCTGCACCTGTCACTCACAGACTCTTTTTTTTCCTTCAGTATAATTCTTGCTGCTCCATGCAATTTAACTATTAGTGTGACGCGCTTCCATCCGTATCCAATACATTGGTTGCAAACACTATAGAAGTAGACAAAGGAGTAGCCTTTCACAGATTGTGATTTGTGAACAGTTGTGTTTCAGTGTTCACTTCAGTCTCTGCGTAATAACCACACTTAGGCCTTATAACTTTTCTGACTTTCTTTATCAATCTACCAAGATGAAGAAGTCAGTGAGTAAGGCATGTGGTCGTGGCCGTGGAATTTCAGCAGGGAGAGGACGTGGGGATTCTGTGTCTGCTGACGCCCTCAGTGACACAGCATCCACCATTTATCCCCGTGAGCGTTCCTTTATGCGCACTTTGGTAGGAGCTCGGCGTGCCCCCCTGCTGCGGGAAGAACAAATTGAAGCCGTTGTTGGTTGGATGGCAGCCAATGCATCGACTTCAATTCCTTCCACCTCCTCTCAGGAACACAACATTGTTGAGCAACTATCTGTCTGTTCACCGCCTGTCAAATTGCCAAGGCAGTCAGAGAGTTCTGTACAGGAGCCAGCTGAGTCTCTGCTTCTGTTCTCAGAATCTGTTGGCTCGCAAACACGGGCACAGGCAAGCAGCATTCTGCAATTTGAAGAAGAGGGAGTATGCAGTGATGCGCAACAGCTGTGTCTCTCTCAATCTGAAGAGGCGGGTGAGCCAGTGCCGATGGACAGCACACCGCAGAACGCATCTTATGATGATGATGAGACTCAGGTGCCAGGTTTTGTGGAGCATGGTGCTGCCCAGACCATCCAACAGCAGCAGGTGTTGGAAGAGGGTAGTGGAGATGATGAAGTCCGAGACCCAACATGGCGTGAGCAACAGCAAGGTGGTGGGAGCAGCTCTGAGGAAGAGATTGTCCCAACGGTACAAAGAGGAGGGAGAGGTAGGCTGCAGACTCGCTTGCCTGTAGCCTCCAGTTTGGCACCTGTTGGGAGCAGTTCTCTTAGAAATGTCAAAATTGGCGCTCCCATTACTTGCACTGCGTGGTCCTTTTTTGACAGACTTATAGATGATATTTGCTATGTTCAATGCAAGCTGTGTAAGCAAAAAGTTAAAAGAGGTAAAAATATCAGGAACCTGAATACCACAAATATGCGGACACATGTACGGACAAAGCACGTAGCTGAGTTCCAAAGACACACTGGAGATGTAGGCCAACCTACAGCAGCACCTACATCTTTACGTCATGTTCGAGCCTCTACCTCCAGCTCTCACACACCTGTTTTGGCTTCCTCACAGGATCTCCATGGAAGAACCTCGGTCACTGTTGTCCATAGAGAAACTGTTATTCCACCCACTGCAGCAAGTTCACAGTCATCGTCACACTCCCAGTACAAAAAACAGCCATCGGTAACACAGGCATGGGATAAAAGACGGCCATACTCGGCAAACCATCCACGAGCACAGGCTCTGAATGCTGGCCTTGCAAAACTCCTGTCCCTTGAAATGCTGTCATTCAGGCTGGTGGAGACTGACAGTTTCAGGAACTTTATGGCATTGGCAGTCCCACAATATAATGTGCCAAGCCGATTTTATTTCAGCAGGCAAGCTGTCCCTGCTCTGCAAAAACATGTCGAGGGAAACATTAAACATGCGCTACTAAACGCCGTCAGTAGCAGGGTCCACCTGACCACCAATGCGTGGACCAGTACCCATGGCCAGGGACGATACCTTTCCCTCACTGCCCATTGGGTCAATGTTGTGGAGCCGGGTACAGATCTTGCCAGTGGCGCTGTACGTGTTCTGCCAACTCCAAGAATTGCAGGAATCCAGTCTGTGCACATTGATTCCTCCTCCTACTCCAGTTCCTCAGAATCATCGCTGCACGAGCCGTCACGGTATACCTCCACATGGACCCGTGAACGCTTACCTGTTGCGACCGATATGAGCACAGCCGTGGCCAAACGTCAACAGGCCGTCCTGAAATTAATTCCCATGGGGAATCGAAGCCACACAGCGCAGGAGCTCTGGGATGCCATCAAGCAGGAGAGCAACGTGTGGTTTTTGTCAGCTAATCTCCAGCCAGGCTTGGTAGTGTGTGACAATGGCCGAAATCTGGTGGCAGCTCTGGGCCTTGGCAACCTCACTCACATACCATGTCTGGCACATGTGCTCAACTTTGTCGTGCAGAGGTTTTTGAGGGACTATCCGGATCTTGATGCACTGCTGCACAAGGTCCGCCTAGAGTGCGCTCACTTGCGACGTTCCAGCATGGCCAGATCGCGCATTGCAGCTCTGCAAGTCAGATTTTGCCTTCCTGAACATCGCATCATATGTGACGTACCCACCAGGTGGAATTCCACGTTACATATGTTGGAGCGGTTGTGTGAGCAGCAGCCAGCAGTAATGGAGTATCAGCTGCAACAGGCGCAATCAACTCGCAATTTGCGCCGTTCACACTTCACCACTACTGAGTGGGCCTCTATGAAGGACATCTGCGACGTTTTGCGTGCGTTTGATGTCTCAACGCGGATGGCGAGTGCAGATGATGCACTAGTCAGCATGACTGTCCCCCTTATCTGCCTGCTTCAGAAATCACTGAAAGCACTAAAGGAAGAGGTTTTGAAACAGGTGGAGGATGAGGAGTCACAAATTCAATTACCTTCAGGACAGTCAGCGCAACGTGGTTCCTCACAAAGGGCTGGGCAGGGCTCACTTTGTGAGGAGGATGAGGAGGAGGAGTCAATGGAGGAGGAAGAAATCCCTACAGAGGAAGGTACACAACGCTGTAGTCAGTATGTAGAGCGAGGGTGGGGTGATGCAGAGGAGACAGAGATGACGCCTCTTCCAGAGGACAGCCTTTGTTGGCCAGTTGGGAGTCTGCAGCACATGGTTGATTTCATGCTTCAGTGCCTAAGAAACGACCGCCGCATCGCCCACATTCTCAGCACGTCAGATTATTGGGTGTACACCCTCCTAGACCCTCGCTACCGGGACAACTTACAAACCCTCATCACACCGGTGAACCGGGACCGTAAAATGCAGGAGTACCAAGACACACTGGTGCAATCCATACTGTTGTACATTCCAGCCGAGAGAGATGCTGCTGCTGCTGCTACTGCTTTACAAAGCAGCTCTGTGCGTCGAGGCAGTGTAGACACCTCTACAACAAGAGGGAGCAGAAGCAGCGCCTCTGCACAGGGCAAGAACTGTATGTTACAAATGTGGCAAAGTTTTGTGACAGCACCAGCAAGGTCTACACCATCCGAGACGGCTCCAGTCACCAGGAAGAAACGTTTCCGTAAGATGGTGACAGACTACTTGGCTTTCCCTCTAAGTGTACTCCCAGATGCCTCTTCCCCTTTCAAATTTTGGGTCTCTAAGTTGGATACATGGCCAGAGCTTAGCCAGTATGCATTGGATGTGCTGGCTTGCCCTGCTGCCAGTGTATTATCTGAGCGTGTCTTTAGTGCTGCAGGTGGTGTAGTAACAGACCGTCGCATGCGACTATCCTCAGAGAATGTAGACCGGCTTACTTTTCTGAAAATGAACAAGGCATGGATCTCACCTGAATTTGCCTGTCCGTTTTCAGATTAAATAACTGTTTGGCAACGTTTTCCATGTCTCCGGTTATGTTCATCTTTCTACCACCTGAACTCTACTCCCTGGGCTACAACACCGCCATTTGTTGCTCGTAAGTAATTGGCAGGGGTACTGACTCCTGGCCAGCCTGGTTACAGCACGACAGCTGTTTCCTGGCAGTGTGAACGTCAATTATCCTCCAATAAGTTGTGCTGTCGTGTTGCATTCGGGTTAGCCGACTCTATGGTGCCTGCAGTTTAGGTGATTCCTATGTGTGCTGTGGGATATGTAAATAAAGGCGGTTTCCATTGTGACAATAGGATAAGCACCCACTGTAGGACTGTGTGATTCTGTAACTGCGGACGGCTTGCGTCCTGTCAACTTACATTTTCATGGGTGCGTTCTTCTACCCGTCCGGGGTCCAGTACCGTCAAGTGGTTCTCCCCAGTGCCTTTGGCCTAGGTGCCTCCATCTCCGTATCCGAGTTCCAGCAACGTCTGTGGTCCTTGGTAGTGCTTTGGAGCACAGGTACCTCCTGCTTAGTAACCGTGTCACAGTAACGTCAGCTGGTACTCGGTTGTGACATTGCCTCTTTTCCTTCTGCTACCCGTCCGGGGTCCAGTACCGTCAAGTGGTTCTCCCCAGTGCCTTTGGCCTAGGTGCCTCCATCTCCGTATCCGAGTTCCAGCAACGTCTGCTGGTCCTTGGTAGTGCTTTGGAGCACAGGTACCTCCTGCTTAGTAACCGTGTCACAGTAACGTCAGCTGGTACTCGGTTGTGACATTGCCTCTTTTCCTTCTGCTACCCGTCCGGGGTCCAGCACAGTCAGCTGGTCCTTGTTACTTCCATTGTCTCTTGCTCCATCTGATACCCGTCAGGGTTCCAGTAACGTCAGCTGTTTCTCGGAAATTAGACGACATTAAAGACCACCCAGAAGAAGATGACGACAACAAGGACGACGAGCATGAAGCCAACCAGCCTGAACACCATCACTAAGAAAAAATAAAAGATTACCAAGAAGAAGATCACCAACAGGACAAAGAAGGTTAAGACAAACTACAAGATACAGAACAAGAGACAGAAGAACAATAAGCAGAAGATCAAAAAGCAGAAGAACATGAAGTATAAGACCAAAATGAAGAGCAAAATATATGCTCTAAATTCTAAGCAGAAGAAGACTAAGCAGTGTATGGGGGTGAGTCCGTTCCTCCTCGTGGTGCCCCTGGAAAATGCCTGCTGCTGTTGCAGGCTAAACTGAACACGGACAAATACTGTTGTAATTTAAATCTTTTGTGACAGCAAGAACGGAAGGATGAACAATTCATACTTTTACAGATTACAAGTACAGGAATCTCTGTCACAAATAAGAATATGATGAAGAAGATGAAGAGGAAGAAGATGAAGAATTTGAATATGAAGAAGATTAATTAGTTTAATAATAACAATATGAGTAATGTAAACAAAAACATGAATAGCAAGTAGTTTAAGAAGAAGATTAAGAAGGTGAAGATGAAGAATAATTTGATGAGAAAGATGATGCTGCTGCTGAAGATTATGAAGGAGAAAGTGTGGCACTGGCAAAAGTTAAAAGGTGAAGAGCATGGAAGTTGTGAAACATACATATTTGCCAAAATAGAAAAAAGGTTAACAACATTGTCAAGTTCTTCGTCAATCCGAACATCTTTAAAAAAAAAAATATTAATGCTATTCCATTTGATTGGGTTAAACATCTATGCCTTTAATGTCTCCTCAACCTCCCCCAATACATTCTACATTAGTCTTTGTTGTTTTCCTTCATGTACAATTAACCAACAAGGCAAGAATGGTTTTTTTTAATTTCGATATTTTGTTCCCATAGACTTACATGGGACTTCCGGTATCGAAATCGGATATCGACGATGTTTAGTGCTATCGGCGATACAATTTCGATACGATATTTTTAGATATCGAGCAATATCGCTCAACACTAGTTAAGATGTTGCTTCAGTATTGCCAAATAATCTTAATTTCTCAAGATACCATCTATTTTGTTAAGTGCATCAGTCCCTCCTGCAGCAAAACAACCTCACAACATAATGCTGCCACCCCCATGTTTCACAGTTGGGATGGTGTTCTTATTCTTCCAAGCTTCTCTCTTTTGCCTCCAAAAACAACGATGGTCATTGTGCCCAAAACAAAGTTTAATCAGACCACTGGAAATGTCTCCAAAAATTAAGATCTTTGTTTCTTTGTGCATTTTAAAACATTAACCTGGCCTTTTTATGTTTCTTTTGGAATAATGGCTTCTTCCTGGTAGAGTGGCCTTTCAGCCCACAGAGATAAAATACTTGTTTCAATGTGGATATTGACACAGTCTTGCCAGCTTCTGCCATCATCTTCACAAGGTCTTTTGCTTTTGTCCTTGGGTTGATATGTACATGTCAAACCAAAGCACGTTCACCTCTGGGACAAAGAACCCATCTCTTTCCTGAGCGATATGATGGCTGGACATTCCCATGTTGTTTGTACTTGCGTATAATTGTTTGTAAAGATGAACAAGGCACCTTCAGGTAACTTGAAGTTGTACCCAGGATAAGACAGACTTGTGCAAGTCCACAATTCTCTTCCTGATAGCTTGGCTGAATTCTTTAGACTTTCCCATGATGCTGCACAAATAAGCAGTGTATTTCAGGTGTATATTAAAATATATCCACAAGCTTCCAAACACATGACATCATCATATGGGCAGTCCAAAATTGTTTAAAGGCATAGTAATCTTAGTGCATGTAAACTTTTGACTTTGTAGTAAGTAATAATAATGCATTAAAACATTCTCTTTCAATATTCTTGCATTTGGGAAATTTTAATAATTATAGTAATCCTAATTGACCTTCAGAAAGGGCAAATCCTTAAGTGATAGACTTGTTCATAGTCAGTTTAGAACAGGGGAACCCACCACTGGTTTATTCTCCTCTGTGAAGGGGTGTTTTCGATGTTGTCGATGCAAGGCCTGCTCTTCCATTGTACAAGCTAAGGATTTCATGAGCAGTGTCACCAAAACAAAATATGTCATTAGACACTGCATTAATTGTCGCACTAAGGGAGTGATCTATAGGGCCTGCTGTGATTGCGGCATGGAGTACGTTGGTAAAATGAAAAGAGAGTTCCACAAAAGAGTGGAGGAACATATACGAGATATTGTCAACAACAGGGACACTCCTGTCGCTAATCATATCAACATGTTCCATCAGGGTGACTCCAGGCTTATGAAATTCTGGGGTATTGATAAGGTTTTGCCCCCACAAAAGGGAGGTGACTGGGACAAGATGATTTTGCAGAGGGAATGCAGGTAGATCTTTGTTTTGAAGACCACATCCCCTCTTGGCCTAAATGAAAGTTGTCCTTTAGCTGTTTTTTGTGATTTTTCCTTGAAGTATCCTTATAGAATCTGGATTTCACCCTGAGCCGGCTTACGTGATAGGGCTGGTTTCTCTGGATTTCGGTGGCCTGCACCTTACACTCCCTGTACGGGGGTGGGCTTCACCAGGTGGCTCGCCCTGTTTTTCATTGATCACAACCCCCGTTCGCACCCTCTGCGGTCTAATTATATATGGTGTCACATCTTTAATTTTATCATCAATAATTTTGATTCCTTGCCCCGTCCCTCCTCAATGCGGTGGGGACACTGCCCTTTACTGTGTACAGTTAATTCATCTCGGTTATGTCGCATAGCACATATAACGCTAGCATTTCATCCTATTTAGGTTGAATAGTACATACAACGCTAGTATTCCACCCCTTTGAGGTCTTATAGCACCTATAGAACTTACTCCTCATTATGGATCGACATGATGTGCGTTTTTATATAGGCCTCAGTTGCCCCATTATGTCACGATTTTGTAGAAAGTACATTTTGATACAAGTCTGTGGAGTATAATGAGAACGTTTTTGTGTCCTCATATTTGGGGCTATTTCTCTGACATATTTATTCATACAGGTAAAATGCCTTGAGTTTTTCCACACTTCCCTTGTTTCTATGTGTTCCCATTGATAAAATGTCGATACTATGTGATTTGTGGTTCACTTGAATCATTCCACTAGGAATCCTGTCACGTTATGAAAGAAACGTCACCAGTTAATTTATTGGCAGCTATGTATTGAGTGGTTCTTTTGACTTTGAGTCTCCTACCACTCTGTGCGTTTACATATATGAACGGCATCTGTGGATCACTGTATAATATGAATCGCAATAATGGGCGTTATTTTATTGCCAGGCTGCACGTCACTATGTGACGTTCTCTCTCAGCAGAACGCCCTTTACATTCCATGTACAGAAAGTGCGCTCCACAGACCGGAAGACGCGTCACACGCTGACTCCAGGGAGGAGGTGATGCACTTATTTAATTTCTCATTAAAGCTCGCCGGTTATACTGGTGAACATTACAGCAGCAGCATGATTTGTTGCCATTCAGCTCCCTGAAGATTCTCAAGATGCAACGCGTCGGGAGACGCATTAATTCATAGAGGCAACAGCGGGTTTTGGTTTTCTTCTCCCCTCTGTGCATAGGTTAACCCCTCTTGGAGGATCAGATCTGGAAGGCGGTGAGATTGTGATATGTTACCCGTTTATGTTGCTTAAACTGATGTTCCATCTATGGAGTTCTTATTCAATTTATGAATTAGCTATACTCCAGCTTTGGTTATCAGTTATATCCAGTGCACACTCAGTTTTGTGTTGCCTTAGGTGCTGCAATATCAATACCTCTGTTTGTACATTTTCAAATTTCTATATAGGCATGTGTTTAATATGGTACTATATATCCAGTCTCATGTTTACAAAAGTTAGTGTTGCACATTGTCACTTTTGATTGGTCGCAGGTTGGATACAGATTGTTTCCTGTGCTAAATAGGTCGCAGGTTGGGTACAAATTGCTTCCTGTGCAAGTGGCATTTCATTAATATTTACTAGTGTACAACAATTCTTGAGGTATATTTACCCATTTATTATAAGGCTAAATGCCTAGGGTAATTTTATTTGTTTGTTTGTCATAGTCTGTGTGGGGTTTAGGGTTTCACTTTACACTTGGGTATTTATGTGTTTTGTGCTTTTTAGTGGTTATCATTAAAAGATAAATTTTATGCATCTGCTTTATCACATTTAATTCTTGGATAACATATTCCTGCTATTTTGATGCTCATCCATATCCTTGTAGACATGGCCTCCTCATCCCTATCCTGGAATGCATGGCTCCTCATCCCTATCCTGGTCTGCATTAGTCCTCATCCCTATCCTGGTAGGCATGACCTCCCCTTCCCTATCCTGGTATGCATGGCTCCTCATCCCTATCCTGGTAGGCATGGCCTCCTCATCCCTATCCTGGTATGCATGGCTCCTCATCACTATCCTGGTCTGCATGGCTCATCATCTCTATATTGGTCTGCATGGCTCCTCAGCCTTATCCTGGTCTGCATTGCTCCTCATCCCTTTCCTGGTAGGCATGACCTCCTCATCCCTTTCCTGGTAGGCTTGGCTCCTCATCACTATCCTGGTCTGCATGGTTCCTCATCCTTATCTTGGTCAGCATGGCTCCTCAACCCTATCCTGGTCTGCATGACTCCTCATCCCTATCCTTGTCTGCATGGCTCCTCATCCCTATCCTGGTCTGCATGACTCCTCATCCCTATCCTTGTCTGCATGACTCTTCATCCCTATCCTTGTATGCATGACCCTCATAAAAAAAGAAAACAACCTACTTACCTTCCTGCTCTCCCTCACAGCATCTTGTTCCGGTGTCAGAAGCTGCCTTATTATTGTAAACAGGGCATGGCAGGGACAGCAAGCACTGCTTGCAAGCAGAGCACAGCTGCCAGAATACTCACTGCTCTCCAGTGACAGCAGAGAGGCACAAAGTGTGCATTGCATCTCTAGTCTTCCAACCTCCAGCACGTCGATTCATCAACACCAAAACATTAGCAGCAGCAGTAGTGTAAGTGGCAGAAGCAATTTCTGTGAGTCCCTTGACACATTTTTTAGACCAGCTCGTGCACCAGCACAACAAAGTCCAAGTCTGACATGTGGTGAACGACTGGCGAGGATGGGGCCGAAGTATCTAGAACTCAATATCAATACCATCAGGGAGAGTTTGGACCCTTTTACATTTTGGTCTTCAAAAATGGATGAGGGGCCTGAGCTAGCCAATCTCGCCTTGGAGGTTTTGTCATGCCTGGCAGCCAGCATTCACTCACAACATGTCCTCAGCGCTGCTGGTGGTGTCCTGATGGATAAGCACAGCCAGCTGTCCCCTGAAAGTGTAGACTGCCTAACTTTCATCAAAATGAACAAGTCATGGATCTCCGAGGACTTTTACACCCTAATCGCAGACTGTACAGACTAGGCAATGCTGTAGTTTTTAGTGTGCTGCATTGATCTCGCGTAATTGCTGTCTGTGATATCTTTAGTGGGGCTTTTGTGCCTGCTGTTGCTGCTGCTGCAGATGTTAACATTACTTTGTGGAAATGAGATTTCCTCCTGGTTAAGTCTCCATATGCTGGGTTGGCTGTAGTGGAAGACTTGTCAGTCCCTATTAAACTATTTCTACGCTGGTGAAATTGATGCCACTTTGGTCGTGTCGGTCCCTAATTATTTTATATTTGAAGACTTCTGATTGGGTCTCCATCTGCTGGGTTGGCTGTAGTGGAAGAGATGTTGCTCCAGATATACTATCTCTACTCTGGTGAAATTGATGCCACTTTGGTGGTGTCTGCCACTAATATTTGGAAATGTGGATACTCCTGATTGATTCTCTGCATCTGTTGGGTCTGCTGCAGTTTAAGAGATGTTGCTGCTCATTATACTGTTTCTGCTATGGTGAAATTGATGCCACTTTGGTGGTGTCTGTCCCTAATTATTATAATTTTAAGACTCCATCTGCTAGGTTGGTTGTAACGGAAGAGGTGTTGGTCCTTATAACACTATTTCAACTCTGGTGAAATTAATGTCACTTTGTTGGTGTCTGCCACAAATTTGTGGAAATGTGAACACTCCTGGTTTCATCTCCATCTGACGTGCATTATAATTTACCACTAACCTCAGGTATATGCATTTCAGTTTACTTTAACATTTTACATATCCATATGTGTTATGCTGAACACACTTAATTTGTGTGGGAAATATAATTCTTATTTATTATTTTTTGATTTTTATTCCAACAATAACAGTATTCACTTACTTTCTAATAAACTTTACTATGTCTGACATTCTTCAATTACACTTTACAGAATATACTCTTTGCTGTTTGTTTTATCTTAGTTAATTTGAGTTGTGTCCTGGTGCATTATGTCTCGTTAATGGGTATTCATATTTGAGTTATAATTAAATGAAACAGTTCTGCAAAATAAAAAGCTTTTTTGGATCTTTAACCCCTTCACCCCAAGGGTGGTTTGCACGTTAATGACCGGGCCAATTTTTACAATTCTGACCACTGTCTCTTTATGAGGTTATAACTCTGGAACGCTTCAACGGATATTCACGATTCTGAGATTGTTTTCTCGTGACATATTGTACTTCACGTTAGAAGTAAAATTTCTTCGATATAACTTGCGTTTATTTTTGAAAAAAACGCAAATATGGCGAAAATTTTGAAAATTTTGCAATTTTCAAACTTTGAATTTTTATTCCCTTAAAACAGAGAAATATATCACACAAAATAGTTAAGAAATAACATTTTCCACATGTCTACTTTACATCAGCACAATTTTGGAACCAACATTTTTTTTTGTTAGGAAGTTATAAGGGTTAAAAGTTGACCAGCGATTTCTCATTTTTACAACAAAATTTACAAAGCCATTTTTTTTAGGGACCACCTCACATTTGAAGTCACTTTGAGGGGTCTATATGGCAGAAAATACCCAAAAGTGACACCATTCTAAAAACTGCACCCCTCAAGGTACTCAAAAACACATTCAAGAAGTTTATTAACCCTTCAGTTGCTTCACAGGAACTAAAGCAACGTGGAAGGAAAAAATGAATATTTAACTTTTTAGCCACAAAAATGATCTTTTACAAACTTTTTTTTTATTTTCACAAGGGTAAAAGGAGTAAATGGACAGATAAGGTTGTTATGCAATTTCTCCTGAGTACGCCAATACCCAATATGTGGGGGAAAACCACTGTTTGGGCACATGGCAGAGCTCGTAAGGGAAGGAGCGCCGTTTGACTTTTTCAAACTAAAATTGGCTGGAATTGAGATTGGACGCCATGTCGCGTTTGGAGAACCTCTGATGCGCCTAAACAGTGGAAACCCCCAAAAGTGACACCATTTTGGAAACTAGACCCCCTAAGGTACTTATCTAGATCTGTTGTGAGCACTTTGAACCCCCAAGTGTTTCATAAAAGTTTATAATGCCTGGGTGTGATAAAAAAAAAAAAACAATTTTCCACAAAAATGATTTTTTAGTCCCAAATTTTTGAACTTCCCAAGGAAATTGGACCCCAAAAGTTGTTGTCCAATTTGTCCTGAGTACGCTGATACCCCATATGTGGGGGGGGGAAACTGTTGGCGCACGGCAGGGCTTGTAAAGGAAGTAGTAACGTTTTGGAATGCAGACATTGATGGGGGTCATGTTCCGTTTGCAGTGCCCCAGATGAGCCTAAACAGTGGAAACCCCACAAGTAACCCCATTTTGGAAGCTAGACCCCCTAAGGAACTTATCTAGATCTTTGGTGAGCACTTTGAACCCCAAGTGCTTCACACAAGTTTATAATGCCCGGGCATGAAAATAAAAAATCCTATTTTTTTCCCACAAAAATTATCTTTTAGTCACTAATTTTTTATTTTCCCAAGGGTAACAGGAGAAATTGGACCACATAAGTTGTTGCCAATTTGTCCTGAGTACGCTGATACCCCATATGTGGGGGGAACCACTGTTTGGGCGCATGGCAGAGCTCGGAAGGGAAGGAGCACCATTTGACTTTTTCCAACCAAAATTGGCTGGAATTGAGATTGGATGCCATGTTGCATTTGGAGAGCCCCTGATGTGCCTAAACAGTGGAAACCCCCCACAAATGACCCCATTTGGGAAACTAGACCCCCTAAGGAACTTATCTAGATCTTTGGTGAGCAATTTGAACCCCCAAGTGCTTCACACAAGTTTATAACGTAGAGCCGTAAAATTTAAAAATCATATTTTTTCCACAAAAATGATCTTTTCACCCCAATTTTTATTTTTCCAAGGGTAACAAGACTCAAAAAGTTATTGTACAATTTGTCCTGAGTATGCTGATACCCCATATGTGGGAGTAAACCACTGTTTGGATGCATGGCAGAGTTTGGAAGGGAAGGAGCGCCGTCTGACTTTTTCAATGCAGAATTGGCTGGACGCCATGTCGTGTTTGGAGAGCTCCTGATCTGCCTAAACAGTGGAAACCACCATAAATGACACCATTTTGGAAACTAGACCCCTCAAGGAACTTATCTAGATATGTGGTGAGAACTTTGAACCCCCAGGTGTTTCACTAAAGTTTATATAACGTACAGCCGTAAAATAAAAATCTTTTTTTGTTTTACAATAATGATTTTTTCGCCCCCAATATTTTATTTTCACAAGGGTAACAGAAGAAATTGGAACCCAAAAGATGTTGTCCAATTTGTGCTGAGTATGCTGATACCCAATATGTGGGCGAAAACTACTGTATGGGCACACGTCGGGGCTCGGAAGGGAAGTAGTGACGTTTTGGATTGCAGACTTTGATGGAATGGTCTGGGGGCGTCATGTCGCATTTGGAGAGCCCCTGATGCACCTAAACAGTGGAAACCCCCACAAGTGACCCCATTTTGGCAAATAGACCCCAAAAGGAACTTATCTAGATGTGTGGTGAGCATTTGAACCCCCATGTGCTTCACAGAAGTTTATAACGTACAGCCGTAAAAATAGAAAATCCTTTTTTTTTTTACAAAAATGATTTTTTCGCCCCCAATATTTTATTTTCACAAGGGTAACAGGAGATATTGGACACCAAAAGTTGTTGTCCAATTTGTCTTGAGTACGCTGATACCCAATATGTGGGAGAAAACTACTGTATGGGCACACGTCAGGGCTCGGAAGGGAAGTAGTGACGTTTTGGATTGCAGACTTTGATGGAATGGTCTGGGGGCGTCATGTCGCATTTGGAGAGCCCTTGATGCGCCTAAACAGTGGAAACCCCCCACAAGTGACCCCATTTTGGAAAATAGACCCCACAAGGAACTTATCAAGATGTGTGGTGTGCAATATGAAGCCCCAAGTGCTTCACAGAAGTTTATAATGTACAGCCGTAAAAAACAAAAAAATCATTTTTTTTTTATAAAAATGATATTTTCGCCCCCAGTTTTTTATTTTCCCAAGGGTAACAGAAGAAATAGGACAAATTGCCCAATAACGCTTGGGGTCCAGAGTACGCTGATACCCCATATGTGGGAATAAACTACTGTTTTGACGCATGGAAGAGCTCAGAAGTGAAGGAGCACCGTTTGACTTTTTCAACGCAGAATTGGCTGGAATTGAGATCAGACGCCATGTCACATTTGGAGAGCCCCTGATGTGCCTAAACAGCGGAAACCTCCCAATTCTAACTCCAACCTAACCCCAACACACCCCTAACCCTAGTCCCAACCCTAACCACAAACCTAACCCTAACACACCCCTAATCCCAACCCTAACCCTAATCCTAACTTTAGCGCCAACCCTAACCCTAACTTTAGCCGCAACCCTAACCCTAACCCTAATGGGAAAATGGAAATAAATACATTTTTTTTATTTTATTATTTTTCCCTAACTAAGGGGGTGATAAAGGGGGTTTGATTTACCATTTATAGCGGGTTTTTATGATTGGCAGCTGTCACGCTAAAAGACGCTTTTTATTGCAAAAAATAGTTTTTTGCATCGCCACATTTTGAGAGCTATAATTTTTGCATATTTTGGCCCACAGAGTCATGTGAGGTCTTATTTTTGCGGGACGAGGTGACGTTTTTATTGGTACCATTTTTGAGCACGTGACATTTTTTGATCGCTTTTTATTTCGATTTTTGGGAGGTTAGAATGAACAAAAATCAGCAATTCATGAATTTCTTTTGGGGGAGGCGTTTATACCGTTCTGCGTGTGGTAAAATTGATAAAGCAGTTTTATTCTTCGGATCAGTACGATTACGGCGATGCCTCATTTATATCATTTTTTTATGTTTTGGCGCTTTTATAGAATAAAAATAATTTTATATGAAAAATAATTATTTTTGCATCGCTTTATTCTGCGAGCTATAACTTTTTTATTGTTTTGCTGATGATGCTGTATGGCAGCTTGTTTTTTGCGGGACAAGATGACGTTTTCAGCGGTACCATGTTTATTTATATCGGTCTTTTTGATTGCGTGTTATTCCACTTTTTGTTCGGCGGTATGATGATAAAGCATTGATTTTTTGCTTTTTTTTTTTTTTCTTAAGGGGTTCACTAAAGGGGTTAACTCGTGGGACAGTTTTATAGGGGGGGTCGTTACGGACGCGGCTATACCAAATATGTGTACTTTTATTTTATTTTTTTTTATTTACAGGAAGAAATGAATTTATTGGGGAATATTTTTTTTTTTTTTTTATTTTGGATTTTTTTTTTAAAACATGTTTATTTTTATTTTTTTACTTTTTTACTTTGTCCCAGGGTGGGACATCACTGTATTTTATCAGATCACTGGTGTGACAGTGTGCACAGCACTCTGTCACACCAGCGATCACACAGGCATAGCTGCAGGCTTCTCAGTGCCTGCTCTCAGCAGGCACTGAGGAAGCCGCCTCCCTCCAGGACCCCGGCGCCATCTTGGATCCGGGTCCTGGGAGGGAGGAAGCCCTCAGAACAGCGCAATCACATCGCGCTGGTCTGAGGGTCTTAGGAGGGCGCGCAGGGAGCCCCCTCCCTGCGCGATGCTTCCCTGTGCCCCCAGTACACCGCGATCATGTTTGATCGCGGTGTGCTAGGGGTTAATGTGCCGAGAGCGGTCTGTGACGCTCCTGACACACAGTCACGGGTGTCAGCTGTGATAATCAGCTGACATCCGGCGGCGATTAGCTGCGCTCCCTCAGGGAGCGCTGCTAATCGCCTATGACGTACTATCCCGTCCATGGTCAGATTGTCACGGGTTTTATGGACGGGATAGTACGTCTAATGTCAGAGAGGGGTTAAAAATATATATTTTTTTGCTTAAGTTCTTTTGCCTTTGGTGAATATCCTTAAACCCTAAATAGCTACAATGCTTGGTAGACACAAAAAGAAAAAGGAACATGCAGAAACAGGAGTAGTATATTATGGTGTTGTGTATGTTTGCTAAATTTTGTAAGCAAAATGTTAACCTTTTATTGTTACTATTACCCTTTAAATGTGTTTTTTTCCCATTATTTTTCACTGCAGGGTTAGTGTGGCTTTTTGCTGCACCACAACTCTGTGTGGGAAGCATTTAATCTTGTAAACACTAAAAAGGCTTTGATCAGTATCAGCTATAGCCCTGTTTATGCCATTGCTTATATAACCAATCACATGAGATGCTGAATTGTGATTGCAAAATAATAAGGCAATTTTTTTTATTGTTTTATATTAAAACGCGCAGAGAGAGTCTTTCCGCATAGAAATATGGCTTTTTTCACCTACTAACTTAATTTTTTAAAAAATTCAACAGTTCATATAAAAAAAATTGACTCAAACTATTAGTAATTTTCTCACGATATGTTCCCTTACAGGCATATAAGTTCACCTGTCTAGCACTTACATTGGACCAAGTGAGATTGTTTCTTGAAAGCCAAATCATTCTTTACATGTGCTCTTTCTCAGATTGTACAGGCATTTTCAGCAACTCATCCCTAGTCATGTCATGCAACATTTCTATCCAAAATTAAAAAGTTGTTAATATTCAATCTTGACAAAAATACATTAAAATTAAACATTAGTGTTACAATTTACAGTTGTTTTTCTTTGTAAAATGTGGGCACTGCCAAGATTAGTTTAATTTGTTTTATGCAGTTTTCAGTGTTGCAGTTTAATTTAGCTAACCCTGCTGTGAGAACGCTTCAGCACAGATGGCATAAAAGATCACCTACTGTTCTAAAATCCCATGATAGAAGGCCATATGTGTGACTATTCCAACACAATGGGTGTTAAGTATGTCATCACAATAGAAATTATTTTAATTGTATTGCTTATTTGACATTATGTTTAATCGTTATCTGTATTTTACTGTCTCTTTGAAGCAATATTCTTTGGCTGATGCTTAAATTTATTAGATAAGCTTTACAACAAATTAAGAAAACTAATTTTAACAAATATAGCATTGTAAGCACAATTTATAAATGATCACTTTATCTCTAATTAGACTCACTTTAAGGAAAACTATCATGATTGATTTTTATTACTGTAATTTAATGTAATCACAGTATGTTTTAAAGTAATGTTGTATTAACTGCATATTCTATTTGCATGTTTTTTTTAGTAATAACAGTGTTTAGCTGTAGCTCATTTTGCAGTATATATATATGTTATTTATGGAAAATGTATAAAGCTAAATATGTTATATAATGTTATGATCTCTCAAAATACAGATGGGAATGCTGAATATTTAGAGACATACAGCATATTAGAGCTATATGTCTCTAAGTATTCAAAAATTGCTCTAAGAGAATAATAAATAGATATTATTTATAAACCAAAATAAGTATGTCTGTATTATGTTTTCTAAAGTTCAGTAGTACAAATTTCTTGAAGTTTGTATTTGTAAATTAAATATGAATAAATATGTCATTTTGAAAGAAATATTTTGGATGAAAATTTGGGCAATTAAACATGTTTAAATGTTATTATGTGATAAAAGAAAAATTAATTTTAAGATGTAAATTAGTAATGTTCAACACTATTAATCAAAATGCAGAGCTAAGGCCTGATTTAGACATCCGTTTATCCATGTTTTTAATGGATAGAACATCTACCCGTTATAATCTATGCTGCTATTCACATGTCTTTGTTTTTTCATAAACCTTGTGTCTGTGTTAAAATAACAGAGACATGCTCATGGATAAAAATTACTACTACTACTACTACAGGACAGATGTATATCTTTGTACCGTGCTAGCCAGTAGATAAAAAAAATATTTAGAATTGAGAGTCCTCAGTGGTTGATACCTTTTAATGGCTAACTGAAAAGATGGTAACAAATTGCAAGTTTTCGAGACTACTCATGTCTCTTCATCAGGCAAAGACTAATACAACATCTGAAGAATCACATATTTATACACAACAGGACACAGGAATAGTGCAATGGATAAGACAAGTAATGTAAAGCAGAACTATCAATATGGGAGAGGGATGAACAGTTGTGGCAATAAATATTGGACCAGTTCATAGATAAGGTGTGTGAAAGTTTTATTGCCCTCTGATTGGGGTCTGGTAATGTTTTGTGATGCTCCCACGGGTCTTAGGAGCAAATTCCTTAATTGATGTAAAAAGCCATAAATCCATGCGATACATTCATTCCAGCATTGAGAGTGTCAAAGGTCGTCATCAGTTTGTATTTACAAACTCTCCTGTGTCTCTGAGATGTGAAATTACCTTTCAATACAAGTACTTTCATGTCCATGGTGCTGTGATTAGGCATCCAAAAATGTTTGGCCACAGGTAGATCCATTCTCTTTTCTCTTATTGTGTGGCATTGAGAATTCATCCTTGCTCTCAGTTTTTGCCCTGTCTCCCCTACATACAGACCCCCAGTTGGACATTTAGTACATATAATTAGGTACACCACATTAGATGTGATGCAGCTGAACGTACCTGGGATCTTGTAGTCCTGATGTGAGTTGAGGATCTTTTTCTTGTCCGTGGTCATTATAAATGGACAGGTTTTACATTTTTTTCTGGTTGCAAGGAAAGTTTCCTGCAGCTGTTGGAGAGGACAGGGAGCTTTTGACAATGATGCTTCTTAGATTTGGGGGGCTGCCTAAAACACAGTAGTGGGGGGGTCTGGAAATATGGATTGTAATCAGGCATCTTTTTGTAGTAAAGGTTGTAATTTCAGTGCAGCTCCCCTTAGCACCTCCAGATTTGGATTGTAGGTGACTACTAGAGGCACCCGGTTATTTTCTTCTTTAGCTTTGTAATATAGCAGGTGATTCCTTGATATTCTGGTGGCTCTTGTAATTTGGTTTTCAATTGTTCTTGGATGGTAGCCCTGTTTTAAAAAGGTCTTTCTGAGGCGACCAAGGTGTTCATCTCTGTCCATGGGGTTGGAATATATACGGTTGTATCTGATGGCTTGGCTGTAGATAATAGAGTTTTTTATGTGTTTTGGATGGAAACTGTCCCATTTAAGGTATGTTGGACGGTTGATTGGCTTATGATACAGGGATGTCTCTATTACATTGTTCTTTAGCTTAATGATGGTGTCCAAAAAGTTAATTTCAGTGGTGGAGTAGTTGAGTGTTAAGTTGATGGTGGGATGAAATTGGTTGAACTGTTCGTGGAACATCTTTAGCCGTTGCTCAGACTCCGTCCAGATGATTAAAATGTCATCAATGTAGCGGTAGTAGGCCAGAGGCCTGATGGGATACGAGGACAAAAAGTCGCTTTCAAGCCTGGCCATGAAAAGATTTGCATACTGTGGAGCCATTTTACTTCCCATTGCTGTGCCAGTCTCCTGTAGATAGATCTTTTTGTCAAATTCAAAGTAATTGTGGGTGATGATGAATTTTGTGAGTTTCACCACAGAATCAGCATCATTCTTGGTGTTTTCCATGAAGACTTTGCAGGCATTTAATCCATCCTGGTCTGGGATATTATAGTACAAAGATTCCATATCCATGGTGGCCAGGATGGTTCCTTCTGGTAGAGGACCTATTGCTGCTAGTTTATTCAATAGGTCAGTTGTGTCCTGAATGTATCTGTACTACTACTAACTAATAATAATAATTAAATTTCTATAGCGTCAACATATTCTGCAGCACTTTACATTATAAAGGGGACTTGTACAGACAATACACATTACAGCATAGCAATAAACACAGATCAAAATAGATATCAAGAGGATTGAGGACCCTGCTCGCAAGCGTACAATCTATGAGGAAGAAGGGGAGACATGAAAGGTGGATGGTATCAATTGCTTTCATTGTTCGGACCAGCCATAGTTTACGAATCGGGTGTTCATGTAATGCTGCATGAACCAGTTAACAGCCAAAGTATGTAACAGTACAGACACAGAGGGCTATTAAATGCATAAAGCGTGTGAGAACATGATGCAAGGAACCTGATTGTAATAAAATTTTTTTGGATGGGCCACACAGGGATAGTTAACTTAATGCATTGAGGCAGTAGGCCAGTCTGAACAAATGCGTTTTTAGGGCACGCTTAAAATTGTGGGGATTGGGGATTAATAGTATTAACCTGGGTAGTGCATTCCAAAGAATTCGCACAGCACGTGAAAAGATCAGGTCATTAGCAGAACAGAGGGCACGAGTAGGATGGTAGGCTGAGACAAGGGAGGAAATGTAGGGTGGTGATGAGCCATGGAGTGCTTTGTGGGTGAGGGAATAAGTTTGTACTGGATTCTGGAGTGGATGGGTAACCAGTGTAATGACTGGCACAAGGTAGAGGCATCGATATAACGATTGGTGAGGAATATGATCTTGGCTGCAGCATTCAAGACAGAATTAAGAGGGGAGAGTTTGGTAAGAGGGAGACCAATAAGTAGAGATTTACAATAGTCCAGACGAGAATGAATAAGAGAAACAGTAAGAGTTTTAGCAGAGTTGAAAGTAAGAAAAGGTTGATTTCTAGAAATGTTTTTGAGGTGGAGATAATAAGAGCGAGCCAGTGATTAGATGTGAGGGGTGAATGAAATCTTGGAATCAAGTATGACTTCAAGACAATGGGCATGTTGCTGGGGTGTAATGGTGGAACCACACACAGAGATGGCAATGTCAGGCAGAGGTAGATAAGAAGAGGTAGGAAACACAAAGAGTTCTGTATTTGACAGGTTCAGTTTCAGGTAGAGGGAGGACATGATGTTGGAGACAGTGGTAAGACAATCATTGGTATTTTCTAAAAAGGCAGTCATGATATCAGGAGAAGAAGTGTATAATTTGGTGTCATCAGCATAGAGATGATAGTGGAAACCAAGTCTACTGATTCTCCAATAGGGGCGGTATACAATAAGAAGAGGAGGGGGCCTAGGACTGATCCTTGAGGAACCCCAACTGTAAAGGGAAGATGAGAGGAGGAGGAACCAGCAAAAGATACAGTGAAGGAGCGATCAGAGAGGTAGTGTGACGTCCGCTCACGGCAGGTCTGAACTGGAGGTAAGACAGCACCCAGAGAAACCCCGAGACCCTTTACCCCTATACAGGGATCTGGAATTACAGCGAAGCCCAGGGGTAGCTGCCTATGAGAGCAGTGGAACGGAGTAGGATGGACACTAGGAAGGGAATAAAAAGCGAGCCCAATTGCAAAGTCAGAAGTCCAAAGATCAAAACCAGGAGGGCGGCAAAGGTACAAAATCGGCAGGCAGAAGAAGGGTCAGAAATTCAGGTTAAAGTTAAACTCAAAACCAGGCGGGCAGCAAAGGTACAAAATCGGCAGGCAGTAGAAGAGTCAGAAATCCAGGCAAAGGTCAGAGCGACAATAGTAAAACAAACTAGCACACTGGGGAAACCAAGACTATAGCTGGCAGCTTGCAAGCCAGGCTCCAAGGCATTTGAAGGGCATGGCTACCTCTCACAGGCTCACAGTCTGATGACCTCATCTGGACCGCCCCCAGAACCAGGCCAGATGGTGATGCATGACTGACACCAACCACTTCACCTCTGACAGCAGAGTGAAGCCTACGCCCACCAGACGCCTGAGTCCGGCGCCTCCCAGCGGCCGAGGCAGGAACACCAGCCACTGAATCCAACGGCAACGTGACAGGTAGGAGGAGAACCAGGAGAGAACAGTGTCCTTGAGGCCGATGGAGTGTAGCACAGTGAGGAGGAGCTGAGGGTCCACAATGTCGAATGCTGCGGAGAGATCCAAGAGAATTAGCTGTCACTACTGCATGGAGTAGTGACCATTAGATTTAGCTGTTAGTCGATCATTAGAGACTTTAGTGAGGGCGGTTTCAGTAGAGTGTAAAGAGCGGAAACCAGATTGAAGATGGTCGAGAAGAGAGTTATCTGAGAGATAGCGGATAAGACAGGTGTGGACTAAGCGTTCCAGGAGTTTAAAGATGAAGGGAAGATTAGAGACAGGTCTACAGTTAGCGGCACAGTTTTGGTCGAGGAATGTTTTTTTAAGTAATGGATGTATAATGGCATGCTTTAATGAGGAGGGAAAGATGCCGGAAGAGAGAGAGTTTGAATATTTTTGTTAAGAGGTGACAGCAGGGGAAAGGGACTGGAGGAGATGTGATGGAATGGGATCATTGGTGCAAGTGGTAGGGCGAGAAGATACAAGGAGTCTGGTTCAAAATCAGAGAGTGAGCTAGATGCAGAAGGGGAGGGGGGACAGTGTATGGTATGAGGCGTTTGGGAGATAATTTCCTGTCTGATATGGTCAATTTTTTCTTTGAAATAATTGGCCAGATCGTCAGCACGGAGATCTATGGTTGGGGCCTGCACTTTTGGGTTGAGTAGGGAGTGAAAAGTGTCAAAGAGACATTTAAGGTTATTGAATAGTGAGGTGATGAGGGTGTTGAAATAGGTTTGTTTGGATAGGTGAAGTGCAGAGTTGTATGTTTTAAGCATAAACTTACAATGGATGAAATGTTCGGGTTGATTAGATTTTCTACACAGATGTTCAGTGCACCTGGAGCTCCGCTGCAGAACACGTGTTTGCAGCGTGTGCCACGGTTGTCGCCATCTGTGTCGTATTGTTCTATGTATAGGAGGTGCAATTTCATCCAGTGCACTTTGCAGGGTTTCGTTGTAATGTTTAGTGCAGAATCAGGACATGAGAGTGAGGAGATAGGGGCCAATGGATGACTGCAAGTTCTTCATAATTTTCTGGGTGTTAATGGCCTGCATGTTTCTATAAGTGTGGAAAGTCGGGGTGACCTGAGAGGGATTGCAGTTCTTGATGGAGAATGAAAGAAGGTTGTGGTCAGAGAGCAGGAGAGGGGAGTTTGTGAAGTCATCCACCGAGCAAAGCAGGGAGAATACCAAGTCGAGGGAGTTTCTGTCTTCATGCATGGGGAGTTAATATGCTGCAAGAGGCCGAAAGAGGAGGTTAGAGATAAAAGGCAAGAAGCAGATGGCGAGAGGGGAAAAGCAGTGGGGATGTTGAAATCACTCATGATGGGGTCAATAATTCAAGATTATGGGTCCATGAAAAACAAGGACAGAAAATGGATGGCATTTGAGTGCCATCCATTTGTTGTCCGTGTTAAACATGGCAAAGGATACAAAAAGCTTAGTAATTTATTTATCCATACGTGAAAAACACTGACACACTGAACAAACAATGTTCACATACGGATCCAACACACTGATGATACATATTATTTTTGGGTATCTGACACTGACATCTGAAAGATACCTAATGCAAACTGAAACACCTCCTGTAAATGATTTAATGTGATTATTTTCTTCATTTACATGAACACCATGTAATACCACATTCCCACCCTATTAGTCACAGCTAGAGTTGAGCGACACAGGTCGGTCAGATTCATAAGTCGCCGACTTTCACCAAAGTCGAGTGTCGCCGATCGAAACCTGACCATGGCGCCAAGTCGGCCATGCATTCGGCAAAACAAGCGCCAAAGTCGGTTTTCCCATAATGCTTGCATGCATCTTTTTTCAGCCAATGAGCAAGGACATACACTGTGGGCAACGAGATGACATGGGCAGCGTCCACCACCATCTTATAGAAGTGCATTGCAGTGATTGGCTTGTTTTGTGGGGCGTCATAGTGTCTATAAAAGCCCTGAACGCCGACCTCCATTTTACTTCTGGCGATCTTAACAGTAGAGAGAGGTTGCTTGCTGCTTATCAGTAGGGAGAGAGTTAGGGCTCTAAAGAGAAGTTCTTATGTGCTTGTGCTGATAGCAATTGTGCTGTACAGTTAGTGTGCAGTAACAGGGGAGGATTTTCTTGTGTGCAGCAGCGCTGGTTATTAGGCTGCCTGATAGCTGTATTGCTGTGTGAACACTGCTGTGTAAACTGCTTTTTACACAGTACTAATACTTTTATTCTTTTTTTCTGCACACTTACTGTACTGAGAGAGCATCTGTGTGTGACTCCGGAAATATAAACGGAGATTTCAATTTTCCCTAAACTGTATACAGCTGTACGCTTCTGATACAGTACCGTTTTTCTGCTTTTTGTATTACGGTCAAATCCATGCTGAGTGAGCGTCTGTGTGTGACTCTGGAACTATACACGGAGATTTAAATTTTCCCCTAAACTGTATAGAGTTGTATGCTTCAGATACAGTACCGTTTTTCTGCTTTTTGTATTCTGGTCTCATCCATACTGAGTGAGCGTCTGTGTGTGACTCCGGAAATATATACAGAGATTTCAATTTTCACCTAAGCTGTATGCTTCTGATACAGTACCGTTTTTCTGCCTTTTGTATTACGGTCAAATCCACACTGAGAGAGCATCTGTGTGTGACTCCAGAAATATATACGGAGGTTTCAATTTTCACCTAAACTGTATACAGCTGTACACTTCTGATACAGTACCGTTTTTCTGCTTTTTGTATTCTGGTCTAATCCATACTGAGTTAGAGTGTTAGGTGTCAGCTGGATTTTAAACTGGATCTGAGACATCAGTGGTCCCCCATCCAGGACAGAAACTGCTTTGCTTTGCAGTCAATCCCAACACCTAGCCAGTACAAGAGAGTACAAGCTGTCTCCAGGGTCTTTGTTAATAGTAGCCTTAAGCATAGGTTACAGACGGAGACAGGGCTGTTATAGCCTAAGTCCAGAAATGCCTGCACTGAGCATGTCCGTGACATGGCGAACCGTGATTAGTGGTTAACGTCAGATGATCCTTTGACCTGGCACCGCCTGATTGGTCACGGATGACGTCATCGGTGATGCGATTGACAAGATTGCTGGGGGCGGAGCTTAGCCCTTAAATAGCTTGTCTGTCCGAGGCGCAGTCAAATCATACTAAAATAGGCAGTGCTCAAGTGTGGACGTACCGGAATCTGGGCTCCACGTGCTCTCTAGCTTAGCTCTCCGGGACCTGCTGATGCCAGAGTCCGCTCGGCTAGTTAGCACAGGTCCTTCAGGCAGGTTTAGCTTATGCCAGGCAGGTAGCCAATGTGACGCAGTCTTGCTACGAATATAGGATAGCTATACACCCTGAGCAGACTGCGGGGCGAGTAACCGGTAGCCAATGTGGTGCAGTCTTTCTACGAATATAGGGTAGACATACACCCTGAGCAGACTGCGGGGCGCGTAATCTGGGCATCGCCTGCCAAGCTGAACAGAGAGTTGCTCAGTCCGGTCTCACGCCGGCTGGTCGCACACACTTCCTAGCGGCTGACACGTAGCTTCTGTGCAGTCAACAGGGCTACATCTATACCAGCTTGCAGCACACAGTGCAATCTAATATCTGGCAAGTGGCTTCTGTGTCATTAACAGGGCTACATTTACGCCAGTCGATAGCACATCTCCAGTGACGTTAACGGAGATAGTGCCAATTCTACATCTCCCCTAGTGTGAAGTAACACAGGCGAGATCTAATTTAATCCTTTAGTTGTCAGTTGTTACTCTGTTACCCAAAGGGTGTTCGGCAGCAGTGACATAAACTGCATTGCGGACCCCGGGTTCGGTTGCAATCCATTATATATTAAAGTTGTTGCAACCGAGCTCATAACAGAGCATCTGTGTGTGACTCCAGAAATATATATGGAGATTTCAATTTTCCCCTAAACTGTATACAGCTGTACGCTTCTGATACAGTATCTTTTTTCTGCCTTTTGTATTACGGTCAAATCCTTACTGAAGAGCGTCTGTGGGTGACTCTGGAAATATATACAGTGATTTAAATTTTACCCTAAACTGTATACAGCTGTATGCTTCTGATACAGTACCTTTTACTGTCTTTTGTATTACGGTCAAATCCATGCTGAGTGAGCGTCTGTGTGTGACTCCGGAAATATATACGGAGATTTCATTTTTCCCCTAAACTGTATACAGCTGTACGCTTCTGATACAGTACCGTTTTTCTGCTTTTTTGTATTCTAGTCTAATCCATACTGACTGAGCGTCTGTGTGTGACTCCAGAAATATATACAGAGATTTAAATTTTACCTTACACTGTATACTGCACAGCTGTGCGCTCCTCATACCGTACCATATATCTGCTGGTATTTTTGGTACATTTTCCCAAACATGAGGAAGTATGGTGGAAGAGGCCACGGACGTGGGCGGGGGTGGCCAGCTGGTACTGATGGTGGTGGGCAGCTGCTAGTGCCAAAAGCACAATAGCATCTAAGGCAGAAGGTGTTGAGCCTTTGTCATCGTCTGGCTCCAGAAAGCCTGGAAGGCTCCCTTTTCTGGGAGTAGGTAAACCGCTTTTTAAGCCGGAGCATCAGGAGCAGGTTTTGGCTTACATTGCCGAAACAGCCTCCAGCTCTATTTCCTCCTCTTCTGAAGTTTCAAAAACTGCAAGCACTGAGTCGTCAGTGCAGGCTCCTGGTCAGAAATGACACCTTTCCTTGTGTCCTTCACCCCCAACAAAAGTGAAGGATGCAGCAGGCCACACTTCAGATTACTCTCTGGAGCTCTTTTCACATACCATGCCTGGTTTATCAAGTCAAATCCTGACTTCCAAAGTCCAAGATGAATATGACATGGAGTGCACTGATGCACAGCTACTGCTATTTGATTCTGCTGGTACATTCACCCAGAGCACTACATTGCCCTCGTAGTCTACTGAGCCAGAATCTGACCCTGATGAAACTCAGGTGCCCCTTCCCGCATACTATACCACCTTACACGGTGACACAGAGGAAGTTGCAGATGAAATTGAAGAGGAGGTGATGGATGACCAAGTTGTTGACCCGGATTGGCATCCATTGGGGGAAGAGAGTGCCGCTGGCAATAGCTCAGAAGACGAGGAGGATCTGCAGCAGGCATCAACATCGCAGCTGCGGTTATCTTGCAGGCCCGAAGTAGTCCAAAAACGTGTTAAAACAACAAAAAGGGTTGCAGGACAGCTTGGCCAGATGGTCAAATTAGCACAGCGTGCAAGCCCTGAAAAGTTTTACCATAGTAGGAAGAGGCAGTGTGGCACTTTTTTGACCAAAATCCTATTGATGAGGCAAAGGTTATCTGTAAGAAGTGCGGAAGGACCTTTAGCCGAGGGAAAAATGTCCGAAATTTGAATACCAGTTGCATGCTTAGACATTTAAACACCATGCACTTTCAAGCGTGGACGGACTACAAAACCTCAGGAAGCACATGTGCACCTGCTCCGACTGAAGGTAGCCAGCAACGCTACATCGCTTCCCCCACTGTAAGTCCACCGGTTAGCACACCAACAGCAAAAAATGTTGAGGTGTCATCGCAAGGCCAAAGCAGTCAGGGAATCCCAATGTTTTTCAAACGAAAGACTGAATCTAGGTCATCACCACCACTACCACCATTAACATTACCAACCCCCTCTCAGTCCACCATGTCCACCGCTTGTTCCCCCATATGCAGCTCTGAAGCCCAGCTCACCCTAGCAGACACTCGGACAAGAAAGTACTCATCCTCTCATTCGCGTACACTGGCTTTGAAAGCCTACATTGCCAAACTGATCTCATTAGAGATGATGCCCTTCCGTTTCATTGAAAGTGCAGCTTCCGAGAGGTCATGGCCTACGCTGTCCCATGCTATAACCTACCCAGTTGGCACTTCTTTGCTAGAAAAGCCATCCTTGCCCTCCACCTGCATGTGAAAGACAGCATTGTCCATGCACTCAAACAATCGGTGAGTGGAAAGTTGCACCTCACAACAGATGCATGGGCCAGTAGCATGGCCAGGGCCGTTACGTGTCCATCACTGCACACTGGGTTAATGTGGTGGATGCAGGATCCACAGGGGACAGCGGCGGTGGGACAGTGGTGCCTAGCCCACGGTATAGGCAACAGTTGGCTGTAGGCGTTCGACCCTCCTCCTCTTCCTCCAGAAGCGAAAGCTCGTTGACAGAGCGCAGTCACACGAGCACTCCATCCTCAGCTGCCAGTGTTGCACAAAAGGTGTCCCACAATCGAACAGCTAGTGGTAAGCGTCAGCAGGCTGTTTTAAAGATGATATCTTTGGGCGACAACAGACACACCGCGAGGTACTGGCCGACTACTTGCAGCGAGAAACGGAGTCATGGCTGGGCAGTCTACATCTTGAGCCAGGCAAGGTAGTCAGTGATAACGGATGAAATTTTGTGGCAACCATAGCCTGGGAAAAACTCAGACACATACCTGCCTGGCTCACACCTTGAACCTGGTGGTGCAGTGCTTCTTAAATAATTATCTGGAGTTACCAGCCCTGCTCCATAAGGTGCAAAGACTATGCTCGCACATCCATCGCTCGCCCGTAGACTCCAGTAATATGCAGAGGCTGCAGCATTCGCTCCACCTCCCCAGGCACCGCCTAATCATAGATGTGGCAACAAGGTGGAACTCCACCATGTACATGGTTGAGAGGCTGTGCAAACAGAGGCAGGCTTTAATGCATTTGCGTCAGGATACACGGGCAGGCAGTTTGAGGGGAGACATTGAGTTGTCGGGTGTGCAGTGGTCAAAGCTGAAGGACCTCTGTAAAGTCCTTCAGGGTTTTGAGGAATGAACACGGCTGGTAAGCGCAGACGACGCCATCATAAACATGAGCATCCCACTTATGCGTCTGCTCATGCAAACTTTGACGCACATTAAGGATCAGGCGTCTGCAGCGGAGGAGGAGGAGGAGAAGGGAAGCCTTAATGACAATCAGCCATTGTCTGCTCAGGAAACTGTCCTGGACGAGGTGGAGGAAAAAGAGGAAGAGGATGAGGATGACTGGGATGATTATTTTGAGGAGGAGGATGCTTCTCGGGGGTAAGAGAAAATGTTGGCTTGCCAAGGTCAGGCACAGGGTTTGTGCTTGACTGGAGGGATGTGGATTTGGCAGAAAGTGCTCCTCCACCCACCACTGGCAGTGCATCATTGACACCTGGAACATTGGCCCACATGTGTGATTATGTCTTGCGTATCCTAAAAAGGGACCCCCGCATTGCCGAAATTATGAAGGATGATGACTACTGGTTGGCCAGCATCCTCGATCCACGCTATAAAGGCAAATTACAGAACATCATGCCACAGGAGAACCTAGAGCTAATATTGGAGAACAAACAAGCAACTCTGGTAAACCGTTTGTTAGAGGCATTCCCAGCACACAGCAGCGGTGCAGGTTCTACCACGAGCCATACTGGGCAACATGGAAGAGGTATTCGTGGTGCACAAAGCCGAAGTGGCGTTGGAGACAGGGGTTTCATGACCATGTTGTTGACTGATTCCTCGAGTACCGCTCACACGACTGTTAATACTGAATCGATTGCAACAGACAGGAGACAGCAGTTGTCAACTATGGTTAAAAATTACCTCTCCTCCCCTATCGATGTTCTCCCTCACAGTTCATTCTCCTTTGACTACTGGGCCTGTAAACTGGACACCTGGCATGAATTGGCACAATATGCCTTGCAGGAGCTCACTTGCCCTGCTGGTAGTGTGCTATCAGAAGGAGTCTTCAGTGCTGCTGGATCAATCCTGACTAGTGTTGAGCGATACTGCTCGATATCTAAAAATATCGTATCGAAATGGTATCGCCGATATCACTAAATATCGTCGATATCCGATTCCGATACCGGAAGTCCAATGTAAGTCTATGGGAACAAAAAATCGCAACAAAAAAAACCCTTTCTTTCGTTGTAAACACAAAATATACACACATAGAATACATATATATATATATATATATATATATATATATATACATGTCATTGTGACATATATATTATATACATATATTTATAGTTTATACACTTCTACATAGTAAAATAGACTCTGATTCAATTGCCGGGTAAAGCCGTGACATACCCCATAGAAGTCGACGGGCTCGGTGCCGAGTACCCCCAAAACCTCTGGCTCTGTGCGACTCAACTTGGGCGTCACGAACAGGATTCTGTAGCTCGTTATAAGCGAGTCCTGTGTGCCTGAATTGAACTGGTTTTGTGCTTGAGAATTGCTAAAATCATCAGAGAATGTATTTGCCATTTTTCCACCATATCTGCGTCACGACGAGGCACTGGTGAAGAAGAAGGGCGTGCTCTTCGTGGGTGTACACTCACTCAGTGGCGTGAAAACGATGGCCGACCACTCTAAATGGTACTGCAATGTAAGATCGTGCCCCACAGCTCTTCAGTTCCGCCTCCTCATCCTCCTCAGTGTGCGGAAACTAACACGAAGGTCCCGCCTCCCTACAAAAGAGGGGCCCTCTCCAGATGCTAATGACACATGTGACTTGGCAGAGATGGCTAATGGACACGAGCAGAAGTGTGAAGGGATGGAGCAGTCAGAGCTCTCCCCCCACGGAAGCGACCCGATCGCCACGGAACCACCGTTGGGCACCCGGCCTGGAAACCCTCCTACGCTGGAAGAAGAGGAGGATACCCTAAGAGGCCTGGCCCGGCACCGGGAGGAGGTCGCCAGGATGGAAGCCAGCTGGCGTGCCCTAAAACTAAACTTGGAGCGCGCCAATCCCTCTTACCCCCTGAAGTGTCTGTACCGGAAGGTGAGGCACCCGTTCTAGTAGAGGAGTCCGTGCGGGCATCCCAGCCCTTGCAATGTGATCCGGTTGACGTTGTCGCAGTGGAGGCACCCGTTCCTGCAAAAAACTCTGCACCGGCAGCACCCCAGATCCCGCTGTCTGCCCCCGTCGCTGAGACAGAAGAAGCGACACCCGTCCTCATGGAGGAGGCCGCGCAGGCACCAGAGGTCTACCTGTCTGTACCGGAGCCCCGACTGTCATCTGTTCCAGAGCCGGCTGCTTCCTCCGCAGGTGAGCGCCGCCAGGACTGGGGGGCGCCAGGAGAGCTGCCGCAAACCGGACATCATAAGCTGCAGTTTGATGGTGGAGACATGGAGATGCTGGAGGAGAATTACAACCGGCGTCAGGAGGAAGAGTGGAGACGTTGGGAGCGGGAACTAGAGCGACAAAGGGAGCAGCGAGAATCCCAAAAACTTCGGCAACGTAACCTGGAGAAGGACGGGCAGATAAGGACCGGATGAGAAAAGATAAAGGAACCCTGAGGGAGCCGCGGCGTAAGGGTGCAGTACGGAGCTTTAAATTGAAAGGTGGTTGGGGCTTCATCCAGGAGCCTGGACTTTATTTAGAAATCTTTGTGACCCGGTGGGACATGGAGACTCACCTCCCAGAAGGACACCCGGGGAGGGACCTGTTGCCAGGAGACTTGGTGACTTACACCCGACACTGGGGTTACAATGGATGGTACGCCCTAAATGTTACCAGGTGCGACCCCTACTCCTCAGAGTGTCAGGAACCTGTGAGACCCTCGGAGCCTTCAGCCTCCCACATCCAGGCCTCTGCACAAGTGCCCACCCCACACCGTAAATCTCCCCAGCCTCCCTCAGTGGTCTCCTCAGCAGCCCCAGCTATGGACATGATAACTATAGCTGGCCCGTACCCGGCGCCTGTTAGGCCCCCTGGGGTTCGTTCAGTCCGGGACATAGGGCTCCAGACCCGGAGGGAGATGAAAGAGGTGGCCACACAGACACAGATAGCGGGTCACGACTTGACTGTACAGGCCACACGACATCATCAGGTCCTGGTGGTCCTTGGTGTCTCGGATGTTTGGCAAGCATCAGAAGAGTACCAGGTGGTACCTGGAACACCCCTGCCAAAGAATTATAAATAACCCGGACAGGGTCCCTGTATGTAAATAGTTAAATTGTTGATGTACCCGGACGGGTGAATGTTCATATAAAAGTTTTTTAATTTAATAAAAAAAACAACACAGTTTTTATTACTTTTATTACAGTCTCATCCTGCGACGCCATCGATCTCCTGTAAAAAAATGAAAAAAAAAAACAGCAGTATACCACCTGTCCGACGCAGTCCATAGTAACGAGTGTCCCACGACGATCCAGCTCTGCTACATCAGAATGACAGGCAGAGCCTGTCATCCCGGCGCAGCACAGCTGATTACCTGCTTCCCCGGCGGTGACGTCATCGGACTGACTGCTTTACGGCCGGGATTACCCAGCAGTCACTGCAGTTATCGCGAAAAACTGCATGGGACCGCCAGGGAGAAGATAATGGCGGCCATCAAGCAGTCCAGGACGTGATCGCCGGAGATCTTCTGCCAGGTAAGTGCCGCTGACTCCTGACAGACCCGACCGACGGACACTCACAGTGACAGTGACAAATCCGATTCCGGTATCCGATATGACGAAAATATCGGTATTCGGAATCGAAAGGCCGATACAGCTAATATCGGCCGATATCCGATATTTGCAGTATCGTATCGCTCAACACTAATCCTGACATTAAGAAGGACCAGGCTGTCAACCCAAAATGTTGGTGATCTCACCTTCATTAAAATAAAGCTTGCCTGGGTTTCAAAGGATTTTGTACCACCTTCCCCTGATGACACATAGGTTGCCAGCAAAATGGCTCACTTTGTCCTCCTCTTCCTCCGACTTCTCCAATTCCTCCATTTGCAGCTGCTGAACGTCCAGCCTAAACCTCAACATATGCCAGTTTTTCCACCTCCCTAACTGGGCTGTACCCCCCCAGGGCCGGCGTCAGCACCTGGTGCACAAGGGCAAGTGCCGGGGCCCTGAGCAGTGGGGGGGCCCACTCGCCGTCAGAGACACCGGCGTACTATGAGGGGCCGTGTGCCAGTGCCAGTGCTCATGAGTGTGCCCCCCTGTTTGCACAGGGCCTCAGCACTAGCAATACTTACCTCTCCCTGCTCCACTGCTGTGATGTCTTCCGCTTTTCCTGACAGTGACATTCAGGTCAGAGAGTGCGATGAATTCACGTCTGTGCGCGCTATGCCTGAACAGTCACAGTCCAGAGAGCTGGAAGATGGCGACGCTGAGGAGTCCAGAGTAGAGCCGTGCCCAGCGAGGAGAGGTATTTCATTTTTTAATGTTTGGAGCAATATATGGGGAGCATTACACCATGTTCAAAATTAAATATGCAAATTATATTTTTCTCTGATTTTCCTAAGTGGTTGATGCAAATGACAGTCAGTCTAATAAAAGTCATCACCCGTTAGAGTATACATCAAATTTTATTGAAGAAACTGCCCAATGATAACAGTACAGTCATGGCCAAAAGTTTTGAGAATGACACAAATATTATATTTTCACATGATCTGCTGCCCTCTGGTTTTTATGTGTGTTTGACAGACGTTTTTATCACAGATAGAAATATAATTGCAAACATATGAGTAACAAAAGCTTATATTGACAGTTAGAATGAGTTAATGCAGCAAGTCAATATTTGCAGTGTTGACCCTTCTTCTTCAGGACCTCTGCAATTCTCCCTGGCATGCTCTCAATCAACTTCTGGACCAAACCCTGACTGATAGCAGTCCATTCTTGCACAATCAATGCTTTCATTTTGTCAGAATTTTTAGGTTTTTGTTTGTCAACCCATCTCTTGATGATTGACCACAAGTTCTCAATGGGATTAAGATCTGGGGAGTTTCCAGGCCATGGACCCAAAATCTCTATGTTTTGTTCCCTGAGCCATTTAGTTATGACCTTTGCTTTATGGCAAGGTGCTCAATCATGCTGGAAAAGGCATTGTTGATCGCCAAACTGCTCTTGGAGGGTTGGGAGAAGTTGCTCTTGGAGGACATTCTGGTACCATTCTTTATTCATGGCTGTGTTTTTAGGCAAGACTGTGAGAGAGCCGATTCCCTTGGCCTGAGAAGCAACCCCACACATGAATGGTTTCAGGATGCTTAACAGTTGGCATGAGACAAGACTGGTGGTAGCGCTCACCTTGTCTTCTCCGAATGAGGCGTTTTCCTGATGTCCCAAACAATCGAAAAGGGGATTCATCAGAGAAAATAACTTTACCCCAGTCCTCAGCAGTCCACTGCCTGTACCTTTTGCAGAATACCAGTGTGTCCATGATGTTTTTTCTGGAGAGAAGAGGCTTCTTTGCTGCCATCCTTGAGACCAGGTCTTGCTCCAAGAGTCTCCGCCTCACAGTGCGTGCAGATGCACTCACACCTGCCTGCTGCCATTCCTGAGCAAGTTCTGCACTGCTGGTAGCACGATCCCGCAGCTGAAACACTTTTAAGAGACGGTCCTGACGCTTGCTGGTCTTTCTTGGGCGCCCTGGAGCCTTTTTGGCAACAATGGAACCTCTCTCCTTGAAGTTCTTGATGATGCGATAGATTGTTGACTGAGGTGCAATCTTTCTAGCTGCGATACTCTTCCCTGTTAGGCCATTTTTGTGCATTGCAATGATGACTGCACGTGTTTCTTTAGAGATAACCATGGGTAACAGAAGAGAAACAATGATGCCAAGCACCAGCCTCCTTTTAAAGTGTCCAGTGGTGTCATTCTTACTTAATCATGACAGATTGATCTCCAGCCATGTCCTCATCAACACCCACACCTGTGTTAATGGAGTAATCACCGAAAAGAGGTTAGCTGGTCCTTTTAAGGCAAGGCTGCAATGATGTTGAAATGTGTTTTGGGGTATAAAGTTCATTTTCTAGCCAAATATTGACTTTGCAAGTATTTGCTGTTAAGCTGATCACTCTTTATAACATTCTGGAGTATATGCAAATTGCCATTAGAAAAAGTGAAGCAGTAGACTTGGTAAACATTAATATTTGTGTCATTCTCAAAACTTTTGTCCATGACTGTATAATCTCCAAAATGAATAAAAACTCAAAATGCACTGTTCCAAATTATTAGGCACAGTAGAATTTCTGAACATTTGATATGTTTTACAAAACTGAAAATGCAAATTTGTGGAATTTGCAGCATTAAGAGGTCACATTCACTGAACAAAAAAGCTACTTAACTCCAAAACATCCTAACAGGCCAAGTTAAATGTTAACATAAGAACCCTTCTTTGATATCACCTTCATAATTCTTGCATCCATTGAACTTGTGAGTTTTTGGAGAGTTTCTGCTTGTATTTCTTTGCATGAAATCAGAATAGCCTCCCAGAGCTGTGGTTTTGATGTGAACTGCCTCCCACCATCATAGATCTTTTGCTTGATAATACTCCAAAGGTTCTCCATAGGGTTGAGGTCAGGGGAAGATGGTAGCCACACCATGAGTTTATCTCCTTTTATGCTCATAGCAGCCAATGACTCAGAGGTATTCTTTGCAGCATGAGATGGTGCATTGTCATGAATGAAGATGATTTTGCTCATGAAAGCATGTTTTTGCCTTTTATACCATGGAAGAAAGTTGTCAGTCAGAAACTCTATATACTTTTCAGAGATCATTTTCACACCTTCAGGAACTTTAAAGGGCCCTACCAACTGTTTCCCCATGATTCCGGCCCAAAACATGACTCCACCTACTTGCTGACGTCGCAGCCTTGTTGGCACATGGTGGCCATCCACCAACCATCCACTACTCCATCCATCTGGACCATTCAGGGTTGCTTGACACTCATCAGTAGAGATGAGCGACTTTCCTTTTTTTGGGTCGAGTCGGGTTTCACGGAACCCGACTTTCGCAAAAGTCGGGTCGAGTGAAATCGGCCGACTAGCGTTAAAAAGTCGGGATTCAGCCGAAACACAAAACCTAATGCAAGTTAATGGGGAAGCAATGTCGGCGGGGGAGGACAGTAAACACACCTGCAGTGCACATTTTCAGCGCTGGCGGGGGGCTCAGCCAAAGAGGGGTGACGGCGCGGCTTTGAGCATCACGGAATTCAAATTATCTGCCAATGCCGCGCTGGCACCGCTCATTGGCTGAGCCGCCCGCTGGCTCAGCCAATGAGCGTCACTGGTTTCAAATCCCTCGCCAAAGCGGAGCAGCTCATTGGCAGAGCCGGCGGGCTGCTCAGCCAATGAGCGTCGCGGGATTCAAATCCCCCGCCATTGGCTGAGCGGTGCCAACCGGCTTTGCGTGTGTGTGTGTGTGTATGCAGGCATCGTCCGATGGGACAACAAGTCCCATCCGGCTATGCCTTCTACACTGTCAGTCTGTGTGTGCGTGTATGCAGGCATCGTCCGATGGGACTACAAGTCCTATCCGGCTATGCCTGCTAAATTGTCAGTCTGTGTGTGTGTGTGTGCGCGAGGCTGTGTGTGTATATGCAGGCATCGTCCGATGGGACTACAAGTCCCATCCGGCTATGCCTGCTACACTGTCAATGAGTGACACATTAGCCAATGATGGGACAGTAGTAGTCCTATCATCCGGCTAATGTGTTGAATGTAAAAAAAACATACATTACATACACAATATACAGAACATATAACACAGAACATACACATAACATACAACACATAACATACATATAACACATAACATACAGTACATACATCTGACATACAACACAGAACATACATACAGCACATAACATACAGAACATACATAGAACATACAACACATAACATACATATAACATACATATAACACATAACATACCGAACATACATATAACACATAACATACAGTACATACATATAACATACAACACATAACATACATGTAACATACAACACATAACATACATATAACATACGTATAACATACAACACATAACATACATATAACATACAACACGTAACATACATATAAAATACAGTACATACATATAACATACATATAACATACAACACAGAACATACAGAACATACATATAACACATAACATACAGAACATACATATAACACATAACATACAGAACATACACATAACATACAACACATAACATACAAATAACACATAACATACAGAACATACACATAACATATAACATACAGAACATGCATATAACATACAACAAATAACATACAGTACATACACATAACATACAACAAATAACATACAGTACATACACATAACATAAACTACAGTACATACACATAACATACAACAAATAACATACAATACATACACATAACATATAACATACAAAACATACACATAACATACAACACATAACATAGAGTACATACTCACCAATCACCTATTCCCCGATGCCATTGTCTCCTGTAATAAAAATAAAATAATAAAGCAACCTATACATCACCTGTCCGCCATAGTCCAGATAATAACGAGTGTCCCACGATGATCTCCGGAATAGAACGCTGACATCAGGTGATGTCAATGCTCTACACCGCCCCTGCGATGCACTGACATCAGACGACAGGAGAGAATGACATCACTTCCGTTCATTCTCTCACTGGCAATGCTGGGTGAGAAAATTCCCACGCAGCATTGCCTTTAAGTGAGAGAACAAACTCAGTGATGCACTGCAGGAGCCATTGTCTCCTGTCAGTGCATCACTGGGAGGCCCTACAGAGCAGTGGCATCACCTGATGTCACTGTTCTATAGGGGAGACCATTGTGGGACATTCGTTATTAATTGGACTGCGTCGGACAGGGAGTATACGGTTGTTTTATTTTTTTACATTTTATTACAGGAGATCGAGGGCGTCGCATGGATCTGAGCGTATAATAAAGATATGAAAACCGTGTTGTGTTTTATTTCATTAAAATAATTTATTCCTATGCGTGTGTTGTTTTTTAACCCTTTATTAATTTAAGATTAATAATGGATAGGCGTCTTATTGACGCCTCTCTATTATTAACAGGGCTTTATATCACCTTACAATAGCAAGGTGATATTAACCCCTTATTACCCCATATCCCACCGCTACAGGGGAGTGAGAAGAGAGGGGCTAAGTGCCGGAATTGGCGCATCGCACAGATGTGCCAATTTTGGGATGGCTTGGTGCTGGTATTTTTAGCCAGGGGGTGCGCCAATATCCATGGCCCCTTCCTAGGCTATGAATATCAGCCCGTAGCTGTCTGCGTAGCCTTTCTGGCTTTAAATTACTGGGGGACCCCACGTCATTTTTTTTGTGGGTCCCCCTATTTTAGTAGCCAGTATAGGCTAGTTGCAGGTTGATATTCAATGCCTGGGAAGCTCCATGGGTATTAACCCCTTCCCAGGCTAGAAATATTGGCCCGAGCCATCGGCTTTCCCCCTTGGTGCAGAAAATTGCGCGGGAGCCCACGCCATTTTTTTCTAATTTTTTAAAAAATGTATGCTATTGCGTGAAGATTTTGTGTGTGTGCGCGCGCGCGTGGGTCTTTAACTATTTATGTACATATCTATCTATTATCTATTTATTTTCAATCTATCTTTTTTCTATCTATCTGTCTGTCTATTATCTATCTATCTATCTATCTATCTATCTATCTATCTATTTTCTATCTATCTTCTTTATCTATCTATCTATCTACCTGTCTGTCTATCTATTATCTATCTATCTATCTTCCATTTATCTATTATCTATCTATCTATTATCTAACTATCTTCTATCTATCTGTCTATCTATTATGTATCTATCTATCATCTATTTATTTATTATCTATATTTCTATTATCTATTATCTATCTACCTATCTATTATCTAGCTATTCATCTATTATCTATCTATCTATCTATTATCTATCTATTATCTATCTATCTGTCTATGGCTGGAGTCACGCACACCGTATAAAAATTGGACCATATTATACGTCCGTAATACGCCGAAAAGTCCCCTGAACAGTGATACTTATGTCATCCGTGTGCAATGCAAGGATGCAATTTCCTTGCATACAAATATCCGTGTGTCATCCGGACGGCATCCTGTATGGCGAGATTTTCTCGCCGGCTTGCAAAACCGACATATAATATATCCAAATGACAGTTTTAAAATCACAAAAGAAAGAATAGATATATCACATAGAATACATATATAGCGGGTACATACCCATTTGCGAGAAACAAAAATGGCCCGTTTTCCGGATGTAAATAATTGTACCCTCAGTTTTCCATCCGTTTTGCAACCGTATGCAATGCGATGTAAACATGACGTTTTACATACAGTAGTTCTCTCTATGTAAAAACTCATGTTATAGTCACATTGTAAAAAAAACTGTACACAAAAAGCAAATAATTATATATATATATATATATATATATATATATATAGGTCATACACTTATACATAGCAGAATAGCCGCTAATTCAATTGCCGGCTTTAATTACAGAATCCGACATGAAATGACACATGGTTTACATACAGTAAACCATTTCATTTTATGCAGTTTGAAAAATATGAGATTTTTAATTGCACCCTCAGTTTTCCATCCGTTTGCCCTTCGTATGCAATGCGATTTAAACATGACGTTTGACATAGAGCAGTACTTTGTATATAAAAACTCATGTTAAAATCACATTTAAAAAAAAAAAACGACACCAAAAGAAAATAGTTATATATATAGATATATATCTATATATATACAGTACAGACCAAAAGTTTGGAAACACGTTCTCATTCAACTATTTTTCTGTATTTTCATTACTGTGAAAATTGCTGAATCACACTGAAGGCATCAAAACTATGAAATAACACATATGGAATTATACATTACACTTTACAAAAAAGTGTGAAACAACTGAAAATATGTCTTATGTTCTAGGTTCTTCAAAGTAGCCACCTTTTGCTTTGATTACTGCTTTGCACACAGAAAAGGTGAACGGATGGACTCTACATGCCTGGTTCCCACCGTGAAGCATGGAGGAGGTGGTGTGATGATGTGGGGGTGCTTTGATGGTGACACTGTTGGGGATTTATTCAAAATTGAAGGCATACTGAACCAGCATGGCTACCACAGCATCTTGCAGCAGCATGCTATTCCATCCGGTTTGCGTTTAGTTGGACCATCATTTATTTTTCAACAGGACAATGACCCCAAACACACCTCCAGGCTGTGTAAGGGCTATTTGACCAAGAAGGAGAGTGTTGGGGTGCTACGCCAGATGACCTGGCCTCCACAGTCACCAGACCTGAACCCAATCGAGATGGTTTGGGGTGAGCTGGACCGCTCACCACTTCAATTTTGAATAATCCCCAACAGTGTCACCAGCAAAGCACCCCCACACCATCGCACCACCTCCTCCCTGCTTCACGGTGGGAACTAGGCATGTAGAGTCCATCCGTTCACCTTTTCTGCGTGCAAAGCTGTAATCAAAGCAAAAGGTGGCTACTTTGAAGAACCTAGAATATAAGACATATTTTCAGTTGTTTCACACTTTTTTGTAAAGTGTAATGTATAATTCCACATGTGTTAATTCATAGTTTGAGCAGGCGGCTCAGCCAATGACGCGGCTTGGGCGGGGAATTTACAGCGGCGAAACCTGACCCGACTTTTTTTTCAAATTGGTCGCCAAGCGTTCGGCCGACTGGATGCCAGGGTCGGGTTTTGTTTCATGAAACCCGACTTTGGCGAAAATCGGCGGTTTTTGAAAATGAATGACCTGTTTCGCTCAACTCTACTCATCAGTAAACAAGACTGTTTGAAAATTAGTCTTCATGTATGTATGGGCCCACTGCAACCGTTTCTGCTTGTGAGCACTGTTTAGGGGTGGCTAAATAGTAGGTTTATACACCACAGAAAGCCTTTGAAGGATCCTACACCTTGAGGTTCGAGGGACTCCAGAAGCACCAGCAGCTTCAAATATCTGTTTGCTGGTTTGTAATGGCTTTTTAGCAGCTGCTCTCTTACTCCTATTAAGTTGCCTGGCAGAAACCTTCCTCATTCTGCCTTTATCAGCACGAACACGTCTGTGCTCAGAATCAGCAACAAATTTCTTAACAGTACGATAATCACGCTTAACTTTTCGGGAAATATCTAATGTTTTCATCCCTTGACCAAGTCATTGCACTATTTGATGCTTTTCATCAGCAGAGAGATCCTTTTTCTTTCCCATGTTACTTGAAAACTCTGTCCTGCTTAATAGTGTGGAACATCCAGTTTTCCTTTTAGGCCGGCGTCACACTAAGGAGGAATACGGACGAGTGAGAGGAGTGAAAATCACGCATTACACTCAGACCAATATTTCTCTATGGGGCAGCTCTGATCATGCGTATTTTTCTCGGCCGTATGTTACGGTGCGAGACACCCGCAGCATGCGGCAATTGTCAGCGTATTACGCCCGTTGTACGCCAATGAAAGTCTATGGGTGCAAGAAAACAACGGATTACACACGGACCAGACGTATGACTTGCGAGAAATACGCAAGACAACTGCAGCTCACAGGAAATGGTGCAACACATGCATCAGGAAGCTGACACATGCAAATTAGCTCAAAAAGAGCGCCAGACATCCCAGAAGAACGCCTCCATGGAGTCAGCCATGATGTCAACGCTCATCAATGTCGAGATGTTGATTGTGTTGGTGCAGGAGAAGCCCGAAATTTGGGACCAACGAGATGCACATTATGCAGACCGCACAAGAAAAGAGGCGGCATGGAGGCGCATCTATGGGCAGATGTTTCCCCACTTTGGGGACAGCCCACGTGAGGAGCAGCAGCGAATCAGTAAGTTGCTTGATTTATTAGCAAACTTCTTCACGGTCAGAACGTAGTTGTAGCGATGATTTTCCCTAAAATAGGTGTTTTTTTTTTTGTTATGCGCCAAAATGTTAAGATAGTCACATCCGACTAGGTCCCCATGACTATATGACGTGTATGTAAAACAATTTGGCATTGTGCAGCTAGGTAATTTCTTACATTATATGTCACATTGCAGTGGATGATAGTATGAGAAGATGTAGAAGCATCCGTGAGCAGTACCGGCGGGAACGGCAGCAGAGGTCCAGGAGCGGGTCTGCAGCCCCCACAAAAAGAAAATACGTATATTTTGACCGCCTTGCTTTTCTGGCTCCTATTCTGGATCTCAGACCGTAAGTACATACATCACCCCACATAACACATATGCAGTTTAGTGTTACCTCTCCAACATCTTCTAATCCCATTTAATTTCCTAACAGAATTCAGTCCAACCTCACTGAGAGGGAGACAGGCTCCGACTCAGAGGCCATTATTGACCTGGTTGGGGGAGGTGAAGAGGTGGCTGGCCCATCTTGTGACCCTTCCATCAGCATCCCCCAAGGTTCCCAAGCACAAGGACCTCAGCAACCCCCTCCTCCTCTACCTGTACCAGAGGCACCAGCTGCAGCAGCATCCGCCATTGGTGATGAAACAGGAAACAGCAGCAGCCCCACTGTACCTCTGGGGGATTCCCCCAGGCCTGCTGCAATATCCCGCCATGGGAGAAGACGGCGAGACATAATAGGCTCCAACACACGTAGGCATGTGGACACTGGGGTACTCAATTACCTTTCAAGGGCAGCTGTGGATGAGCGTGAGGAGGCCTATGCACGTAGCCTTGCCCGCTACCTTTGCCCCCTACCCCGTGAGATCAGGCTCCGTGTGCGATGATAAATTCATATCCTAATTGACGCATGCACACCCCCCAATATCCCATATGAAGTGTTTGAATTTTGAGACGTGGCAGCTCTTACCCAGTAACTTTCTGTGTCTTACCTCCCCAAAATGTGCATGCTCAATTAGGATCTGATGATTCTCCTGCACGGGCACCTACACTTCAACCAATTCCCCCACAAAACCAACCTTGGCAACAACAGGGTCAAATGGCTGGCTATAATCCCACTTCCCAATATGGCCACTTGTACAGATCCAGTGTTGGAGGCTGGTTCCAACCTGGATGTGCACAACATGGTCATATTGAGGAGTCTCGGGGGTACCATCTTAGACAGGAATATAATCTCCCTTATCTGTATGGCAATGTGCCCAAACACCAACCTGACCGTGGACAGATGTTAGCTCAGGGCCCAGAAAATCCACCCCAACAGGGTGATGGTCAAGGTTCTCATCATAGCCAACCACCCAGAGATGCTGGGCACCCACCTACCCCATCACCCACATACCACCAGCTGTGATTTTTTTATTTTACTTATATATTTTAAAAGCTGTTTGTTATTTTTTTATATTTAGTTGAACCTCATGTTGTGTCAAAGACATTTGCACTAATCTAAATGCCTCAATACTGCATATGGTACCAATATGCTCTTCAGTAGGCATAGTCAAAGATTGTTATTTTCATTATCTCTTATTAGTTATAAAAAAGTTTATTTTTTTATATTTATTTTTACATGTTGTGTAAAGCATATTTGCACTAATCTGAATGCCTACAAACAGCATATGGTACAGAGATGGTGGGAAATGGGCTACCTGAAAGTTTATTATTTTCTTAATATCTTATAATTTGTACCAATCTTTGTTATTTTCTTCTATTTCCTTTTAACACATGTTGGCTAATGCATAATTGCAATAGTCTAGTCTTACAACTCAACCATATGGGTCAAATATGGTGCTCACTAGTGATAGTGAAACTTTGTTATTTTGCTTATGTATTATTATTTATGCAAATGTTTGTTATTTTTTATGCCTTATTTTGGAACTTGTGTAATAATGCACACTTACAGTATAATGCAATGATGACATATACCATATGACTAAAATATGTTTGTCACTACCTCAAGTGAAAATTTGCACATATAAAAATATAATTTTTGTAGAAAGTTTGGTGTCTTCTTTCATAAGTAAGTTCTACTACATCACCAACACATGTGCTATGAACTGTAACACCACACACATACTATGTCATAGAAAATTACCATTTATGTATACACACACACAAATACATTACAGCATAGATAATGCATCATCTTGCCATGTTGTAGTACCTTCAGATGACACAAAATATTGGGTAAAGATATCACGGGTTTTCAGTCCTGACAGTGGGTGACGTAAAGGTATGACATGGGGCATAGGCATATCCCCATTGGTCACCACTAGTGTTGAGCATTCCGATACCGCAAGTATCGGGTATCGGCCGATATTCGCGTTATCGGAATTCCGATACTTAATTCCGATACTTTTTCCATATCGTATACCGGAATCGGAAGTTCCCATAATTCTTTGAGAGGCAATGTGATTTTAGTCAGCCAATGAGGAATCCTACGAAGTGTGGGCACATCCTGTGATGCTGCGGTCATCTTAACTAATGGCATGGCTGTGATTGGCTGCTGAAATGATGTCAGAATGCACTATAAAGGCGCCGCCGCCATTTTAGCGTCACTGTGCTGTGAACTCAGTAAGGGACAGAACGCTACTCTGCTCACTCTGAGGGACAGTTAGATATTGCGATTTTGTGTACTACTGTGCTTGAGGCAGGCTAGTTTACCAACCGCTGTGTAAAGCTTCATTTTGCCAGTGTTGTTTTAACAGCTCTGTGCAAGGTGTGTGTGTGACAGTGCAGGTGACGCTGCAGTTTGCTCTGCATCCACCGCTGTTTGTAGGCATCTGCACGTGTCCCTTTTTTTTTTTTTTTTTTTTTATTTTATTTAGTGGAATTGGTGCAGCTCCATTATATTAGAAAAAAATCAAATCTATTAGTGTGACGTGCTTCCATCCGTATACAATACATTGGTTGCAAACACTATAGAAGTACAGAAAGGAGCTTTTCACAGATTGTGGACAGTTGTGTTTCAGTGTTCACTTCAGTCTGTGTTTTTTACTTTTTTGAGTGCAGATCACGCTCCAGTTACATGTTCAAGCACTGCTGCTTGTACTCTGCTGAGCGTGTCTCAGTGGCTCATCCTTTTCATTTATCTCCAATTGGTTCTGCTACATTCCATTTAAAATAAATCTAATCTATTAGTGTGACGCGCTTCCATCCGTATACAATACATTGGTTGCAAACACTATAGAAGTACAGAAAGGAGCTTTTCACAGATTGTGGACAGTTGTGTTTCAGTGTTCACTTCAGTCTGTGTTTTTTACTTTTTTGAGTGCAGATCACGCTCCAGTTACATGTTCAAGCACTGCTGCTTGTACTCTGCTGAGCGTGTCTCAGTGGCTCATCCTTTTCATTTATCTCCAATTGGTTCTGCTACATTCCATTTAAAATAAATCTAATCTATTAGTGTGACGCGCTTCCATCCGTATACAATACATTGGTTGCAAACACTATAGAAGTACAGAAAGGAGCTTTTCACAGATTGTGGACAGTTGTGTTTCAGTGTTCACTTCAGTCTGTGTTTTTTACTTTTTTGAGTGCAGATCACGCTCCAGTTACATGTTCAAGCACTGCTGCTTGTACTCTGCTGAGCGTGTCTCAGTGGCTCATCCTTTTCATTTATCTCCAATTGGTTCTGCTACATTCCATTTAAAATAAATCTAATCTATTAGTGTGACGCGCTTCCATCCGTATACAATACATTGGTTGCAAACACTATAGAAGTACAGAAAGGAGCTTTTCACAGATTGTGGACAGTTGTGTTTCAGTGTTCACTTCAGTCTGTGTTTTTACTTTTTTGAGTGCAGATCACGCTCCAGTTACATGTTCAAGCACTGCTGCTTGTACTCTGCTGAGCGTGTCTCAGTGGCTCATCCTTTTCATTTATCTCCAATTGGTTCTGCTACATTCCATTTAAAATAAATCTAATCTATTAGTGTGACGCGCTTCCACCCGTATACAATACATTGGTTGCAAACAATATAGAAGTACACAAACGGGCCTTTCACAGCTACTGAACATGGGTTTTTTAATTTTTAACTAAAATATGTATTTTTTCAAATGACACAAATATAAGTAATGTTGAAGAGGAATAGTCCTACATCCATTGTTTGCACAATATTACAGGTGTACATCATGTCCCTTAATCAACAATGTATTATTATATTTACTTGTATGCTTTTATTTAAAAGCCAAGAACACAGAAGGATAACCTTCGCACTGCAGCTGTTGTCAAAGTTCAACCCACATTATGCACTTCCAACATTGCAGCATTTGAGGCATGATGTGAGTTGGATTGGTCAAAGTTATGGAGTGAGAAGGTTCACCATCAGTACCCTATAGCATAAGTATGCTTTTGTGTTAGCATTTGTGTTAGACATGTGGATATCTGCCATAATATGTCACAATTATTTAGTTACAGATTTGTTACCAACACTAATCATTGAATGGTTTTAAATTTGACGTTTCACTTGTTTACAGCTTAGAAATAAGGGTGTAGCCTGATATCTATGTGTAGCACTAGCCACTTTAACATGTCATGTTTTTTAAACATGTGTAGCTAGGTAGCAGTAATTTTTGCCGGACACACAGCAGGGGAACAGCAGGCGTTACTGAACCCCACTATCACTATAGCTTGTGTATTGGTCTGTGGACACGACACTTCTGAGCAGCAACTGGCAGTGTTGTAGCCCAGGGAGTATAGCTCAGGTGGTAGAAAGATGAACATAACAGGAGACATGGAAAACGTTGCCAACCAGTTAGTTAATCTGAAACCGGACAGGCAAATTCAGGCGAGATCCATGCCTAGTTCATTTTCAGAAAAGTAAGCCGTTCTACATTATCGTAGGATAGTCGCATGCAACGGTCTGTTAGTACACCACCTGCAGCAGTAAAGACGCGCTCCGATAATACACTGCCAGCAGATCAAGCCAGCACCTCCAATGCATACTGGCTAAGCTCTGGCCATGTATCCAGCTTAGAGACACAAAACTTGAATGGGAAGAGCCATCTGGGAGTACACTGAGAGGGCAAGACATGTAGTCTGTCACCATCTTACGGAAATGTTGCCTCCTGCTGACTGGAGCCGTCTCGGATGGTGTAGACATTGGTGGCGCTGCCACAAAACTTCGACACATTTGGAACATACTGTTCTTGCCCTGTGCAGAGGCGCTGCTTGTGCTCCCTCTTGTTGCAGAGCTGTCTCCACTGCCTCGACGCACAGAGCTGCTTTGTAAATCAGTAGCAGCAGCAGTGCTCTCGGCTGGAATGGAGAACATTATGGATTGCACCAGTGTGTCTTGGTACTTCCGCATTTTACGCTCCCGGTTCAACGGTGTGATGAGGCTTTGTAAGTTGTCCCGGTAGCGAGGGTCTAGGAGGGTGTACACCCAATAATCAGACGTGGTGTGAATGTGTTCGATGCGGCGGTCGTTTCTCAGCCACTGCAGCATGAAATCAACCATGTGCTGCAGACTCCCAACTGGCCAAGAAACGTTGTCCCCTGCAAGAGGCGTCATCTCCGCCTGCTGTGCATCACCCCACCCTTGGTCTACATACTGACTAGAGCATTGTCTACCTCCCTCTGGAGCGATGTCTTCCTCCTCCATTGACTCCTCCTCATCCTCCTCACAAAGTCCTTCAAATACATATAAATTTACAAAATTTAAAACTCAAAATTTAAAAACTTTGTATCATAATTCTGTAACATCAGTTTATGGAAACACAATAGCATTACAAAAGGATAGACAAAAAATGTACATTATGTGCTTTGTAAATACATTAAAAGTTTGTAATGGTTATGAAAATATAGACAGCGACTCTGGAGGTTCAATTGTTGATACAGCATGGTACTTTGAAAGTCCTCCAGCCCTTTGTGAGGAACCACGTTGCGCTGACTGTCCAGAAGGTGATGGAATTTGTGACTCCTCATCCTCCACCTCTTCCAAAACCTCATGCCTTAGTGCTTGCAGTGTTTTTTGAAGCAGGCAGATAAGGGGGACAGTCAGGCTGACTAGTGCATCATCTGCACTCGCCATCCGCGTTGACTCATCAAACGCACGCAAAACGTGGCAGATATCCTTCATAGAGTTATTCGCCACTCATTACACTGGCAGTGGCTGCCCATTCATTATAGGATCCAATTCTAATTACTGGTTCTCACCAACATAGCTCTCCACAGCGCAGCACCCCCCTACATCTCCTCCCTTATTTATATTTATCGGCCTAACCGACTGCTGCACTCTGCAAACGACCTTCGACTAACCTCTGCACTAATCCGTACCTCCCACTCCCAACTCCAAGACTTCACCCGCGCTGCGCCAATCCTCTGGAATGCTCTACCCCAAGAAATTAGGACTATCCGCAATTTGGATGGTTTCAGGCGCTCCCTCAAAACACATTTGTTCACAGTGGCCTATCACATTCACTAATCAAAGTCATTCTATGTGTAATTCTGTGTGTGTAGCCCATTCACTATCTCCATGCATCCCTCACTTCCTTAAAATGGCTGGACCATCATTGTAAAAACACCATTGTATATAAACACCTGTACTTTGTATCTCCCACACCTCATTGTAGATTGTAAGCTTTCACCAGCAGGGGCGGCTGATTTTGCTTTAATTATTGTATTGTTAACGTTGTTACTTATGACTCGTGTTTTGAAACTGTTAAACTGTAAAGCACTGCGGAATATTATGGCGCTATATAAATAAATAATATTATTATTCTTATTATAGAGGCCCACTCAGTAGTGGTGAAGTGTGAACGCCGCAAATTGCGAGTTGACTGCGCCTGATGCAGCTGATACTCCATTACTGTTGGCTGCTGCTCACACAACCGCTCCAACATATGTAACGAGGAATTCCACCTGGTGGGTACGTCACATATAATGCGATGTTCATGAAGGTGAAATCTGCGTTGCAGAGCTGCAATCAGCGATCTGGCCATGCTGGAACGTCGCAAGTGAGCGCACTCTAGGCGGACCTTGTGCAGCAGTGCATCAAGATCCGGATAGTCCCTCAAAAAACTCTGCACGACCAAGTTGAGCACATATGACAGACATGGTATGTGAGTGAGGTTGCCAAGGCCCAGAGCTGACACCAGATTTCGGCCATTGTCACACACTACCAAGCCTGCCTGTAGATTCTCTTCCAAAAACCACACGTCGCTCTCCTGCTTTATGGCATTACAGAGCTCCTGCGCTGTGTGGCTAAGATTCCCCATGGAAATTAATTTCAGGATGGCCTGTTGACATTTGGACACGGCTGTGCTCATATCGGTCGCAACAGGTAAACGTTCACGGGTCCATGTGGAGGTAGACCGTGACGGCTCCTGCAGCGATGATTCTGAGGAACTGGAATAGGAGGAGGAATCAATGTGTACAGACTTGATTCCTGCAATCCTTGGAGTTGGCAGAACACGTACAGCGCCACTCGCAAGATCAGTACCCGGCTGCACAACATTGACCCAATGGGCAGTGAGGGAAAGGTATTGTCCCTGGCCATGGGTGTTAGAACCCTCTTGTTAGGTTTTGTTTCAGTTTGCTGGTCACATGACCTTTTTTCCCTATTTAGTCTGGCTCCGCCCTTCTGGCTTTGCTTGACTTCATTGTATTATCTACTGTTAAGCTAGCCGGGTGCTTAGGTGCCTTAATCTGTGAGTTTTGCTTGATGTTAGGATCACAAAGTATTTATTTTTCTGTTTAATTATCCATGCTACAATTTATGTTAGGACTAGGAGGTGTCCACCTTTTCTCCCAGTCCCTAGATCTTGTAGGGATTACTCCCTCGCAACTATAGGTCTTCGTTCACACTAGATGAGGACTTTAGCGGGTCTGGTCGCAGGATCAGGTTCCCCGTTACATCGTAGGGATTCAGCTTAGTTGTATTGTAGGGACAGAATTCCCTTCTTTCCTTACTGGTTGTAGCAGATCATAACAATGGGTACTGGTCCACGCATCGGTGGTCAGGTGGACCTTGCTACTGAGGGCTTTTAGTAGCGCATGTTTAATTTTTCCCTCAACATGCTTTTGCAGACCAGGGACGGCTTGCCTGCTGAAATGAAATCGGCTTGGCACATTGTATTGTGGGATTGACAATGATATTCAGTTACGGAAACTGTCTGTCTCCACCAGCCTGAATCACAGCATTTCAAGGGACAGGAGTTTTGCAATGCCAGCATTCAGAGCCTGTGCTCGTGCATGGTTTGCGGAGTATGGCCGTCTTTTATCCCATGCCTGTGCTACCGCTGGCTGTTTTGTGGCCTGGGAGTGTGAGGATGACAGGGAACTTGCTGCTGTGTGTGGAATAACAGTTTGTCTCTGGACAACAGTGGCCGAGGTTCTTCCATGGCGATCCTGTGAGGAAGCATAACCAGCTGTGTGTGAGCTCGATGAAGAGGCTTCAACACAACCTGAAGATGTAGGTGCTGCTGTAGGTTGGCCTACATCTCCAGTGTGTCTTTGTAACTCAACTACGTGCTTTGTCCGCACATGTTTCCACATATTTGTGGTATTGAGGTGACTGACACTTTTAGCTATTTTTAATTTTTGATTACACAGCTTGCATTTCACATAGCAAATATCATGTGCAAGTGTGTGAAAAAAGGACCACGCAGTGCAAGTCCTGGGAGCGCACGTTTTGACTTTTGGAAGACAACTGCTCCGAACAGGTGCCAAACTGGAGGCTACAGGCAACCGAGTCTGCAGCCTAACTCTCCCTCCTGTTTGTACCGTTGGGGCAATGTCTTCCTCTATCTTCCTTCTATCACTAACCATTTCTCTAGGCCTCTCCCAGCTTTCAACCAAAGTACTGGTTCTCACCCACAAAGCTCTCCACAGTGCAGCACCCCTCCTACATCTCCTCCCTCATTTCTATCTATCGGCCTAACCGACTGCTGCGCTCTGCAAACGACTTTCGACTAACCTCTGCACTAATACGTACCTCCCACTCCCGACTCCAAGACTTCTCCTGCTCTACGCCAATCCTCTGGAATGCTGTACCCCAAGAAATTAGGACTATCCACAATTTGCATGGTTTCAGGCGCTCCCTCAAAACACATTTGTTCAGAGCGGCCTATCACATTCACTAATCAAAGTCATTCTATGTATTCTGTGTAAGTGTGTGTGTGTCTCTAGCCCATTCACTATCTCCATCCCTCAGTCCCTTAAGATGGCTGGAACATCATTGTAAATGCACCATTGTATATAAACACCTATACTTTGTATCTCCCCCATCTCATTGTACATTGTAAGCTGTCACGAGCAGGGGCGACTTATTTAGCTTAAATTATTGTATTGTTAACGTTGTTACTTATGACTTGTGTTCTGAAACTGCTAAACTGTAAAGCGCTGCGGAATATGATGGCGCTATATAAATAAATATTATTATTATTCCTCTGAGCTGCTCCCACCACCTTCCTGTTCTTCATGCCATGTTGGGTATTGGACCTCATCATCTCCACTACCCTCTTCCAACACCTGCTGTTGGGTGGTCTGGCCAGCACCATGCTCAACAGAAACTGGCACCTGGGTCTCATCATCATCATCAGATGCGTTCTGCGGTGTGCTGACCATCGGCACTGTCTCACCCGCCTCTTCAGATTCAGAGAGACACAGCTGTTGCGCATCACTGCATACTCCCTCTTCTTCACATTACAGAATGCTGCTTGGCTGGGCCCCTGTTTGCAAGCCAATAGATTCTGAGAACAGAAGCAGACACTCAGCTGGCTCCTGTACAGAACTCTCTGACTGCCTGGGCAATTTGCCAGGCGGTGAAGAGACAGATGGTTGCCCAACAGTGCTGTGGTCCTGAAGGAGGTGGAAGCAATTGAAGTCGATGCATTGGCTGAGATCCAAACAACAACGGCTTCAATTTGTTCTTCCCGCAGCAGGGGGGTACTCCGAGCTCCTACAAAAGTGCGCATAAAGGAACGCTCACGGCCCGGGGAAAACTGGTGGATGCTGTGTCACTGGGGGCCGCAGCAGCCACAGAATCCCCACGTCCTCTCCCTGAAGAAACTCCACGACCACGTGCCTTACTCCCTGCCTTCTTCATCTTGGTAGATTGATAAAGAAAGTCTGAAAAGTTATAAGGCCTAAGTGGGTTATTCCGCAGAGACTGCAGTGAACACTGCACACAACTGTTCAGTAGGTGTGAAAGGCCCCTTTGTGTACTTCTATAGTGTTTGCAACCAATGTATTGTATACGGATGGAAGCGCGTCACACTAATAGATTTTATTTATTTGTAATAGAATGGAGCAGCAACAATTAGAGAAAAATTTCAAGGATGTGCCAGTGACACACGCTCAGCAGACTACAACCAGCAGTGGTTGAAGAACTAACTGGAGCGTGATCTGCACTCCAAAAAGGAAAACCTCAGACTACAGTGAACACTGCACACAACTGTTCACTACCCAACGCGTCTCAGCAGGAAGGCAGTCTGTGCGTCAAAACAAAGGCGCAAGCATACATCCACGTACCCTGTTTATAAAGCTATATAAAAAAAATTATGTAGTAGTGACGCACACTTTATTGAGGTACAGTATTACATCGCCATTCACCATCTGTGGCTATGCAGTCTCATCTATATATACCTTATCTATCCGTTGTCATGCTTGCAAGTCGACAGTCAGGCATAAATAGCAATTTTCGCTATGCACTATGCACTTTTTAAAGGTTATGTTTGTTAATAAACATGATTATTGCCACATATTATGAGTATTACATGATGGAAATTGTATAATTTTGTATAAACTGTTTAGTGACATTATTCAGCAAATGTAACATTTTAGTAATGTCACAGATAACTTGTAATGCTGATGATGTTTTGAAGTCAGACATTCATTGTCTATACAATAAAAATGGTGTACATACTGTTACTTATCCATCATTAATGGATTCAGATATGTACTTGTATGCTTTTATGTACAACCGTATAGCAGATTCCTTAACTAATTTATTTTGTGGTTTGCATTGCTGTTCAACATGTTAATGTATGTGTTTATGTTTGTCAATTCTTTATTTATCTAGATATTAGTTTAAATGAAATCATCATCTTATGGTAGTAAAGGTTATCTTTCTCTTGTTTGAAGTATAGACATTTAAAATTGACAGGTAACAAGGAAATTACTTGATCTAGTATTTAAACATCCTCCTTGACCCTGGGCTCCAACACCGCCAGTTGTTGCTCGGAAGTGCTGTTAGCACAGTCAACACTTGCTCCTGTGTTACTGGGGTTCAGTAACGTCAGCTGGTCCTCGGTTGTGCCATTGGCTCTTTTCCTTCTGCTGCCCCTCCGGTTCCAGCACAGTCAGCTGGTCCTCGTTACTTGCATTGGCTCTTGTACCTTCTGCTACCCGTCCGGGTTCCAGTACCGTCAACTGGTTCTCCGCAGTGCCTTTGGCCTAGGTGCCTCCATCTCGGTATCCGAGTTCCAGCAACGTCTGCTGGTCCTTGGTAGTGCTTTGGAGCACAGGTACCTCCTGCTTAGTAACCGTGTCCCAGTAACGTCAGCTGGTCCTCGGTTGTGCCATTGGCTCTTTTCCTTCTGCTGCCCCTCCGGGTTCCAGTACCGTCAACTGGTTCTCCACAGTGCCTTTGGTCTAGGTGCCTCCATCTCGGTATCCGAGTTCCAGCAACGTCTGCTGGTCCTTGGTAGTGCTTTGGAGCACAGGTACCTCCTGCTTAGTAACCGTGTCCCAGTAACGTCAGCTGGTCCTCGGTTGTGCCATTGGCTCTTTTCCTTCTGCTGCCCCTCCGGGTTCCAGTACCGTCAACTGGTTCTCCGCAGTGCCTTTGGTCTAGGTGCCTCCATCTCGGTATCCGAGTTCCAGCAACGTCTGCTGGTCCTTGGTAGTGCTTTGGAGCACAGGTACCTCCTGCTTAGTAACCGTGTCCCAGTAACATCAGCTGGTACAAGATTGTGCTACAAATACAAGATACGGAACAAGAGACACAAGAACAATAAGCAGAAGATCTAAAAGCAGAAGAACATGAAGTATAAGACCAAAATGAAGAGCAAAATATATGCTCTAAATTCTAAGCAGAAGAAGACTAAGCAGTGTATGGGGTGAGTCCGTTCCTCCTCGTGGTGCCCCTGGAAAATGCCTGCTGCTGCAGGCTAAACTGAACACGGACAAATACTGTTGTAATTTAAATCTTTTGTGACAGCAAGAACGGAAGGATGAAAAATTCATACTTTGACAGATTACAAGTACAGGATTCTCTGTCACAAATAAGAATATGATGAAGAAGATGAAGCAGAATATGAATAAGAATAATAGTTTAATAAGAAGAATATGAGTAATGTTAACAAAGATGAATAGCAAGAAGTTTAAGAAGAAGATAAAGAAGGTGAAGATGAAGAATAATTTGATGAAAAAGATGATGCTGCAGAAGATTATGAAGGAGAAAGTGTGTGAAAAGTTAAAAAGGTGAAGATGAAGAGCATGGAAGTTGTGTAATATACATATTTGCCAAAATATAAAAAACGTTAACATTGTCAATTTCTTCGTCAATCCGAACATCTTTAAAAAAAAAAATATTTATGCTATTCCATTTGATTGGGTTAAACATCTATGCCTTTAATGTCTCCTCAACCTTCCCCAATACATTCTACATTACTCTTTCTTGTTTTCCTTCATGTACAATTAACCAACAAGGCAACAATGGGTTTTTTTTTAATTTCGATATTTTGTTCCCATAGACTTACATGGGACTTCCGGTATCGATATCGGGTATCGCCGATATTTTAGTGATATCGGCGATACCATTCCGATTCCGATACTTTAGGATATCGGAAAGTATCGCTCAACTCTAGTCACCACACTTTCACCAACATCAGATGGGCCACAATCATGCATTCTGGTGAAATTATGTAGAATTACACATGCTTTGATGACCTCATTAACGTTGGCTTCACTCAGCTGAATAGCATACTGGAGAACCTGCCATTTTGCACACAGAATGCCAAAGGCACACTCCACCAGGCGCCTGGCCCGTGATAGGCGCAAGATGAAGATCCGATGACGGAGGTCAAGGTGTCGTCGTGGATATGGCCTCATCACATTCCTTGATAGCTGGAAGGCCTCATCCCCAACTACAACATATCGGACAGGTTCTAACGCTAATCCCAGCCCTAACCCTAATCCCAATCGTAACCGTAATCCAAACCCTAACCCCAACTCTAGCCCCAACATAACTCTAACTTTAGCCCCAACCCTAACTTTAACGTTTGCACCAACCCTAACTTTAGCCCCAACCCTAACCCTAACTTTAGCCCCAACCCTAACCCTACTTAGAGCCCCAACCCTAATTCTAACTTTAGCCCTAACCCTAACCCTACACTTTTTTATTTTATTATTTTTCCCTAACTAAGGGGGTGATAAAGGGGGTTTGTAACTGAATCTGTGTGGTATTGATGCGGCACACTGTTGCCACACATATTACAAACACGGACACTGACATCTCCTGTATCGGAAATATCAAGACGTGTGAAAGTGGCCTTATAGCGGGTTTTTATGTTTGGCAGCTGTCACAAGCTAAAATATGTTTTTGGAAAAAATAGTTTTTGCATCACCACATTTTGAGAGCTATATTTTTTCCATATTTTTGACCACAGAGTCATGTAAGGTCCTATTTTTTGAGGGACGAGATGACATTTATATTCGTACCATTTTTGGGCACAAGATATTTTTTGATCACTTTCTATTCTGATTTTTGAGAGACAGAATGAGCAAAAACCAGCAATTCATGAATTTCTTTTGGGGGGGGCGTTTACACAGTTCCGTGTGTGGTAAAATTGATAAGGCAGGTTTATTCTTTGGGTCAGTATGTTTACAGCGATACATCATTTATATATTTTTTTTATGTTTTGGCGCTTTTATATAATAAAAATGTTTTATAGAAAAATAATTGTTTTTGCATCACTTTATTCTGTCAGCTATAACTTTTTTTTTTTTTTCGCTGATGACGCTGTATGGTGGCTCATTTTTTCCAGACAAGATGTCGTTTTCAGCAGTACCATATTTATTTATAACTGTCTTTTTCATCGCATGTTATTCCACTTTTTGTTCGGCAGTACGATGATAAAGCATTATTTTTTGCTTTTTTTTATGGTGTTCACTAAAGAGTTTAACTAGTGGGACAGTTTTAAAGGTCGGGTCGTTATGGATGCGGCAATACCAAATATGTGTACTTTTATTGTTTAGATTTTTTTTATTCAAATACTGTATATATTTAGTGATAGAATACATATTGATATTTTTATAATTATTTTAAAAATTTTTTTACTTCATTCTAAGTTTTACATCTTTTCCCACTCACACTATGGGACAATGATTTTGTGCAGGCTGATTGTTTCTTAGCATGCAGATGTTGCAGCATCTGCATGCTGCAGCTGTCAGCAATGCACTCAGTGCACACTGACCTGAGAGACTTCCTGACATGCACTGCGCATGACAAGAAGTTTCTCAGCTTCGGAGATCCGGATGTCGTCATGGCGACATCGGGTCTCCATGGCAGTGATCTGGTCTCCGATCCAAAGGCAGAAGGGCTTTCAGCCCCTGTGCCAGCTCCGGAACGCTGCGATGTTGTTTGATCGCAGTTTCGGGGGTTAAAGTGACGGGAGCAGTCTGTGACCGCTCCTGGCACATAGTGCCGGGTGTCAGCTGTGAGATTCAGCTGACACCCGGCAGCGATATGCCACGCTCCCCCCGTGAGCGCGGCCAATTGCCCATGGCGTACTATCCCGTCCATGGGCAGACAGGCCCAGGGCACATGGAAGGGATAGTACATCAGATGTCAGAAAGGGTTAAACCACCCTAACCCTAATCTTAAATGAAGCAGACAGAAAATCCATTTTGTTTCCTTTTGTAGGATTAGTCAATACCAATCACGTCCCCTAATGAGCTTTTCAGCTTTGTCCATTCCCAAGAATAAAATTGCTGTTCTTTGTTCCCCATGCCTCATTAATGTGTCTTTTCAAAAGAGTGCGCCATCCAACACTCTAATATGCTAGATGCCCCTGACACATAGGACACACCCTCACTTGTTGCGGGAGGCATGGTTGCACATGCTATGGTCAAATCAAAGGTAAAGCATGAAACAGCATGACACGTGTCTCCTATACTGCTGATCTCTATCAAAATCCATGTAAATCTTCTGATTGGTTCCTACTTTTCCCCAAAAAGTATTTAAAACTCTTTTCTAGTGACTTGTACCAGCCTGCTGAATGCCAGTGCCACCACTCGGATGGTGAAACCATAGCCCTTATTTAATTGGATATGTGCATTGCCACCCTTTGATGACCCTGAAAGGAAGAAATGCATTGCAAGGCACACAGGGTGATCGTAGGGTATTGTCTGCATAGAGTTAGTTGAGGACTGCCCAAAAAAGAGAGATGGGTTGTTTAGAAATAAGCACTCATAGAAAACCAACATCCACCAACTCCCTCATGAGGTGGGAGAGCAATCACCTCAGGACTCTTAAGAAAGGCATATTAAGGAGCCAGTTTTTATAGATGCGGCAGAACTACTCTGATGACATGACCTGCAAAAGACAGGCAGATGAACTAAGGGACAGGTTTCAGCAGATAGGTTATCTTGTGAAAATACTGAAACAAGCATATAGAGAGAAGGTCAAACAACAGGAAAAAAAATATGTTATACCTCTAAATCAGTGTTTCTCAACTCCAGTCCTCAGGAACCCCCAACTGGTCATGTTTTCAGGATTTCCTTAGTATTCCAAAGGTGATGGAATTAATGCTTGAGCAGGTAATAAAATTATCACCTGTGCAATACTAAGGAAATCCTGAAAACATGACCTGTTGGTGGGTCCTGAGGACTGGAGTTGAGAAACACTGCTCTAAATAAATATTTGAATGAAAAAAATATAAACAATAAAAGTACACATATTTGGTATCGCCGCGTCCGTAACGACACGACCTATAAAACTGTCCCACTAGTTAACCCATTTAGTGAACACCATAAAAAAAAAAAAGCAAGTAAAAAAACAATGCTTTATCATCACACCGCCGAAAAAAAAAGTAGAATAACATGCGAAAAGATGGATAAAACATGGTACCGCTGAAAACGACATCTTTTCCCGCAAGAAACAAGCTGCCATACAGCTCCATCATTGGAAATATAAAAAAGTTATAGCTCTCAGAATAAAGTGATGCAAAAATTATTTTTTCTATAAAGTAGTTTTTATTGTATTAAAGCCCCAAAACATAAAAAACTATATAAATGAGGAATCGCTGTAATCGTACTGACCCGAAGAATAAAACTGCCTTATCAATTTTACCACACACGGAACGGCATAAACCCCCCCAAAAGAGAAATTCTTGAATTGCTGGTTTTGTTCATTCTTCCTAACAAAAATCGGAATAGAAATCGATCAGAAAATGTCATGTGTCCAAAAATTATACCAATAAAAACATCAACTCGTCCCACAAAAAACAAGACCTCACAAGACTCTGTGGGCCAAAATATGGAAAAATTATAGCTGTCAAAATATGGTGATGCAAAAACTATTTTTTGCAATGAAAAGAGTCTTTTAGTGTGTGACAGCAGCCAAACAAAAAAACCCGCTATAAGGGCACTTTCACATGTCCTGATATTTCCGATACAGGAGATGTCAGTGTCCGTGTTTGTAATATGTGTGGCAACAATCTGCCGCATCAGTACCACACAGACTCAGTTACAGTAAGTGCTGTTCCCCGGCGCCAGGTGCTGAACACAGCTCTCATCATTCTCCCCTGCTCTGCCTGCAATCGGCGTGAGCAGGGGAGAATGATGAGAGTTATATTTAAGTAACAAAAGAGACAGCAGACAGCGGCTGATGAGACTATTACTCCAATCAGGCTGCCCCTGCTGCTACTAATAACGGTGACAGCAGGAGTGGCTGATGGGAGTATTCATCAGCCACCGCCTGCGCTATAAATAAATAAATAAATGAAAAAATGCATGGGTTCCACTGTATTTTCTATAACCAGCCAGTCAAAACTCACAGCTGGGGGCTGCAACCCTCAGCTGTCATCTTCAGAAAGTTTGGTTATCAAGAATAAAGGGGTCCCCACGCTGTTTTTTTTAAATTATTTCAATAAATAATTTTAAAAAGGATCATTGGGTCCCCTCCATTTTTGCCAACCAACCTTTATAAAGCTCACAGCTGGGGGCTGGTATTCTGAGTCTGGTGAGAAGCCATGGATATTGACCCCCCAGCCTAAAAATAGCAGCAAGCAGCTGCCCAGAAAAGGAACATCTATTAGATGCACCAATTCTTGCCCTTTGCCTGGCTAGTCCCACTTGCCCTGTAGTGGTGGCAAGTGGGATTCATATTTGTGGGGTTGATGTCATCTTTGCATTGTCAGGTTACAGCAAGCCCCGAAGTTAGTAATGGAGAGGTATTAATAAGACATCCCCATTACTAACTCCATAGTCACATTGTATAAAAACACACACCAAGAATAAAGTCCCTTAATTTAAAAAATGACCCAAAGCCCTCATTCTCCTGTAATTAAATAAAAAAAAGCAATATACCATACCTGTCTGTTGTTCTGTCCCACACCGTAATCCATGTCTGGGGGATAATTCGTTTTATACCTGGACGGTGCCAAGATGCGACCGTCCAGGCAGAGAACCACTGGTGAATGAGCTGCTGGGAACACAGCGACAGTGACTGGGGTTGATGTCATAGAGGTTACATCTGGTCACTGAGGCTCCGTTCCCACCTGGGCTGAGCTGCTGTGACTTAGATGAGATACCCTCTAGCACCGTGAGCCATGAGTGCTCAGTTCTAGTGGGGATCTCACTGGATCTCACGGCAGCTCAGCCCGGCTGGGAACGGAGACCAGTGACTGGAGGTATCCTCTATGACGTCACCCCCGGTCACTGACGCTGCGTTCCCATCCGGGCTGAACTGCGGTGACTTTGGTGAGATCTCCACTAGCACCGTGGGCCATGAGCGCTCACATTGCTAGCAGGAATCTCACCACAGCTCGGCTGGGAATGGAGCCCAGTGACCAGAGGTAACCTCTATGATGTCATTCATTGTCACTGAGCGCTCACGGTGCTAGCAGGGATCTCACTGGATCTCACTGAAGCTCAGCCCGGCTGGGAACAGAGCACAGTGAATGGAGGTAGCCTCTATCATGTCACTCCTGGTCACTGAGCACTCACTGTGCTAGTGGGGAACTCACCAGATCTCACTGCAGCTCAGCCCAGCTGGGAGAGGAGCCAAGTGACCGAAGGTAACCTTTATGACGTCACCCGGTCACTGACACTGCGTTCCCAGCAGCTCATTCACCAATGGTTCTCAGCCTGCACAGTTGCATCTTGGCACCGTCCAGGTTGAAAACTAATTATTCCCAGACATGGACTACAGCGTGAAACAGAACAACAGACAGGTATGGTATATTGCTGTTTTTGTTTTAGTTTTATTATAGGAGAATGAGGGCTTCAGTGGTAATAGGCTTTAGGTGAGTGTAACTGTGTTTATTATTTTTAAATAAAAAAGTAAAACTGTGTTTATTCTGGCTGAGTATTTATTTACCATGTAAATATAGGGTTAGTAATGGATAGTTGTCTTATAGATGCTTCTTCATTAGTAAGTCATGGGCTTGATGTCATCTGACAATACAAAGGTGACATTAATTCCACAAATATGAACCCCACTTGTCACTGCTGCAGGCAAGTGGGAAGAGCCAGGCAAAGTGCCAGAATTGGTGCATCTAATAGATTTGCCTTCTCTGGGCAGCTGCGGGCTGCTATTTTTAGGCTGGGGTCAATATCGATGGCACCTTACCAGCCTCAGAATACCAGCCCCCTGCTGTGAGCTTTAGCAAGAATGGTTGTCAAAAATGGGGGGACCCCATGCCGATTTTTTAAATTATTTATTTAAATAATTTATAAAACAGAGTGGGACCCCTCTATTCTTGACAACTGGCCTTGCTGAAGATGACAACTGAGGATTGCAGCCCCAGCAGTGAATTTTGCCTGGCTGATTATAGAAAATAGAAACCTATGCCATTTTTTCATTTATTTATTTATTTATAGCGCAGGTGGCGACTGATGAATACCCCCATCAGCCGCTCCTGTTGTCACTGTTATTAGCAGCAGCAGGGGTAGGCTGATGGGAGTAAAAATCCCATCAGCCGTCGCCTGCTGTCTCTTTTATCACTTAAATGTAACGCTCATCATTCTCCCCTGCTTGCGCCAATTGCCAGCAGAGCAGGGGTGAATGATGAGAGCCGCGTTCAGCACTTGACGCCGGGAACAGTGCTTAACCCCTTAATGTCCATTGACGTGCACATTCCGTCATGGCAAGGTGTCAGTTTTGGCACCTTGACGGACTGTGCACGTCATGCCTTTGAACTACCACTGCATGTAAACATGCAGTGGTAGTTCAGTGCCAAGTAGACAGGCACAGCAAGCGGTGCAAGGACCTTTGCAGTCGGTCCCCACACCTACAGCGCTGTGATTGGTCAGTCAATGTGACTGACCAAACACAGCAGCGATCAGGCAGAAGAGGCTGAAATTTCAGCCTCTTCTGCCCGATCAGTGCAGGAGCTCGGCACTGCAGTGGCCAAGGTTCCTGCACTGACAGCCAGGAGCGGCGCCCTGGCTGTTAACCCCCTGACAGCTGCGATCGAGCGCGATCACAGCGCTCAGGGGGAGAGGCAGAGGGTCGGGAGCTCCCTCTGCCTCAGATCGGTGCCCTGCAATGTATTTGCAGGGCCCGATCTCTGCCTTGATTACCCGGGGGTTGTCATGACAACCTCCGGGTCATCTAGTTACGGAAAGCCGCTGTGACCAGCTTTCACCATAGGTACAATGCATTGCAATGCTTTGTAACTGCAATCAAAAGTAAAAAAGTGAAAGTCCCATAAAGGGACAAGGTAAAAAAAGCATTTTTTTAAAAAAAATTGTAAAAAAAATATTAAAAAATAATAAAAAAATTTCCCCTAAAAAGTACACATTTTTATGTAATAAAAAAACCAAAAAAACAAAAAAATGCACGTTTGGTATCGCCGCGTCCGTAAAAATCCAATCTATAAAAGCGTAACCCTAGTTAACCCCTTCAATGAAAGCTGTAAAAAAAAACACAAAAAAGTAGTAAATTATACTTTTTCCAAGCGGTATCATCATACCGCTTGGAAAAAGTGCAGTAACACGCAACCAAAAGGACAGATATAAACAATCATGGTACCGCTGAAAACGTCATCTTGTCCCGCAAAAAACAAGCCGCTATACAGCATCATCAGCGAAAAAATAAAAAAGTTATAGCTCGCGGAATAAACTGATGCAAAAATAATTATTTTTTCTATAAAAATTTTTATTGCGTAAAAAACGCCATAACATAAAAAAATATATAAATGAGGTATCGCTGTAATCGTAGTAACCCGTAAAATAAAGCTGCTTTATCAATTTTACCACATGCGGAACGGAGAAAAAAAAAAAAAAACAATTCCTGAATTGCTGGTTTTTGTACAGTCTGCGTCCACAAAAATCGGAATAGGAGGCGATCAAAAAACGTTATGTGCCCGAATATGGTACCAATAAAAACATTAGCTCGTCTCGCAAAAAATAAGCCCACAGATAACTCTGTTAGCCAAAATATGGAAAAATTATAGCTCTCAAAATACTTACAAAAAATTCTTCAAAAAAAAGCTTCTTTTAGTGTGTGACAGAAGCTAAACATGAAAAAAGGGTGCAAATCTGGTAACGCTGTAATCGCACCGACCCGAAAAATAAAGTCGCCTAATCACTAATACCACATGAGGAACGGCGTAAAAAATAAAACCAATTCTTAACCTTTTGTGGAATTGTTCATTCTGCCTCCCAAAGATCGCTGTAAGGTGATCACAGTGGTTCCCCCCCACATATGGGGTATCAGCGTACTCAGGACAAATTGCACATCAACTTTTGGGGTCCTATTTCTCCTGTTACACTTATAAAAATAAAAATTTTGGGCAAAAAATTATTTTTGTGGAAAAAAATGATTTTTTTATTTTCACGGCTCTACGTTATAAACTTCTGTGAAGCATTTGGGGGTTCAAAGTGCTCACCACACATCTAGATTAGTTCCTTGGGGGGTCTAGTTTCCAAAATGGGGTTACTTGTGGGGGGTTTCTACTGTTTAGGCACATCAGGTGCTCTCCAAACATGACTTGACACCCGCAGACCATTCCATCAAGGTCTGCATTCGAAAACGGCACTCCTTCCCTTCGAGCTCTGCC
>JARQOD010000006.1:336142203-336243912 GCA_033576555.1 Oophaga sylvatica | reverse complement strand
GGCAAGTCGGGGTTGGGATGTACTAGATAGGTGCGGTGGTAAATTTACCTTTAAACGGAAAATGCTTCCTGGCTTGCGGGGTCCAGGGAACCTAGATGTTTCGGGTAAGTTGGGTGATAGGTGAACTACCTCAGAAAAATTCTTAATGAACGTTATAGAAGTTGGAAAACCCGTGAAAACGCTGCCCTCCTTCACATTTTGGAATTGGCCCAATCCTTTGTGGTTGGGTCTTGCCTTCCATCCATACTAATCCCTTGCGTAGATAGTAATACCCCAGAAATTGAATTTCGGTCCATGGAATTCACATTTTTCAAGTTTGATTAGAGATGGTTTTGTCTTAGGCGTTCTAAGTAGTGTTGAGCGTATTGCTCGTATTAAATAAAATATCGTATCGAAATTGTATCGCCGATAGCACTAAATATGTCGATATCCGATTTCGATCCCCGGAAGTCCCTGTAAGTCTTGGGAACAAAATATCGAACAAAAAAAACCCTTTCTTTCGTTGTAAACACAAAATATAAAACATAGAAACATATATAATTTAATATTATTATAATGTCATTGTGAGTATATAAAAATTTTACTTATTTATAGTTATACACTTCACATAGTAAAATCGACTCTAATTCAATTGGGGGTTAAAGACGTGACTACCCCATAGTAGTGACGGGCTCGGTGCCGAGACCCGAAAACCTCTGGCTCTGTGCGACTCAACTTGGGCGTCACGAAAGGATTCTGTAGCTCGCTATAAGCGAGTCCTATGTGCCTGAATTGCACTGGTTTTGTGCATGAGAATTGCTAAAATCATCAGAGAATGTATTTCCATTTTTCCGCCATATCTGCTTCACGCGAGGCACTGGTGAAGAAGAAGGGCGTGTCTTCGGGGTGTCACTCCTCAGTGGGTGGGAAAACGATGGCCGCCCTGTAAATGGTACTGCAATTAACATCGTGCCCCACGCTTGGAGTTCCGCCTCCTCTCTCCTCAGTGTGGGGGTTCCCCCCCTCCCTACAAAAGAGGGGCCCTCTCCAGATATGCAATGTGACTTGGCAGAGATGGCTAATGGACAGACGAGAGAAGTGGGAAGGGATGGAGCGTCGAGCTCTCCCACGGAAGCGCCCGATCGCCACGGAATCACCGTTGGGCCCCCGGCCTGGTAAACCCTACCTGAAGAAGCGGAGGTACCCTGAGAGGCTGGGCCGGCACCGGGAGGAGGTGCCAGGATGGAAGCAGCTGGCGTGCCCTAAAAATAACTTGGAGCGGCGCCAATCCCTCTTACTGAAGTGTCTGTACCGGAAGGTGAGGCCCCCGTTATGTTGAGGAGCCCTTGCAATTTGGATCCGGTTGCGTTGTCGGTGGAGGCACCCGTTCTGAAAAAAAACCGCAGCCCGTCAGCAGACCCGTCCGCTGTTGCCCCGGTCGCTGAGAACAGAAGAAAGCGCACCGTCCTCAGGAGGAGGGGCAGGCACCGGCATACCTGCCTGACCGGGCCCCGACTGTCATTGATTTAGGCCGTCTGCTTCCTCCGCAGGGGAGCGCCGCCGGAATGGGGGGGACAGGGAGCTGCCGCAAACCGGACACTGTAAGCTGCAGTGGAGGGTGGAGACATGGAGCAAATGGTGGAGGAGAATTACAATCGGCTCGGAGGAAGGTGGAGAGTTGGGAGCGGGAAGCGAGGACAAGGGAGCAGCGAGAAACTCTAAAAAATTCGCCAACGTCACCCTGGAGAGGACCGGGCAGATAAGGGGCCGGAGAGAAAGGATAAAGGAACCTGAGTGAGCCGCGGCGTAAAAGGGGGGCAGTACGGGCTTTAAATTGAAAGGTGGGTGGGGCTTCATCAAGGAGCCTGGACTTTATTTTGAAGTCTTTGGACCCGGGGGACGGGGGAGGTCACCTCCAGAAGGGACCCCGGGGGGGACCTGTTGCCAGGAGATTGGGACTTACACCCGACACGGGGTTACAATGGGTGGCGCCCTAAAGTTACCGGTGGGCCCCTATCCCCAGTGGTAGGAACCTTGTGGACCTCGAAGCCTTCGCCTCCCACATCCGGCCTCTGCAAAAGTGCCCACCCCACGCCGTAAATTCCCGCCTCCCTCGTGGTTCCTCAGCAGCCCCAGCTATGGACATATAAGTATAGCGGCCCGTACCGGCGCTGTTAGGCCCCCCTGGGGTTGACAGTCCGTGAATAGGGTCCAGACCCGGAGAGAGATGAAGAGTGGACACAGACCCAGATAGGGGTCACGACTTGATGTACAGGCCAACGACGTATCGGTCCTGGTGGTCCTTGGTGTCTCGGATGTTTGGCAAGCACCAGAAGAGTACCAGGTTGGTACCTGTAACACCCCTGCCAAAGAAGTCTAAATAACCCGGACAGGGTCCCTGTATGTAAATAAATAGTTAAATTGTTTATGTACCCGGACGGGTGAATGTTCCAAAAAAATTTTTTTTAATTTAATAAAAAAAAAAAAACACAGTTTTCATTTTCTTTATTACTGTCTCATCTGCTGCGACGCCATCGATCTCCTGTAAAAAATGAAAAAAAAAAAAAAAAAAGTATACACCTGACCGACGCAGTCATAGTAACGAGTGTCCCACGACGATCCAGCTCTGCTACATCAGAATGACAGGCAGAGCCTGTCATCCCGGCACGGCACAGTGATTACAGCTTCCCCGGCGGGGGGTGACGTCATCGGACTGACTGCTTTACGGCCGGGATTACCCTGCAGTCACTGCAGTTTATCGCGAAAAAACTGCATGTGACAGCCAGGGAGAGATAATGGCGGCTATCAAGCAGTCCAGGACGTGACGCCGGAGATCTTCTGCCAGGTAAGTGCCGCTGACTCCTGACAGACCCCGACCGACGGAACTCACAGTGACAGTGACAAATCCGATTCCGGTATTCGATAAGACGAAAATTCGAAACGAATTATCCGAAAGGCCGATAGAGCTAATATCGGCCGATAGCCGATATTTGCTTATCGTATCGCTCAACACTAGTTTAAGACATTCTCACATGTCCATGATGTTCCTCTCTGGAGTCAGAAAAAATTAGAATATCATCCAGATAAAATCCCCACAATGTATTAGGAGATCCCTGAAGATATCATTCCGAAGTGTTGGAAAGTGGCTGGGGCGGTACTCAGACCAAAGGCATAACTAGATATTCAAAGTGTCCTTAGCGTGACCTGGAAAGCAGTTTCATTCATCCCCAGGTCTAATACGGACCAAGTTATAGGCCCCACGGAGATCCAGTTTAGAGAAAATTTTGGCATTGCCGCACTCTCTCCAACAAATCAGGGATTAAAGGCAATGGATAACGGTTTCAATAGTAACCTTATTGAGTTCCCTTAGTCTATGCAGGGTCTCAGAGATCCATCTTTCTTCTTCAAAAGAAGATGGGTGCACCTGCGGGAGATGAAGAGGGGCGTATTGAAGCCCTTGGCTAAATTTTCGTCTATATAATCCTTCAAAGCTTCTAGCTCGGGCCCCGCTAGGGGGGTAGATCTTACCAAAGGTATCTCGGCTCCAGGCAATAATTCAATTGGACAATCATATGGACGGTGAGGAGGAAGCTGATCGCGTTCTTCTTGTCACATAAATCCACATAGTCCTGGTATTCAGCTGGTAGTTCAGGGGACTGACATGGTTCCTTTAGGAACAGAGCAAGCTGAAACTCCTTGACTCATCTGTTTCTCCGGAAAGTGTAATTCTTGGTCTCCCAGTTAATCGTAGGATTCTGCGCCTGCAGCCATGGTAGCCAGAATAATGGGAAAGTGGGATGAAGAGATAAGCAAAAAAGACATTTTCTCTGATGATCTTTACCCATAAGGACCCTCAAATTCTCTTGTTTCTTGATCCATGGTCCAGAAGTCGTAGAGAGCCATCCCAGTCTCCATCTGTCTGGAGTAGCCTTCTTCACTGAACGTATCCCCTGTTTCAGAGCAAAGGAGATATCTAAAATTTCCACTTGCTCCTGAGTCGATCATAGCAGAGTTTAGACACCCAGACTGAGTCATCCAGAGTTTGATGGAAAGGAAGCAATGAGAATTTTTCTTTTACAACTCAGCTGGGACACCCTGAGGAATTGAAAAATTGCAGCGTTTATACCGTCATCGTCCCCAGAACTAACGAGTTTAAGTCGAGAATCAAGATCTCTTGCAGCAGATCTCTCTGGAGCCTGAGGCTCGGACATGACAGAGCTCCTCTCGCAACATCACAGTGAATGACTGCTGCGTAGTCTTTCGAGAACGGTGGGGCAGTTTTAAATGAGTGCCTGACTTACCACCAGTAGAAAACATAGATTTTCCCTTTATACGATGTTCTTTGCGTGCATCACTAAACCGTCTTTGTTAAAGAGTCCACCTGCATGGGTTCAGGTTCTGGTTCCCTTGTGATCCTATCAAAGGTTCCTTAGCTGAGGGGGGAGGTAGTAAAAGGTTAGTGCGATTATTTTCGAAACCATCTCTCTTGTCTGGTTCAGTCAGACGAGCATCAATACGGATACATAGTTAATAAAGCACCTAACGCAGTGGGAGGGTCGGCACGAGCAAGTTTCATCCTTAATCAGTGGAGACAACCCTTTCCGAAAAATAGATTTTTTTAGCGGAAGTGTCCCAAGTGGTATCAGAGCCCATCTCCTGAAATCCAGGGCATATTCGGCTACTGAACGCTTTCCTTGGCGCAAAGTTAACATGGCTGCCTTCAGCTGTTGCACCTCGATTGGGTCATCAAACACCTGCCCCATGGCTGAAATAAAAGCATCAAGGTGATTCAAACAATCATCCCTCAGTCTCAATCAGAGGGTTTGCCCACATCAAAGCCTTATTGGTAAGCACATGATTATAGTAAGCACTTTGGATCGTTCAGTGGGAAATTGTGAAGCATGTGCAGAGAAAAATAAATTGCATTGATTAATAAATCCCTGAATTCTCACGTTCACCCACAAAACGAAAAGGAGGTAATTTGGGGATCCCAGAACTCGGGGTTTATGGCAGGAGCCTGGGCTCGTTCCTCTAGAGCCTCAATCCTGGCTCGCAATTCCTGGGTAGTCTGTCCAAAACACTTGCAAATTTATGATTAGTGAGGCCTGTAGGCTTGCAAAACGGGTTTTTAAAGTCTGTACATCTGAAAAGGATTGTATCAGTCACTCCGCAAAGTTCCTTTATGCGGGGCCTCATCTTCCAGATCTTTTAAGGCAGAAGTGCTGGAAGAGGAAAGGGGAAAAAAAAACAATAGTGTTTACCTTTGGTAACACTTCCAGAGTAAAATTTTAAGGGAATGCGCTCACCTGGAATGTTTGTGAGAAGTCACAACCACTGTCATCACATTAAGGTATTAAACGGACATCTGATATCCACAGTCCAAGCAGACACGGCTTTCCAGACCCAGCAGAACTAAACATTGGCTCCTGAATCTTGTCATGTATAGTATACAGTTCCATAGCGTCTTGTGCTTGGGTGCGAGGAAAACACAGGGACATAGGTTGAATGAAATGACTTTTATTACTTTATACAAGCATGCTGAAAAGTTCACACAGTTTGCAGGAACAGCGACAGGAGACACAGCAGGCCAGAGTAACTTCAAGCACTACAATAAATCTCCAAAGCAGGTTCAGGATCTCTTCTCTGTACCGTAATTCCTCTGCAAACATGGATTCACCAAATAGCAGGTTTCCAGAGTCCAAAAGTGTTCCAAGGTTCCTCAGTAGGGAATAGCTGGAGTACAAGTCCAAGGTTTCAGGAGTCAGGTCACAGACTGACTGAGGCTTGATTCAGGAGCACTGATTGTTCAGCTGAGGCTGCTTAAGAAGCAAGAGGGAAGAATCAGGGCGGGAACATGAAAACTGGAAACTCCATATTAACTGAGGGCAAGAGCTGCAGAAAGACAGAAAGCAAAATGGCCGATGGAAAACTGAGTTTCAAGGAACATGTCAACAGAGACAAAGAACCTTACACAGGATGACTGGGCATCCCTGCTTCCGTGGGCGGAGTTTGCGCTAAACAATGCTGTGGCTGACTCCACCGGACAGACCCATTCCTCTTAAATTACGGCCAGCATCCGCGGGTACCGGTGCCCATGCCGTTGCTTCCGCTGACTCCAGGGTGGCAGACTGGGCTGTGGAAGCACGGGACATATGGGACCGCACCCAGGATGCCATTCAGGCTTCCAAGGAAAGGATGAGGTCTTCTGCCGATGCTCATCGGCGTCCCGCTCCGACATTTTCTCCTGGCGACCTAGTGTGGCTCTCCGCCCGAAACATCAGGCTACGGGTGGAATCCACTAAATTGGCACCCCGCTATTTGGGTCCCTTCAAGGTTCTCGAGCAGGTGAACCCTGTGGTTTACCGTTTGGCCCTTCCGCCTCGCCTTGGTATCTCCGACACCTTCCATGTGTCCCTCCTAAAACCCGTGGTCATCTCCTGGTTGCCTGAGTCATCTGCCGGGACGTCGGGTTCGTCTTCGGACGACTACGAGGTGAATGCTATTGTTGGGTGCAAGGTGGTACGAGGCAAAAAATTTTATTTGGTGGATTGGAGGGGTTATGGGCCTGAGGATAGGTCCTGGGAGCCTGCCGAGCATGTTCACGCTCCGCAGCTCATCGCTGCCTTTGAACGCAGCGGGGCCCAGAGAAGGGGGGGCCCTAGGAGGGGGGGTAATGTTAGGGTTCGAGTTCCCGCTGCTGCACAAGGGGAGTCTCGAACCCGTCCCGCTGCGGTCTCCCATTCATCTCCGGCCGCAGTGGAGCCTGCTCAGCAGAGACGTCGGTCCAGGCGTCTTGCCCACTCCTCTACTGTGCAGTGACTTGCTGCTGCCTTTCCTGGATCTGCTATTATAGCCAGTGCTGGAGCAGTCGTCTTTGAGACAAAGTCCTGCGTTTTCCCATCTGAGCATGCCCAGAGTGAGATCTCTCATTGGAGATCAGGGGTCACATGTTCAGGTGCTGCAGCGGCTCCTATTGGTCCGCCAGGAAGGTCATGTAGCTACGTTTGTTTGTAACAGCTTCTCATTGGTCCTTGTTCCTGGAAGGTCCTGTAGCTGTTGCTATAAAAGGGTAGCATGGCTGGGCCGCCATGCGCTAATATCAATCATTGTATGCTATGCGCCAGTATGGTCATGTGTATGTGTGGATAGGGACCCGGCTGAAATAAGCCACTAGAATACCGACTTAATCGGTGAGGAGTTTGGTATGGTAGCTGGTCAGGGTCGGTGTCCTAGATGCCCTAGATTACCGGCATAACCGGTGAGGAGTTTTGATTGCCGTATTCAGGGTCTGGCGTTCAGACGCCATAGATTGCGGGTGACTCCCGCGAGGACATTAGCACATGATAATAATAATAATAATCTTTATTTATATAGCGCCATCATATTCCGCAGCGCTTTACAGTTTAACAGTTTCAAAACACAAGTCATAAGTAACAACGTTAACAATACAGTAATTAAAGCAAAATAAGACGGCCCTGCTCGTGAGAGCTTACAATCTACAATGAGGTGGGGGAGATACAAAATACAGGTGTGTATATACAATGGTGCATTTACAATGATGGTCCAGCCATCTTAAGGGAGTGAGGGATGGATGGAGATAGTGAATGGGCTACACCACACACACACTTACACATAGAATGACTTTGATTAGTGAATGTGATAGGCCGCTCTGAACAGATGTGTTTTGAGGGAGCGCCTGAAACCATGCAAATTGTGGATAGTCCTAATTTCTTGGGGTAGAGCATTCCAGAGGATTGGCGCAGCGCCGGAGAAGTCTTGGAGTCGGGAGTGGGAGGTACGGATTAGTGCAGAGGTTAGTCGAAAGTCGTTTGCAGAGCGCAGCAGTCGGTTAGGCCGATATATAGAAATGAGGGAGGAGATGTAGGGGGCTGCTGCAGTGTGGAGAGCTTTGTGGGTGAGAACAAGTACTTTGAATTGGATCCTATAATGAATGGGCAGCCAGTGTAAGGACTGGCGAAGAGCGGACGCGTCCGAGTACCGATTAGCCAGATGGATAACCCTGGCTGCTGCATTAAGGATGGACTGGAGAGGGGATAGTCGAGTAATGGGGAGGCCAAGTAATAGAGCGTTACAGTAGTCCAGGCGGGAGTGGATCAGTGCTACAGTGAGGGTTTTTGTTGTTTCAATGGTGAGAAAAGGGCGGATTCTAGAGATGTTCTTTAGGTGTAGGCGGCAAGAGCGGGCAAGAGATTGTATATGGGAGGTGAAGGAGAGATTGGTATAAAAACATAACACCCAGACAGCGAGCCTGCTGCCGGGTTGTTATTATGGTGCCACCCACTGAGAGGGAAATGTCAGATTTAGGGAGGTTAGTAGACGGCGGGAGCAGAAGAAGTTCAGTTTTGGAGAGGTTGAGTTTCAGATAGAGAGCAGACATGATGTTGGAGACTGCGGACAGACAGTCGGTGGCGTTCTGTAGTACAGCGGGGGTAAGGTCGGGGGATGACGTGTATAATTGTGTGTCATCAGCATAAAGATGGTACTGAAAGCCAAATCTGCTGATGGTCTGTCCAATTGGGGCGGTGTAGAGAGAGAAGAGAAGGGGGCCAAGGACTGAGCCCTGGGGTACACCGACAGTGAGAGGGAGAGGAGATGAAGTGGAGCCAGAGAACGAAACACTGAAGGAGCGGTCAGAAAGATAGGAGGAGAACCAGGAGAGAACAGTGTCCTTAATACTAGAGAGTGGAGCCTGGACAGTAGGAGACGGTGGTTAACCGTGTCGAAAGCTGCAGAAAGGTCGAGTAGAATGAGCAGAGAGTGGTCGCCGTTACGTTATCACGCGTTATGTACGCTTAGCACTTAACTGTGTACCTGAGAGCCTGACAGGACACAGCACTTTTCATCAGTGGCCCTGTGACGTAACAGGGTTTGCTTTCGACGCTAGACAGCGCCCTAGCGTTTTACTTTGCAGCTCACTGAAGCTAAGTGAGTTCGCACCTATCGCCATATAGCACTGTGGCATTTCCGTTAGCGGCTCTGGGTATTAACAGAGTTTGCACTTACTGCCACAACGCGCTACGGCGTTTATTTTAGCGACTCTGCGGGATAACAGAGTTCGCTACTTTCGCCATTTTACTAGCAGCAGGTTCCGCCTGCACGGTGGACCCCGGGCTGCGAACGCACCTCTCTACCTCATATATTTGGTGCGTTCCGCAGACCCTAACATAATATTAGCGCCAGGGTCTAGCTGGTAAAATGGCGGATGACCAGCGTCTACTACGGGACATCCAGCAGCTGGAGGGTAGGTTGGCGGCTCTTGAGTGCACAACCTCAGCTGTGGATGTTACCGCAGTCGCTGTTCAGGCTGCTAGCGTGGCTGCAGCCAGTGTGTCTACTGCCACATCTGCCCCCACAATATCCCACCTCCCGCTTCCAGACAAGTTTGCTGGTGACAGCAAGCAATGTCGGGGATTCGTGAGTCAGTGCTCTATACAACTCGAGCTTCTGGCTGCACGTTTCCCACGGACCGGGCACAAGTGGGCTTTATAATTTCGCTTCTGTCAGGCAGAGCGTTGGAGTGGGCCACCCCGCTGTGGGAGCGTGACGACCGTGTGGTGCGGAGTGCTCCTCGTTTTCTGGAGGCTCTAAAAAAGGTGTTTTTAGGACGTCAGGTCACCCACGATACGGTGCTACAACTGCTGGCATTGGCACAGGGTTCGTCTTTGGTCAGTCTGTTTTCCGTCCAGTTTCGGACTGTGGCCTCAGAGCTAGACTGGTCAGATAAAGTACTCATTCCAGTCTACTGGCGAGGACTGGCTGATCATGTTAAAGATGCTTTGGCTACCAGGGAGATTCCCGCCACACTGGAGAAGCTTATCGCCATATCTACCCGCATCGACCTCCGTTTTCACGAGCGGAGGTTGGAGCGGTCCCAGTGTAGGCAGAAGGTTCCGGCTGGCTCCCACCTTCGTCAAACCTCTGGAATCTTCCAGCCAGGCGCCCGACTCCCATAAGGCCATGGAGGTTTCTCGAGCGGGACCTAAGTCCCGGGCCGCTCGAGTACCCGTGGTCTGTAACATCTGCCAGCAGTTAGGACACTATGCCAACAAATGTCCACAGCGGTCGGGAAAACGGTCGCGTCTAGTGACCTTGGGAGGAGGTTCACTAGACACTGCGGCATTTTCCACCAAGTGGTCCTTTAAAGGGACAATTACAGTAGGTCCATCCACGCTCTCCGCTGAGCTCTGTGTGGATTCCGGAGCCGAGGGGAATTTCATGTCCTCTGCATTTGCTCTCTGCCACACTATACCTCTGGTGATGCTCGCCAAACCGGTGACTGTGCGAGTAGTGAATGGATCAACTCTGCCCTCCCAAATCACCCACCAGACGATCCCTCTCACTTTATCTATGTCCCCGTCCCATCAGGAGAGTATTTCTTTTCTTGTCCTGCCCGAGGGAATAGACGAGGTGTTGCTGGGAGTACCTTGGCTCCGTTACAACTCTCCCCATATTGAGTGGTCCTCTGGGAGGATACTGGGTTGGGGTGATTCATGTAGAGGCAGGTGTATCAGGGAGTGCGTTCAGGTCACCACCACAGAGATACCCGTAGATCTCACTTCTCTTCCTCAGTGTTATTGGGCATATGCAGACGTTTTCTCCAAGAAGGCGGCGGAGACTCTTCCACCTCATCGTCCCTACGACTGTCCTATTGATCTCTTGCCTGGAGCAGAACCTCCTCGGAGGAGAGTATACCCCCTCTCGCTCCCTGAGACGGAGGCCATGTCCCAGTACATTCAGGAGAATCTGGCAAGAGGGTTCATTAGGAAGTCGGTGTCACCAGCAGGGGCAGGGTTCTTCTTTGTGCAAAAGAAGAACGGAGAATTACGTCCATGCATTGACTACAGGGGTCTTAACGCCATCACCGTCAAGAATAAGTACCCGTTGCCCCTAATCTCTGAGCTCTTTGATAGGCTCCGAGGAGCAAGAGTATTTACCAAGCTTGATCTACGTGGTGCCTATAACCTAATTCGCATCCGTGAGGGGGACGAGTGGAAGACAACTTTTAATACCAGGGATGGGCATTACGAATACCTGGTGATGCCCTTCGGGCTCTGTAATGCTCCCGCAGTTTTCCAAGACTTTGTCAATCATATCTTCCGGGATATGCTCTCCACCTCTGTGGTAGTCTATCTGGATGATATTCTCATCTTTTCACCAGATATAGACTCTCACCGGAGGGATGTCAATAAAGTCTTCGACCTCTTACGGGCAAACTCCCTCTATGCCAAGCTGGAGAAATGTGTGTTTGAGCAGGAGTCCTTACCTTTTCTGGGCTATATCATCTCTGCCCAGGGATTGGCTATGGATCCTGCCAAACTACAGGCTGTAATGGACTGGCAAGCACCCCATTCTCTTAAAGCGGTGCAGCGCTTTATGGGGTTCATTAATTATTATCGCCAGTTCATTCCCCATTTCTCGACTTTGGTAGCTCCCTTGGTAGCCCTCACCAAGAAGGGAGCAAATCCCAAGTTGTGGTCTGAGGAGGTCTCCAAGGCGTTCTCTTCCATCAAGTCGCATTTTGCCAGTGCTCCCATATTACATCGCCCTGATGTTGATAAACCGTTTGTTTTAGAGGTGGACGCCTCTTCTGTTGGTGCTGGAGCAGTCCTATATCAAAAGGATGCTCAAGGTCGGAAGCATCCCTGCTTCTTCTTTTCTAAGACCTTTACACCAGCAGAAAGGAATTATTCCATCGGGGACAGGGAGTTGCTGGCTATGAAATTGGCCTTCTCAGAGTGGAGACATCTTCTGGAGGGAGCTCATTTTCCCTTCCAAGTCTTCACCGACCACAAGAACTTGGTATATTTGCAAACGGCTCAGCGGCTAAATTCTCGCCAGGCCAGATGGTCCCTATTCTTCTCTCGGTTCCATTTCACCCTCCATTTTCTCTCCGGTGAGAAGAATGTTCGGGCCGACGCTCTCTCTCGCTCCTTAGTGTCATCAGAGGAGGAGGATGAGGAGCCTCGGCTTATTGTCCTGAAGAAAGCCTGAGAACTGTAGCCCCGGTTTCGCTAGAGTCTGTGCCTCCGGGCAAGACTTTTGTGCCCACTAATTTGCGACTGGAGGTACTCTCTTGGGCACACTCGTCCAGGGTGGGTGGACACTTTGGGGCAAAGAGGACAACTGAGCTATTGGCGAGGACATACTGGTGGCCACATATGGTCCGTGACGTCAGGGAGTATGTTCAGGCATGTGTCTCCTGCGCCAGGAACAAGTCCCCTCGACAACGGCCAGCTGGGTTACTTTTTCCTTTGCCGGTGGCAGACAGGCCCTGGGAGATGGTCGGGATGGACTTTGTGGTGGGCTTACCCAAGTCTCGGGGTTGCACTATCATTTGGGTGATCACCGACCACTTCTCCAAAATGGTGTACTTAGTGCCGCTACCACGGTTACCTTCCGCACGGGCCTTGGCAGCATTATTTATTAGACACATCTTCCGTCTACACGGTATGCCAGACAAGATTGTCAGCGATCGAGGTCCCCAATTTGCGTCTCGGTTCTGGAGAGAGTTGTGTCATCTACTCTGCATTGAATTGAACCTCTCCTCTGCATATCATCCCGAGACGAATGGGTTGGTAGAGAGGGCCAACCAGACCTTGGTCACCTACTTGCGACATTTTGTCTCTGCCAGGCAGGATGACTGGGCATCCCTGCTTCCGTGGGCGGAGTTTGCGCTAAACAATGCTGTGGCTGACTCCACCGGACAGACCCCATTCCTCTTAAATTACGGCCAGCATCCGCGGGTACCGGTGCCCATGCCCCTTGCTTCCGCTGACTCCAGGGTGGCAGACTGGGCTGTGGAAGCACGGGACATATGGGACCGCACCCAGGATGCCATTCAGGCTTCCAAGGAAAGGATGAGGTCTTCTGCCGATGCTCATCGGCGTCCCGCTCCGACATTTTCTCCTGGCGACCTAGTGTGGCTCTCCGCCCGAAACATCAGGCTACGGGTGGAATCCACTAAATTGGCACCCCGCTATTTGGGTCCCTTCAAGGTTCTCGAGCAGGTGAACCCTGTGGTTTACCGTTTGGCCCTTCCGCCTCGCCTTGGTATCTCCGACACCTTCCATGTGTCCCTCCTAAAACCCGTGGTCATCTCCCGGTTGCCTGAGTCATCTGCCGGGACGTCGGGTTCGTCTTCGGACGACTACGAGGTGAATGCCATTGTTGGGTGCAAGGTGGTACGAGGCAAAAAATTTTATTTGGTGGATTGGAGGGGTTATGGGCCTGAGGATAGGTCCTGGGAGCCTGCCGAGCATGTTCACGCTCCGCAGCTCATCGCTGCCTTTGAACGCAGCGAGGCCCAGAGAAGGGGGGGCCCTAGGAGGGGGGGTAATGTTAGGGTTCGAGTTCCCGCTGCTGCACAAGGGGAGTCTCGAACCCGTCCCGCTGCGGTCTCCCATTCATCTCCGGCCGCAGTGGATCCTGCTCAGCAGAGACGTCGGTCCAGGCGTCTTGCCCACTCCTCTACTGTGCAGTGACTTTCTGCTGCCTTTCCTGGATCTGCTATTATAGCCAGTGCTGGAGCAGTCGTCTTTGAGACAAAGTCCTGCGTTTTCCATCTGAGCATGCCCAGAGTGAGATCTCTCATTGGAGATCAGGGGTCACATGTTCAGGTGCTGCAGCGGCTCCTATTGGTCCGCCAGGAAGGTCATGTAGCTACGTGTGTTTGTAACAGCTTCTCATTGGTCCTTGTTCCTGGAAGGTCCTGTAGCTGTTGCTATAAAAGGGTAGCATGGCTGGGCCGCCATGCGCTAATATCAACCATTGTATGCTATGCGCCAGTGTGATCATGCGTATGTGTGGTTAGGGACCCAGCTGAAATAAGCCACTAGAATACCGACTTAATCGGTGATGAGTTTGGTATGGTAGCTGGCCAGGGTCGGTGTCCTAGATGCCCTAGATTACCGGCTTAACCGGTGAGGAGTTTTGATTGCCATATTCAGGGTCTGGCGTTCAGACGCCACACATTGCGGGTGACTCCCGCGAGGACATTAGCACATGATCACGCGTTATGTACGCTTAGCACTTAACTGTGTACCTGAGAGCCTGACAGGACACAGCACTTTTCCTCAGCGGCCCTGTGACGTAACAGGGTTTGCTTTCGACGCTAGACAGCGCCCTAGCGTTTTACTTTGCAGCTCACTGAAGCTAAGTGAGTTCGCACCTATCGCCATATAGCGCTGTGGCATTTCCGTTAGCGGCTCTGGGTATTAACAGAGTTCGCACTTACTGCCACAACACGCTACGGCGTTTATTTTAGCGACTCTGCGGGATAACAGAGTTCGCTACTTTCGCCATTTTACTAGCAGCAGGTTCCGCCTGTACGGTGGACCCCTCATATATTTGGTGCGTTCCGCAGACCCTAACAATGTATATATACTATCATCTGGATGCCTTATATCTAGCGCCTGACTCTGACTACATCATCACCTGTTTTCTAGGCACGAAATTAGGTTTATGCCCTTCCAGGTTGAGCTAATAGGTTATTCAGTGAACAATAGGTGTTTAGTAGTTCATATAGGGAGTGTAATACGCTTCTTTTTTTTTTACCTCTGACCAGTGTTTCATGTATTGCCTGTGATTTTCCATACTTACTTTTTTCAGCTGCATTAGGTTGTTTTTGGTGGTCTCTATGGTTATATGTCCTGATTTGTTGTGCTGACTCAGATTTGTTTCTATTAATGATTTTATTAATTTGTTAATAAAAATTATCACTTTTCATAATCTAGCATTCTGGTTTATTACCAATAATTAGGTAATGAGTTTTCTTGTGATTTATTACAGTGGTGATCTGCTATACTGGTAGCTCTTATCTAGCAGAGTATTCATTCCGCTACAGAATCATGACTATGCCATCCTATTGCTTTGTGAAAAATTCAGTCCAGAGAGGAAATAATAGGTCCCACTCCGTGATCCTGTAAAACAATTCTTCTTTATTCATGACAATCAATACATGTGTGCAGGGAAGCAGGTACAACAGTGGACAATTGCCATTTTGCATCGATCAGAAGCTTTAACGGGTCCAGGTATGGAAGGAAGTGGATGGGTGGTCCTTTTATAGAGACAATGCCTTCATTACCACCCCACTGTAACAACAAATAAAACCAGTTATTTTTATTTAAAACCAACAATTACAAAAAATGTATTTACAAGAAGACAGAGATATCGATCCTGTCAGTAAAGCCACATGTACCTTGTGCTTTCATGGGTATTATCCATATGGCCTCCCTATGTAGAAGTAGCTTTTTTAAATCACCACCTTGGTCTGGTAAAGACACCCTTTCTAACCCAGCAAAACTAAGTACCTTCGGGTCGGAATTATGTGCATCGCATATATGCTCAATTAAACGCATTGAAACTTTCCCTGAGGAGACAGATTTAAAATGTTCTCTGAACCTTACAAAGAGTGGTATAATAGTTTTTCCTATATAGAACCTATTACATGGGCAGAAACAAACTGAGTTCTGCAGGAAATAAATTGATTAACATAATGTAATATTCCATGGGATTCATTTTTAAGTGAAAATGAGAAAAGGGAAAAGAGACACACTTGTGATTTCCCTTAACAGTGTAATTTTGTAAACAATTATTTTGGAATACCCTTAAAAAATTCCACTATTAAGGGAAATCACAAGTGTGGCTCTTGTCACTTTTTGTCATTTTTACTTAAAACCTAATCCTATTTCCATAGGTAGAGGCGTTGTCTCTATGAAAGGATCGCCCATCAATGCGAAACGGCCATCATCCACTGTTGTTCCTGCAACACTGCATCCATGTATTGATTTCCTTGACAAAGATGAATTGTTTTACTGGATCATGGAGTGCCACCTATTCTTTCCTCTCTGGCCTGGATTTTGCACGATGCTGTTTGTTTCAGGTGTTGCACCTGGAATCATCAAAGCCACGTACTGCCGGTCCGCTGACTAAGCTTGAAAAGGTATGTTAGATGTTTTTTTGGTGTTGATTTTCTTCAATTACAACCACCTATTGCTTTTGTATGCTTTGTTCTTTTTTGCTTCACTTACTCTCTTTTTTGTTTCACTGACTCCAATTTTGGCCAAACTGGATTACACTAGAGAAATTAAATATTTAATATTTTTTTTATTTTCGATGTATATGTTCAATTGAATCCAAATATAGACTATATCTGTAAATGCAGTTTGTGGTTTATTTTTATTACTGATATGCATTTTTTGTTAGCTGTATAAAGGGGTGTGACCCTACTTGAGCGCCAAGTTAAACAGGAGTGCCTTGTTCCTATTTGTAAAAATACCTTTTGGGTCTCAAAGATTCCAGGGCTTATGTGCAATTGCAACCACTGCATCTATTACAGTTACACCCATCGCAGTAAAGAAAAGAAACACAAAAAATATATCCTTCAATCTCAGAAATTTACAAATTAAAATAATATATCTTTAAAGTATTTTCAGACTAGTTTTTAATGCACGTGCAAATGTAAAGTTATGTCTCTTTAAAAAAATATTTACTGAACAAATGCAGGTTACAGACTTGCTTTTGAAATGTCAGCACTATTTATATTTGTACACTAGTTCATTTAACATTAAATCTTATGACAGAAAGGCTTTTAGAAGAGATATGTAAGACAACCTGCTGAGATAGAGAGCATTTACTACTCATAAAACGGTATTCTTAATAGGAAAATTTCTGACCCAGATATATTTTGGTTTTTGCAAACATTGGATATTCCCGTTTAGTGTTCAAACAAAATGTAAGACAAAGTTTGGTTAAAGCCATATATATATAGATTTTTAATCCTTACAGATTACAGAATGTTATGCAAATTTGAAATGACCATTAGTATCTCTCGCTTTTAATTAAATGTAAAACAAATATTTACGTAAAAGCCAATAAATACAAGAAAAATGTCAATGAGGTGAAAAATATTTTCATTACTGTAAATTCAAACATGTTGATTGCAATTATGCATTGCATGCAAAGGTGACCTTTACTAATGCAAGAGCGCAATACTTCAATGTATTAAACTGTACAATCAACTTTTCATTTTCAGATTAAAAATTCTGTGCTGATTATTTTAATAATAATTAATCTAGAAAAGTATTAATGATTAGTTTTCTTACGTAGAGCACAGAATCTGCTACATGCCATTACAAAGTCATAGTGTTAAATAATAAATTCTTGCCTGTCTACTCTCACCAGTAGGGGGAGCATACTGAATACAGATTTATTGTTGCCTTAATTTAGAGCTGTAAAAATTAGTATTCTTATAGTATAATTACAGTGTTAACTAAGGAAAGAATCAACTGCTTAGCGTTATTTAGCTATTTAGCTACAGGAACATCTGTGTGAACGATTGAAGATATAGAAACACTGCATCAAGCTACAAGCATTTAGTGAGTTTTTCATGTTGCAGAATTTATACAGCATTTCTATTGCATTACTTTTGTCGTTGCTTATTTTTTACAAGCTTTTTTTCGACATTTTTGAAGCTGGGGTTTTTGTCTTTTTATGTACCGTATATACTCGAATATAAGCCGAGATTTTCAGCCCATTTTTTAGGGCTGAAAGGCCCCCTCTCGGCTTATATTCGAGTCATATACCAGGGGTCGGTGGGGGAGGGGGAGCGCAGCTGTCCTATATACTTACCCTTCCGCCGGCGCGGTCTCTGCAGCCTCTGCTCTTCTCCCATGGTCCCGGCGCCAGTGTTCATCGGTCAGCTGGTACCGCTCATTAAAGTCATGAATATGCACATATTCATGACTTAAATGAGCGGTAACACGTGACCGCTGAACACTGGCGCCGGGACCGTGGGAGAAGAACAGGGCAGAGACCCGCGCCGGCGGAAGGGTAAGTATAAGCGATATTTACCTGTCCCGTTCCGCTGTGTCCTCGGGTCGTCTTGCTGCGATGTTCAGGCAGAGGGCGCGATGACATAGTTATTGCGCGCAGCGCCCTCTGCCTGATCATTCACTGCTGGAGGACCCGGAAGACAGCGGCAGAACGGGTGTCAGGTAAATGTCTCAGGTGCTGGGGCCCTGAGTGAGCGGTGACACCGGCACCTGTCCCCCATAGTGCGCCGGTGTCCCCGCCTGCTCAGGACACCGGCACCTGGTCCCCAGCAACGAGAGGCGAGTATGTATTTTTTTTTTTCAGTTGCAGCAGCAGCGGCAGCAATTGAGGCCTATACTATGGAGCATAATCTATGGGGGCACAATCTATGGATCATATATGGGGGCATAATCTATGGGGGCACAATCTATGGGGGCATAATCTATGGGGGCACAATCTATAGAGCATATATGGGGGCATAATCTATGGGGGCACAATCTATGGAGCATCAATGGGGGCACAATCTATGGAGCATCTATGGGGCACAATCTATGGAGCATCTATGGGGGCATAATCTATGGAGCATCTATGGGGGCACGATCTATGGGGGCATAATCTATGGATCATCTATGGGGGCACAATCTATGGAGCATCTATGGGGGCACAATCTATGGAGCATCTATGGGGGCACAATCTATGGAGCATCTATGGGGCATAATCTATGGAGCATCTATGGGGGCACAATCTATGGAGAACCTATGGGGGCACAATCTATGGAGCATCTATGGGGGCACAATCTATGGAGGATCTATGGGGGCACAATCTATGGAGCATCTATGGGGGCACAATCTATGGAGCATCTATGGGGCACAATCTATGGAGCATCTATGGGGGCACAATCTATGGAGCATCTATGGGGGCACAATCTATGGAGCATCTATGGGGGCACAATCTATGGAGCATCTATGGGGGCATAATACATGGGCAGCATATAGGGCATAATCTCATTTTCCACCCTAGGCTTATACTCAAGTCAGTAAGTTTTCCCAGTTTATTGTGGCAAAATTAGGGGGGTCGGCTTATACTCGGGTCGGCTTATACTCGAGTATATACGGTACATCATGTTTTAAATAAAGCTGCTTAGTTTTTAATACTTCTTTGTATTTGGGTTTGAGAAAACATTATTGATACAGTCATGTGCGTGTTACTTGCACTTTTAGTGTGTTTTTGCGGAGTAAATGCACTAAAATACCTATGCTTTTTACCTGTGGATTTTTTACATCTAATGCAAATCTATGGTGAAAATCTGCACATAAAACTCAGCGTACTTGCTACAAATTAGATACATGTGCCACTGGTCAGTTTAGACTGATTTAGAAAGAAGCACAGTGGGTATGATATTTCTATAAATCCTATCCACTTTGCTGGAACTATATGACACTACAGTTTGATGAAGCAAAAAGATACAGCATCAAAAAACTCACTAGAAACTCATTGTGGGAATGCAGCCTTAGAATTCTTAAATACCAGCCAGTTAATGGGACTGGGGAAAGGAGGTATCCTGAATCCACCTGCACTAAATTTTATCAAATTAACAACCTAACTGATAATGGAGGAAGCAAAAAAATAGTCTTTATTCAAAAATAAATTTCGTCCAAATTGTCTTTTAGGAAAGGAAGATGCGATGGATATTGGGTCCTGCCACTGACGAAGATGAATCTAAAATCATCTTTCTTTCCATCACCCGACATGTCTTTCTTCTGTTTGGTCTTCGTGCAGTAGTTGCAGCAGCCAGGCAACTCTTTGGCTATGAAACAGTAAGGGGAGGGACAAAGAGTACAATATATTTCACATACAGAAGCATCTGTCAGCTCGAATCTTTGATTATGATGAAGATGATAATGTCTCAGTTTTTAACAAAACCTGGGAAACACACAGGGGTGATGAGGAGTTGAGGTAATCAGAGTAGGCATTTGCTTGCATTGGCAATACACAGTGCAGGTGAAATGCATCAAAACATCCTCTGGGGCCAAATCAGCTTTTCCTGTGGTCAGCTCTGTTGCAGTTAGTGTCGCATATCCTATTGGCGGATGAGGGTCTACAGAGTCTGAATAGTCTTTTCATGGTAGTGGCATATGATAAATGCAGGTTTGTCATGTAGGAATTCTTTTTAACTTTTCTGTAAGACCAATCTATTGCATTGTGCAGGTTGTGCTGTTGGAATATTAGCCAGGTACATTCTTACACATTTTGTTCTATCCATGTGGATAAAACAAACTGACTAGCAAGTTGAGCAATGCTCAAGCTGTGCTCCTTTTTCTCCATGTGATTATCTTTCTGGTAACCAATCTTCAGCTGCAAATAGTGTCTTGTTTTTTGTCATCAGCCCCATCATTATACTCACCTACTGCTTTCCATACACTTATCTACCTCTACCTTTATTGCATCATTGGTTCTCATTTTTAAATGCCTCATAAACTTATCTTTAGTCAACTAATTACATGAATTTGATGTCAGATTACCTTTATTGCATTCACAAAACAATAGCAGCCGACAGCACATCAGATACTCATTAGGATGCGCGCTCCAGATCCATAGACCCACATGGATAAAAATGGCTCAAAGGAAAAAATGAGGAACAGCATCCCATCCAGGTGGAAAAGTAAAAGAAACTTTGTTCCGCCATAAAACAGGGCAGAATAAAGTTTCTTTTACTTTTTCACCTGGATGGGATGCTGTGTTAGGGTCTGCGGAACGCACCTAATAGATATTGTAGAGAGGTGCGTTCGCAGCCCGGGGTCCACCGTGCAGGCAAAGCCCGCTGCTAGTAAGATGGTGAAAGTAGCGAACTCTGTTATCCCGCAGAGTCGCTAAAATAAACGCCGCAGCACGCTGTGGCAGCAAGTGCGAACTCTGTTAATCCCCAGAGCCGCTAACGGGAATGCCACAGCGCTATATGGCGATAAGTGCAAAGTCACTTAGCTTCAGTGAGCCGCAAAGTAAAATGCTAGGGTGCTGAACCAGCGTTATAAAGCAAACCCTGTTGCGTCACAGAGCCGCTGAGAAAAAGACTATGTCCTGTTAGACTCACAGGGATACAGATAACTGCTGTGCGGCTAGCAGTCCGTGATCATGTAAACAGCAACGCAATCAAGCAATCTCCTCACCGGAGAGAAACCGATATTCTAGGGGCTTATTTCAGCCAAGCCCTAACCATTTGCAGCCAAATCTCCTCACCGGAGGTTCCGGTATTCTAGGGGCTTATTTCAGCCGAGCCCTAACCACATGCGTACATGATCACACTGGCGCATAGCACATAATGCAATTGATACTAGCGCATGGCGGCCCAGCCATGCCACCTTTTTATAGTAACAGCTACAGGACCTGCCAGAAACAAGGACCCATGAAACTGTTCCAGAACACCAGTAGTCACAGGACCTTCCTGGTGGACCAATAGGAGCTGCTGCAGTACCTGAGCATGTGACCCTGATCTCCAATGAGAGATCTCACCCTGGGCATGCTCAGAAGGGGAAAACAACGACTTTGTCCTAAAGACGTCTGCTCGCCGCTAACCAGTACTGGCCACAATAGCAGAGCCTGGAGAGGCAGCAGCAATCCTCTGCACACTGTTAGACTGGGCGAGACGCTGGGACCGATGTCTAAGCTGAGAAGGATACACTGCGGACGGAGATGGATGGGGGACCGCAGCGGGACTGGTTCGAGACTCCCCTTGTGCAGCAGCGGGAACTCGAACCCTAACATGCTGTTCCTCATTTTTACCTTTATTGCGTTGTCTTGGCAAAAAAAATTGTGTGCAGCTCAGTCTCAATGGAAGATACCTAACCACCATTATTTATTTTACCAAGAAGCTGTCCCTGTCAAGTTTGGGCACAAAATGCAATATTTTTTTAACCGAAATGTATTGTATTATGTGTTTTTGATACAGCAATCTTACCTTCTTTCTAATTTTGGATAAAATTAAATATTATTGTGACAACATCTAGGTTTAATTTTCCATGTAGCATTCTGATCAGAATTGTGAGAAAGGACAAAATAGTTTTAAATAACCAAATTTCTTTAAACACTAAAAGATCATTTTTTTAGTGTATTATAATTTTTTTCCAAAATTTTTCAGATTTTTTTTGGGCAGTGGGATTGGCATTTTAGCAGGAAAATCTGCATTCCCTAATAGCTGTAGCTTTTGTACAGTGAACGGTTGCTGACCGCATTTCAGATCAGAACTCTTTCAACTCCCTTCTAATTCAACACTTCCAAGTGTGTGCAGCTCCTGAGCAAGGCAGGTCAGAAAGATTAAGTTTGTCAAAAAGTACAAAATTGTTTACATGTATCCAACCAAACTTCTTTAAAATTCATAAGTGATTTTTTTTTCAAAATTATAATTTTTTTCAAAAATTTTCATGTGTGCAGCCCCTGTGCAATCAGAACAAAAAAGGAAAACATGTTTGTTTTTTTAAATTTAAACCAAAACTATTTTATAGTGCATAGTCTAACTAATTACCAACGAGTCTGACTGTGCATATACAGGTCTATAAGTAATGGATGAGCTAAAAATTTAAAGTGTGAAAGAATAAAAAAAAAACTTATATGATTTCAGAAGCTAGAATAGGACTTCAGCGACCAGACAAAGTGGATAGTAACTAGTGTTGAGCGATACGATAATGCAAATATCGGCTATCGGCCGATATTAGCTCTATCGGCCTTTCGATAATTCGTTTCGATATTTTCGTCTTATCGAATACCGGAATCGGATTTGTCACTGTCACTGTGAGTGTCCGTCGGTCGGGTCTGTCAGGAGTCAGCGGCACTTACCTGGCAGAAGATCTCCGGCGGTCACGTCCTGGACTGCTTGATGGCCGCCATTATCTTCTCCCTGGCGGTCACATGCAGTTTTTCGCGATAACTGCAGTGACTGCTGGGTAATCCCGGCCGTAAAGCAGTCAGTCCGATGACGTCACCGCCGGGGAAGCAGGTAATCAGCTGTGCTGCGCCGGGATGACAGGCTCTGCCTGTCATTCTGATGTAGCAGAGCTGGATCGTCGTGGGACACTCGTTACTATGGACTGCGTCGGTCAGGTGGTATACTTTTTTTTTTTCATTTTTTTACAGGAGATCGATGGCGTCGCAGGATGAGACTGTAATAAAAGTAATGAAAACTGTTGTTTTTTTTTTTTTATTAAATTAAAAAACTTTTTTATGAACATTCACCCGTCCAGGTACATAAACAATTTAACTATTTACATACAGGGACCCTGTCCGGGTTATTTATAATTCTTTGGCAGGGGTGTTGCAGGTACCACCTGGTACTCTTCTGATGCTTGCCAAACATCCGAGGCACCAAGGACCACCAGGACCTGATGACGTCGTGTGGCCTGTACAGTCAAGTCGTGACCCGCTATCTGGGTCTGTGTGGCCACCTCTTTCATCTCCCTCCGGGTCTGGAACCCTATGTCCCAGACTGAACGAACCCCAGGGGGCCTAACAGGCGCCGGGTACGGGCCAGCTATACTTATCATGTCCATAGCTGGGGCTGCTGAGGAGACCACTGAGGGAGGCTGGGGAGATTTACGGCGTGGGGTGGGCACTTTTGCAGAGGCCTGGATGTGGGAGGCTGAAGGCTCCGAGGGTCTCACAGGTTCCTGACACTCTGGGGAGTAGGGGTCGCACCTGGTAACATTTAGGGCGTACCATCCATTGTAACCCCAGTGTCGGGTGTAAGTCACCAAGTCTCCTGGCAACAGGTCCCTCCCCGGGTGTCCTTCTGGGAGGTGAGCCTCCACGTCCCGCCGGTTCACAAAAACTTCTAAATAAAGTCCAGGCTCCTGGATGAAGCCCCAACCACCTTTCAATTTAAAGCTCCGTACTGCACCCTTACACTGCGGCTCCCTCAGGGTTCCTTTATCCTTTCTCATCCGGTCCTTATCTGCCCGGTCCTTCTCCAGCTGACGTTGGCGAAGTTTTTGGGATTCTCGCTGCTCCCTTTGTCGCTCTGCTTCCCGCTCCCAACGTCTCCACTCTTCCTCCTGACGCCGGTTGTAATTCTCCTCCACCAGCTGCTCCATGTCTCCACCATCAAATGCCAGCTTACAGTGTCCGGTTTGCGGCAGCTCTCCTGGCGCCCCCCAGTCCTGGCGGCGCTTACCTGCGGAGGAAGCAGCCGGCTCTGGAACAGATGACAGTCGGGGCTCCGGTACAGGCAGGTAGTGCTCTGGTGCCTGCGCGGCCTCCTCCATGAGGACGGGTGTCGCTTCTTCTGTCTCAGCGACGGGGGCAGACAGCGGGATCTGGGGTGCTGCCGATGCAGCGTTTTTTGCACGAACGGGTGCCTCCACTGCGACAACGTCAACTGGATCACATTGCAAGGGCTCCTCTACTAGAACGGGTGCCTCACCTTCCGGTACAGACACTTCAGGTAAGAGGGATTGGCGCCGCTCCAAGTTTATTTTTAGGGCACGCCTGCTGGCTTCCATCCTGGCGACTCCTCCCGGTGCCGGGCCAGGCCTCTTAGGGTATCCTCCGCTTCTTGCAGCGTAGGAGGGTTTACAGGCCGGGTGCCCAACAGTGGTTCCGTGGCGATCGGGTCGCTTCTGTGGGGGGAGAGCTCTGACTGCTCCATCCCTTCACACTTCTGCTCGTGTCCATTAGCCATCTCTGCCAAGTCACATGTGTCATTAGCATCTGGAGAGGGCCCCTCTTTTGTAGGGAGGCGGGACCTTCGTGTTAGTTTCCGCCCACTGAGGAGGATGAGGAGGCGGAACTGAAGAGCTGTGGGGCACGATCTTACATTGCAGTACCATTTAGAGCCATCATTTTCGCGTCACTGAGTGAGTGTGTACACCCATGAAGAGCACGCCCTACTTCTTCACCAGTGCCTCGTCGTGACGCAGATATGGCGGAAAAATGGCAAATACATTCTCTGATGATTTTAGCAATTCTCAAGCACAAAACCAGTTCAATTCAGGCACACAGGACTTGCTTATAGCGAGCTACAGAATCCTGTTCGTGACGCCCAAGTTGAGTCACACAGAGCCAGAGGTTTTTGGGGTACTCGGCACCGAGCCCGTCGACTTCTATGGGGTATGTCACGGCTTTACCCGGCAATTGAATCAGAGTCTATTTTACTATGTAGAAGTGTATAAACTATAAATATATGTATATATATATGTCACAATGACATGTATATATATATATATATATATATATATGTATTCTATGTGTGTATATTTTGTGTTTACAACGAAAGAAAGGGTTTTTTTTTGTTGCGATATTTTGTTCCCATAGACTTACATGGGACTTCCGGTATCGAAATCGGATATCGACGATATTTAGTGCTATCGGCGATACAATTTCGATACAATATTTTTAGATATCGAGCACTATCGCTCAACACTAATAGTAACCCATTGATCTGTTGGGAGCCAATGTACAAGTGTGCCTGTGTTGTGTGTCTACTCCATGAGAATCCATGAAGTGAGTGTAGAAGGCCTTACTGGGTATGTTTTTGTGGTGACAGTGACAAGAGAGCTATGGTTGAAGGCTGAAGTCATCTTACTGCAAATCACAATCAAATAGTATGGTTTATATGTAAGTGAAAGAGTGTTCCAAAAGTTGCTTGTTCCATTGAAACCTTGCAAGTATTGCACCTCAATATCAGAAGAAACTATGAATACAATTTTAGTTGATTTTAAGAATCTGCTTTGTCACGTCCATCTCTTATTAATGACCTAGTTATCCTCCAACCACCTGAGAGTGCTAATTCCCTGTCTCTACCTCCTGTACCTTTATACACACAAAAGTCTTACTAAAATCAAATTTGTCATACAATCGATATGGGATGGTGTTATTATTTTATTTGATTATTAGAATAGGAATAAGTTTCAGTGCCATGCTATGCTACAGATACCCCTTATTAGTCAAATAAGAATCTAATTGTTAAAAAATTAAACCTTATTTCTGAAGTATAGCAAAAAGTAATTCTGGTCTACATTCATTAGAGGGCAAAAGAGACCTCCAGCATAGTTCAGGTAAAATGTATTTATCTGTTTCAAGACAATTGGTAAGATAAGTGTTTTGCTTTCAGTATGCACTTCCTGTTGGTGTCATAATCTGGAGTTCAAAGAAAGGTTTATTAGTTGATATCGCACCTAAAAGCAATTCACTGTTATTAGATCCCCAATATAAAAGTGACAGATTCTCTTTAATTTTGAAGTCTTTATTAGTGTCTATTTCATGAGAAAAGACCGGTTCCCCTAGTGTCAAACCTTGAAGTATAATTACATTTTTTATTATTTCAAATATAACCAAAAGGAAAATAAAAACTATGTCATAAATTGGTATAGAAAGTTTGACCTTTATTTAAAGATCCTTAATATTCAGTTTTATATAAATTTAGTGTTAAATTATACTTTCTGTATAACTTGATGATTTCTTTTAGCGTAATGAGATTACATAGAATAATGAATTGTAATATTATTAATCCTTAGGGAATTGCTCAATTATAAATTCTAATTGGAGCCCTCTATAACAATTTTCAATTGCAAAATAACATAATAAATGTATATCTGAATGTGTGATTATATTATATTGTACTTAGCTTATTTTAATGTTACACTAATTTGCTAAATAATAAAAGCTTGCAATGTAAAATTCAGGAATAATTAAGGTAAAACATTTTATTACTGAAATATATTGTAATTCTCTGCTATTAAATGGGCTTTAATAGCTGTATTCTTTTTACTTGTAATCTTTCCTTTTTGGTTAGTGGTGAGTAATATAAAGTGTTGTGCAAAAGTTTTAGGAAGGGATTGAAAAACTGCTGAAAATAAAGAATGCTTTTTAAAATAGAATTGTTGATAGTATATTTTTTGCAGTAAAGAAAAAGTCAATAAACAAAAAAATTAATAAAATCATTACTTACCTTCAAATAAGTATGAAAGCATAAATTCTTCTACGTAAACTTATACACAGTTTTTGAAGAAGCTCAATAGAGAAGTTGTTCCAAACCTCCTAGAGTACTAACCACAGATTTTCTGTATATGTAGACTTCAGAAAACCTTCTGTTTCTTTATGGAAACCCAAACAGATTCAATAATGTTGAGATCAGGGCTCTTTTGGGGCCATGTAATCACTTCCAGGACTTCTTGTTTTTCTTCATGCTGAGGATAGTTCTTAATTAGTTTAGCTGTATGTTTGGGGTATTTGTCCTGTTGTGTAATTAATTTAGAGCCAATAAGATGTTTTCCTTATGATATTAGATGATAGATAGATATGTATCTGCTTACATTTCTTAGCATTGAGAACACATTTAATCTTCACCAAATCTGTCAATCTATTTGCTGAAATTCATCCAAAAATTTGCAAGAATGTTTCTCTGTTGCCTGCAGACACTCATTATTATACTGTAGCAAAGAGTCCTGGATGGATGATTGGGAGCCCACAGAACCCTGATCTCAATTTCACTCAGTCTGTATTGGATTACATAGAGAAACAGATGAATTTCTGCAAGCCTACATCCACAGAAGTTCTGGAATTTTCGAGATGTTTAATAGAAATCTCCAATTACCTTCAAAAATTGTGTGCAATTGTACTTGCAATTAAAACATATCAAAAAAATGTTTTTACAACATTTTTCCCTTGTGCCTCATCCTTACTCACTGGCTGTTTCCATTACACTGGTCAACACAAAAAAATCATCAGCAAAGGTAATATGTCTGTTTTATGGAGTTTGATGTGCTGATTCCAAAAATATGCTTAGTTTTGCTCTATCACATAAAGTTTCTGACATAGAAGTATTTTTGTTATTACATTATTTCTGCATTTTCAATGTATGTGGTTTTTCCTTTGTTATTCCCACTTCTTTGCTTGTCTTACTTAATTTTGAATTTTCTTACAGGGACAACATCAGTAAAGGTTTTAGAGAGTTTTATGGGAAGGAGTATTGACAGTGCAGTCAACCAATGACTGCTTCTCGGGAAGTCAGATGTTATGGGGAGGAGCTAACTGTTATGAGGCGGTAAGATTTGAGTCAGTCAGAAAGGATGGTGATGGCAGAAAAGACTGGCATGTGAGGGAAGAAAATAGCTCAGCCACTGAGGTGTAACTGAGTGAGGGTCTCCACAGAGGGAGAACCTGAAAACTGCCAATATCACACTGAGAAACTGCCTGTCTACAAAAGTTTATCTGTAAGGAATAGGCTGACCCGTTTACCTCACAACTGTATATACAACTGTATATAGTTATCTACCAGATTACCTCCACTAAAATCAGTTCTAAATACAAGCTGTCATCTCTGGGGAAATATCTACATATAATTGGTCTTCTCATAGCATTTTATTTGAGTTTGTCACCACCATTTAACTGAACTTACTCTACTGTTTGATCTGATTTAAAGGAGAAAAATGCCCCGACAGTGTATCAATCATCTGAACAGATTATTTTGTGTGTGGTTCTTTTACACCAAAACTCCAAGTGCGTTCAATCACTCATGATATAAAAAGATGTACCAGATGTATGTTAAGTGTCCACTTATTGATCAAGACAAACGCTTGGTGTTGTGAATAGGCTGGAAATGAGTTCTGAGCAGAAGCTCCCTCTGGTGGTTACAAAACGGTACTGGACTGTCCAGTGAAGATTGTGAGGATTGGGAATCAGGTGTTACTGACTGGTCTTATATAAGGGAGTCGCCTTCCCATCAGGGTTGCCGGTGATCAATTGTTCTGGTCTCAATCCTTGATTCCTGTTTCCTTGGTAGCCTGCTGTGTCGTGTCTGAATCTCCTGCTAACAGATAAGACATTTTCTTCTTTTTGTTTTTGTGCTTGATTTTTGCATTTTGTCCTGCACTTCTGTGGGGGCCTTCAGGGTCCCTCTGGAGGCTTTTGCCCTCTCAGTTCAGTTCAGCCACTGATGTTTGTACATTTGCTTTTTCCAGTTTTTTTAGTGGCTGCTGTTTTGTTTTTGGTTACACCAGAGAACTAATTTAGGTGGTAGAGGTCGTGTGATCTCAGGTGTCTAGGACCAACGTAGGAACGCTCCACGGCTGCCTCTAGTTGTGGTGGTTAGTCAGGGTACTGCAATCTCATAGTTTCCAACTGCTCTGGTGTATTTCCTTTTTTGCCTGCTCTCCTCAGCTACCAAATCATAACAGTATCACCGGCCCAAAACTGAAATTATATGGTACTCCAGAAGGGAAAAATATTGTGGAAAGAAAAAGTTGTCAGAGTTGTCAGAGATTTTTTTTTTCTGTTTGTTGCATTTTTTTTCCCTCTGTATCTCTGGGTGCTGAGGAGGATTTTTTTTTCTCTCTCAATGGAGTTTGCACAGTTGTCTGGCCGTGTGGATCAGCTTGCCACTGAAGTTCGGAGTATTGCTACCTATCTTGCTAGGTTGACTGTTGTGGAACCTAGGATTCCCATGCCAGATTTGTTTTTAGGGGATCGAGCTAAGTTTCTGAATTTCAAAAATAACTGTAAATTGTTTTTTGCCTTAAAATCTAAGTCCTCAGGGAACGCAGCGCAGCAGGTTCAAATTGTCATCTCTCTCCTGCGCGGCGACCCTCAGGATTGGGCTTTTTCCCTGACACCTGGGGATCTGTTTTGAGTGATGTTGATGCGTTTTTTCAGGCTTTGGGGTTATTGTACGATGAGCCTAATGTCACTGATCAAGCTGAAAAAACTTTGTTGGCATTAAGTCAGGGGCTTGAGGACGCTGAGTTATACTGTCAGAGATTCCGTAGGTGGGCAGTCCTGACCAAATGGAATGACGACGCTTTGGCAGCTCTTTTTCGGAAGGGACTGTCAAATAATGTAAAGGATGTTATGGTGGGATTCCCTGTTCCCTCTGGTCTCAATGATTCTATGTCATTAGCGATTCAAATTGACAGACGTTTGCGTGAGCGGAAAGGTATGCGTGGAATAATGTTGCCTTGTGAACCTGCTTCTGAATCCATGCAGTGTGATAGAGTGGTTTCTGGGGCACAGCGTCATGAATTTCGAAAGCGCAATGGGTTATGTTTCTACTGTGGTGATGCTCTCATGCTATTTCAGTCTGCCCTAAGCGGGGAAGACGTTTTGCACGCTCAGTTGTCTTGGGTAGTGTTCAGACTAAGTTTTTATTAACTTTTACCCTGATATGCTCTCTGTCCTCATTTTCTGCTCAGGCTTTTATTGATTCTGGAGCAGCTATTAACCTGATGGATTTTGATTTTGCTAAACGTTGTGGGTTTCCCTTGATACCCCTACGGAAGTCTATTCCCCTACTGGGGATCGATTCTACCCCTTTGGTGAGAATAAACCTCAGTTCTCTACTCAGGTGATGATGAGGGTAGAACCTGATCATCAGGAGAGTTGCAAATTTTTGGTTCTGTATAATCTGCATGACATTATCGTACTGGGTTTCCCTTGGTTACAGTCTCATAATCCTGTTTTGGATTGGAAATCTGTGTCTGTTACCAGTTGGGGCTGCCAATGTGTTAATACCAACACTCCTGTTTTTTCTGCCTCCCTCAGGCTCAGGATGTTCCTGACTTTTTGATTGATTTTTCTGATGTGTTTAGCGTAAGTAAATCTGCATCCTTACCTCCCCATAGGAGCTATGACTGCGCTATTGAATTAGTGCCTGGTAGTAAATTCCCTAAAGGTCGCCTTTTTAACTTGTCTGTACCTGAACATGACGCTATGCGGTCTTATATCAAGGAGTCATTGGAGAAGGGTCATATCAGACCATCCTCTTCACCCTTAGGTGCCGGTTTTTTCTTTGTGGCCAAAAAGGATGGTTCATTAAGGCCGTGTATTGATTATCGTCTCTTGAACAATATTACTGTGAAATATCAATATCCTTTACCCTTGATCTCTGATCTGTTTTCCAGGGTGAAAAACGCTACTTGGTTTACCAAGCTTGACCTTAGGGGGGCATATAACCTTATTCGCATTAAGCACGGGGATGAATGGAAGACGGCATTTAATACCCCTGAAGGGCATTTTGAGTACCTTGTGATGCCCTTTGGGCTCACTAATGCTCCTTCTGTCTTCCAGTCCTTCATGAATGACATTTTCAGGGATTTTGTGGATAAATTTCTGATTGTTTATTTGGATGATATCTTGATTTTTTCCAATGACTGGGACTCTCATGTAAAACATGTTCGTACTGTGTTCCAGATTTTGAGAGAGAATGCTCTGTATGTGAAGGGATCAAAGTGTCTTTTTGGCATTCAGAGGATCTCATTTCTGGGATTCATTTTGTCCCCATCTGTTATTGAAATGGACCCGGTCAAAGTTCAGGCCATCTGTGATTGGGTCCAACCTACTTCATTAAAGGCTCTTCAAAGATTCTTGGGTTTTGCCAATTTTTATCGTAAATTTATTGGTAATTTCTCTGTTATTGTTAAACCATTAACTGATTTGACCAAGAAGGGTTCTGATGTGGTGAATTGACCTCCTGAGGCAGTCTCTGCATTTCAGGAACTTAAGCAGAGATTCACTTCTGCTCCTGTTCTACGGCAGCCTGATGTTTCTCTACCATTTCAGGTGGAGGTTGATGCCTCTGAAATTGGGGCAGGTGCCGTTTTGTCCCAAAGAGATCCAGAGACCTTTAAAAGTAACCCTTGTGCCTTTTTCTCTCGAAAATTTTCTCCCACTGAACGTAATTATGACGTGGATAATCGGGAATTATTAGCCATGAAGTGGGCTTTTGAAGAGTGGAGACATTGGCTGGAGGGAGCCAAACATCAGGTGGTGGTCCTTATGGACCATAAGAATCTAGTTTATCTGGAATCTGCCAAGCGACTTAATCCTAGACAGGCCAGGTGGGCCTTGTTTTTCACACGTTTTAATTTTGTGGTTTCATTTCTTCCTGGCACTAAAAATGTTAAGGCGGATGCCCTCTCGAGGAGTTTCCTGGTGGACTCTCCTGAGTTATCTGATCCTTCTGTTATTTTGAAAGAGGGTGTAGTTCTTTCCGCCATCTCGCCCAATTTGAGACTTGCTCTGGAGGGGTGTCAGGAGGATAAGCCCGAGCGCTGCCCTGTTGGGAAATTGTTTGTCCCGGACCAGTGGAAAAAGAGTGTAATGTCTGAGATTCATTGTTCCGCGTTGGCCGGTCTTCCCGGAATTTTTGGTACCAGAGACTTGGTTAGTCGGTCCTTTTGGTGGTCTACCTTGTCTCGTGATGTCAGGGAGTTTGTGCAGTCCTGCGGGACTTGCTCTCGCTCCAAGCCTTGCTCTCGTTCTAGTGGTTTGTTGATGCCATTACCTGTGCCCAAGAGACCATGGACCCATATCTCTATGGATTTCATTTCCGACCTCCCTGTTTCTCAGAGAATGACCGTCATCTGGGTGATTTGCGATAGGTTTTCCAAGATGATACATCTTGTGCCATTACCTAAGTTGCCTTCCTCCTCTGAATTGGTGCCTTTGTTCCTTCAGCACGTGGTTCGTTTACACGGCATTCCTGAGAACATTGTGTCTGACAGAGGAGTCCAGTTTGTTTCCAGATTTTGGAGGACCTTTTGTTCTAAAATTGGTGTTCAATTGTCTTTCTCCTCGGCGTTTCATCCTCAGAACAATGGTCAAACTGAGAGAACAAACCAGACATTGGAGACTTATCTAAGATGCTTTGTGTCTGCTGATCAGGATGACTGGGTCTCTTTTTTGCCTTTGGCTGAGTTTGCTCTTAATAATAGGGCTAGCTCTGCCACTTTGATGTCTCCGTTTTTCTGTAATTCTGGGTTTCACCCTCGATTTTCTTCAGGACAGACGGAGGCTTCTGTCTGTCCAGGTGTTGACTCTGTTGTGGAGCGTATGCAACAGATTTGGGACCAGGTAGTGGAGAGGTTGTCCCTCTCTCAGGAGAGGGCCCAGTGGTTTGCTAACCGGCATAGGACTGATGGTCCTCGGTTTAAAGTGGGGGACTTGGTCTGGTTGTCCTCAAGAAATATTCCTATGAGAGTGGCATCTCCTAAATTTAAGCCTAGGTTCATTGGACCTTATAAGATCATGGAGATTCTTAATCCTGTTTCTTTTTGTTTGCTTCTTCCAGGGACATTTAAGATCCATAACGTGTTCCACAAGTCCTTGTTGAAGAGGTTTGTTGAGCCAGTGGTTCCTACTACTGTGCCTCCTGACTCTGTTTTGGTTGAGGGCAATCTGGAGTATGTGGTTGAGAAAATATTGAATTCTCGTTTTTCTAGACGGAAACTCCAGTATTTGGTTAAATGAAGAGGTTATGGTTAGGAAGACAATTCTTGGGTGTTTGCTTTGGACATCCATGCTAGGAGACTCATCCGTGCGTATCATAGAACTCATCCTGACCGACCTGGTTGCTCAAATGAGGGTTCGGTGACCCCTCCTCAAGGGGGGGTACTGTTGTGAATAGGCTGGAAATGAGTTCTGAGCAGAAGCTCCCTCTGGTGGTTACAAACGGTACTGGACTGTCCAGTGAAGATTGTGAGGATTGGGAATCAGGTTTTACTGACTGGCCTTATATAAGGGAGTCGCCTTCCCATCAGGGTTGCCGGTGATCAATTGTTCTGGTCTCAATCCTTGATTCCTGTTTCCTTGGTAGCCTGCTGTGTCGTGTCTGAATCTCCTGCTAACAGATAAGACATTTTCTTCTTTTTGTTTTTGTGCTTGATTTTTGCATTTTGTCCTGCACTTCTGTGGGGGCCTTCAGGGTCCCCTCTGGGGGCTTTTGCCCTCTCAGTTCAGTTCAGCCACTGATGTTTGTACATTTGCTTTTTCCAGTTTTTTTAGTGGCTGCTGTTTTGTTTTTGGTTACACCAGAGAACTAATTTAGGTGGTAGAGGTCGTGTGATCTCAGGTGTTTTTGAAATTAGTAGAGTTGGTGCTTTTCAGGTTTTTTTTTTGGGATTGCAGTAAGTGCCCTTCCTATCCTTTTCTATTTAGTAAGTTTGGGCCCCAACGTTTGCTCATACTATTTTCTGTCTGTGTCAGTATTTCTTCTTGTCTAACCGCCATTACATGTTTGGGGGCTTTCTATGTTCTTTGGGGATCTGCTCCGGGGCAGGTAGCTTTCCTCTTTCTATCTTTAGGTGTAGTTAGTTTCTCAGGCTGTGACGAGGCGTCTAGGACCAACGTAGGAACGCTCCACGGCTGCCTCTAGTTGTGGTGGTTAGTCAGGGTACTGCAATCTCATAGTTTCCAACTGCTCTGGTGTATTTCCTTTTTTGCCTGCTCTCCTCAGCTACCAAATCATAACAGTTTGGCCCCTCATGTGATATGCTCAAGTTGCTCAAATGGTCTTTGTGACTGGTTGAATATGAAGAAAGTGGCGATGCCATTTGCTGTTCCCATGATTTGGAAAGAACACAAAAATCAAAATGTTGACTGCTACTTTTGTTTTGTCAAACTGAAGGGCATTTCTATAAAGAGCAAACAAGATTAATTACCCTGAACATGACTCTGCGATTAAGCCAGTTCCACATGATGGTACCTTGCCAGTTCCTGCAACACTGTTGTCTGCATTGGATGAAAATGAAGTAGAATATGAAAACTATGGAGCTGAAGCTACTGGCGAAGACATGGAGGCCTCAAGTCAAGATGAGTATGTACCTGATGGAGCAACCAGAATGCTTTAGTCAACATGAATTAAATGATCTCATCAGATAACTTTCATTGTCAAAAGATAAAGCTGAACTTCTGGCATCTAGTTTGAAACAGAAGAATCTTCTTCATGATGATGTCAAAGTGTGTTATTACAGAAATAGAAGTAACACTTTCACACAATTTTTCGCAGTTTGCGAACCTATGGTGTACTGTAACAAGTGAATGGCCTCTTTGAAGAACTGAATCAAGAGTAATTTGTCGAAGATTGGCAATTGTTTATTGACTCATCCCAGAGAAGTTTGAAAGCAGTGTTTCTTCACAATGGAAATATGAAACCATCAATCCCTATTGCTCACTCATGTCATCAAAGGAAAGTTGTTTAAATCTGTCAGTTGTTTTGTTTATACAATATAAGCATCTTCAATGGAATATTCTTGGAGATTTGAAAGTGATTGGTCTGCTAACGGCAATGCAAGGAGGTTTCACAAAATATTGTTGCTTCTTGTGTTTATGGGATAGTAGAAATAGAATAGAGCATTATGTTCATCGTGATTAGGGGCAGAGAAACATCTATGCTCCAGGTAGAGACAATGTTCAGCATAATCCTTTAGTTGCTCAAACAAAAATATTTCTTCCTCCACTACATATAAAGTTGGGATTGATTAAAAACTTTATGGAAGCCATGTCAAAGACAAATTCACAAGGTTCCAGTACATTTCACAGAAATTCTCCAACATTTCACCAGCAAAACTGAAGAAAGGGGTATTGTTGATCCTCAAATCATAGAGCTTATGAGAGATGACGTGTTTGAAGGAACTCTAAATGATAAGGAACTGAGATCTTGGAAAAGCTTCAAGTGGATCTGTGAAAACTTCATAGGAAAAAAAATCTCCCGAATATGTTGAAGGTGTTAAGGAACTGCTAAATGCATACAAGTGTCTTGGATGTCGCATGTCTCTGAAAATGCACTTTTTGCATTCACATTTAGATTTCATTCCTCAAAATCTTGGGGATGTAAGCAATGAACAAGGTGAGCGGTTTCACCAGGACATAAAAGTAATGGAACACCGCTACCAGGGATTTTGGAATGACTCAATGATGGCAGATTACTGTTGGATGCTATATAGGGACAAACCTGAAAAACTGTATCGATAGTCTAATGTCAAGCACTTTTAATTTTTGCTCATATTTTGATTTCTATTTTGCATGTAAAATTATTTTGGTTCAATAAAAACTGTTTTGTAAGGTAATGCATTTTTTTCTATGTTGATTACTATTTCCTTAATGTCGCCAGTATATTTCCTATACCTTATAATAATGATGCTGCTCCAAGGAAACTATATGTGCTACAGAAAAACTCTAAACATTTTTGAAATCAGGACAGAAAGATGTTTCAGAAAAGTACAAAGTCACCTGCGATGATTACAAAAAATATTTTTTTGTAGACCTATGTTTTAGGGTCTTATCAGAAGATTCTCCCAGAAAATCTTTTCATACATACCAAAAATGATGGTCAAGCAAATACCCAAAGAAGAATTTTTATTATGATCCTAACTTTGAAAAAATAAAATATGATTTCTGATAAAATAATCTATGGAACTCCTCCAATTACTATTTCCATACACGCGTCCAAATAAGTGTGTCTTACACCCTCCAAATCTCACTCAATTTTCTTTTCCAAAACACTAGATTATAAGGGATTTCCCTTTAAAATAGAAGTCCACAAATTGTTGGATGCTTGCATAAAAACAGCAGGTTTTCATCCTCCACTGGCCCTGTTCTCCACTGTTGCTCTGGTCTTTGTGTGTGCAGGGATATCATGACTACAGTGCATATTACCGTTGCAGCCAATTATTGAGCTCAACTGCTCATGTATTCTGCATCAGCAGAGCCCTTGGGCTCAGTGACTGGCTGCAAAAGTGATGTGAATTTTAACTGCTGCAGTAAAAACACAGAGACTGAAGTAACAGAGGGAGCCAATGCTGAACTAGTAAAAAGTAAATATAGAAGCTGTATTTGTTTTTTACAAGTATCCTATGACTTGTTGCCACTTTTTAGAAAGTGTAAACCCCCTTAAGTGTTGTTCTAAACTATTAGTGTTGACAGAAAATAATTGGTAATTTTATATATGATATATGGAGCATGATTAAAGAATTGGTTGTCCCTAAAGTTAAGTTCTTTTGATATATGTTATAAATTTCAAAGAAAATTCACCTAGTCATGATATTATGCTCCATCACTGGAATATCTAGAATTGCATTGCAAAATCAGGAATGGAGTTCTGCTATCATGTTGACAATACACTGAATTGTAAAATCAGATACTTGAGCAAATGATTGTACTGTAGTATCATATATTAGAACAATTTTTTAACCATGATCCTAAATGGTGATGGAACAAACAAAATTCTAATTTGGCTGTTCGCTGGGTTAGCTGCAAATTAATTGTCCTTTACCATGCTCTGGGGTCTGGAGATAATAAATGTGAAGATGTAGACAATGAAAAAAATACTTCAACTCACCGTACTGCTCACCTCTCTATAAGCTTCCAGTGCTCACTGCCCACTTTCTTATGTTAGAAGCCTCCATTGCATCTCTGGCCCAGTGATTACTTTATGCTGGGACTTCGAGCCTCAAATAGGCCCCAGATCATTCCAAGTATTGCTTGTGGCTGGAGCCCAAAACCAGAGTTAACACCAGGATGAGGTTCCATGTGGGTCTTTTCAGAAATACTGCCAGTGCCATGAGAGTCACTTCAAAGGTAGCAGAAGCTTAGGGAGATAAATATGTGGCTTTGAAATTGGTGCAGGAAGGAAGGGTTTGGGTTCTTGGAGAACTGAGATGACTTCTCTGTTGGCTGCAGGTTCGACACTATTGGTCGGAGAAAAATTGGTTAGACAAGATGGAGGTGCTTTTTAACTAGGATCAAAGGACAATGAATGTGGTTATGCAAAAAAGGGGATAGATAGAGCAGACAGAGACAGGAAAAAGTAGAGGTTAATGAGGATTTAAAAGGGGCTGGAACTTGTAAGGAAAGTAGGAGGTGGGTAGGAGTAATACGTATACAAATAGTATTGTCTGCTGGGGAATGCAAAAAGTCTTGCAAACATAAGTGAATTGTAGGCTCTTACGTTAGCTAAAAAGGTTGATGTGGTGGGCATTACAAAAATTCAGCTGTACAAATGCTGGTTGGCAAATGAAGAGGGTCATACTACATTCAGAAAGGCCAGGAAAGACAAAAAGTGGCAAGGGTGTATACAGGGCTGGCGTCAGCACCCGGCACACCCGGGCAAGTGCCGGGGCCCTGAGCAGGCGGGGGGGCCACACTCACCGTCTGGCACCCCCGCGCCCGTTAGCGGAGGAGAGCGGTGTCAGCGCCGCCACTGGGCCCCCCCCGCTTGCTCAGGGCCCCGGCATCAGCTGGCACAATACTTACCTCTCCCGTGCCTCCGCTGCCGCAGCTCCGGGCTCCAGGGGGCGCCGGCGCTTCCTCTCAGAGCAGCGCCGCTGAATGACGTCATCATTCAGCGGCCGGCTGTGGCAGAGAGCGCGGACGCTGAACAGGTAAGACGTCTCTGTGTGTGTCTCTGTGTGTGTGTAGTGCGGTGCTTTGGTGTGTGTGTGTGTGTATGTGTATGTGTGTGTGTATGTATGTGATAGAGTGCTTGTGCTGTAGTGCTGTCTGTGTGTGATGATGGGCAGGCATTGATGATAATGGGCAGGGATTGATGATAATGGGCAGGCATTGATGATAATGGGCAGGCATTGATGATAATGGGGAGGCATTGATGATGGGTAGAAGATGATAATGGGCAGGCATTGATGATAATGGGCAGGCATTGATGATAATGGGCAGGCATTGATGATGGGGAGAAGATGATGATGGGCAGGCATTGATGATGATGGGGAGGCGATAATGATGATGGGGAGGCGATGATGATGATGGGGAGACATTGATGATAATGGGGAGGCATTGATGATGATGGGGAGGTGATAATTATGATGGGGAGGCGATGATGATGATGGGCAGGCATTGATGATAATGGGGAGGCCATGATGATGATGGGGAGGATATGATAATGGGCAGGCATTGATGATGGGGAGGAGATGATGATGATGGGGAGGCCATGATGATAATGGGCAGGCATTGATGATGGGGAGGAGATGATGATGATGGGCAGGCATTGATGATGATGGGGAGGAGATGATGATGATGGGCAGGCATTGATGATAATGGGGAGGCAATGATGATGATAAGGAGGCAATGATGATGATGGGGAGGAAATCATGATGATAATGGGGAGTCTTTCCACAGCGCCCTTTCCTGAGCCGTAAAGTGCAGAACGCAGTACAGCGCAGAGGAGAGCTCCATATTTTGTATGGAGCATTTATGGGGACCAGTATACTGTATGGAGCATTATATGGGGACCAGTATCCTGTATGGAGCATTATATTGGGTCCAGTATTCTGTATGGAGCATTATATGGAGACCAATATCCTGTATGGAGCATTATATGGGGACCAGTATCCTGTATGGAGCATTATATTGGGTCCAGTATTCTGTATGGAGCATTATATGGGGGGGTGACATCCTGCATGGGGTATTATATGGGTGATAAGGGGGAGACTGTGGTGCCCATAATATTGTATGGAGGACTATACTGTCCAGTCTGTACTGTGCGCTGTGAGGATTTGGCGGTTTTTGAGCTATTGTACAATTTACAATAGATATCACTCATGTAATGGAAGAAGTAAAGTATTTGGCATTGTACTATACCCATATTTCTCTGCAGTATCTGTGCATCGTGAATCGTGGTCTGTGTTAAAGGGGCCCACTGAGGCTCTGTCGCCCGGGGCCCATAAAAACCTGGAGCCGGCCCTGGGTGTATATATGTGTAAAATACAACTTAAGACATGTGATTTGTGTTAAAGTGCTCCTAGTAAAGAAGCTATATGCAAAATGAGCATTAGGGTGTTCACTTGGCTGTTTCCTATACAGGTATACATGTTTTGCCCTCTCCATTGCGCCTTCTTGAATCTTTCATTTATTATTGTGTCATCCACTGTCTGCCTTTTCTCAGTCTGACTGCTTTCCAGATCATTATTTATCATCCTACAGTCTATAAAGTTGCAATTTCTGATCAGCCGCCACGCTCCATGTATCTGGGATCCTGCTGTAGCTTATTCGGTAAGCACTATAGCTTGCCGAATAAGCAGGGACCTGAAGAAATTCACTCAACTCTATTGACATTCTCCTTTTTCATCAGGTTTTTACCTTGTTTGCCATTTCATCAATAAAGATCTATTCTTATTTGCACGGCATGTAAGCTCCTGTCTTGTTTTTGGTTCTTTCGAGTGAACAATAATAGTTTAATTAAGGGGGAATTTAAATAACTAGGGATTCAGTAAGACATATAGTCTTCTGGTTGTGCTAAAAGTTACAACTTCTTATCCAAAATTCAAGACAATTATTTCTCACAATTGATTAATGAACTAATGAAAGGAGAAAATTTGATATTTCCTATCCTGTCAAATAAACCAGATACAATGTAAAATCTACAAGTCTGGGAGCTTAAGGGCTGCAACGACCATAATATGGTAAAGTTTAATGTAATATTCAATAAAACATTTAACCCCTTCACCCCAAGGGTGGTTTGCACGTTAATGACCGGGCCAATTTTTACAATTCTGACCACTGTCTCTTTATAAGGTTATAACTCTGGAACTCTTCAACGGATCTTCGCGATTCTGAGAATGTTTTCTCGTGACATATTGTACTTCATGTTAGTGGTAAAATTTCTTCGATATACCTTGCGTTTATTTTTGAAAAAAACGCAAATATGGCTAAAATTTTGCAATTTTCAAACTTTTAATTTTTTTTCCCTTAAAACAGAGAGATATGTCACACAAAATAGTTAAGAAATAACATTTCCCACATGTCTACTTTACATCAGCACAATTTTGGAACCAAAATTTTTTTTTGTTAGGAAATTATAAGGGTTAAAAGTTGACCAGTGATTTCTCATTTTTACAACAAAATTTACAAAGCCATTTTTTTAGGGACCACCTCACATTTGAAGTCACTTTGAGGGGTCTATATGGCAGAAAATACCCAAAAGTGACACCATTCTAAAACTGCACCCCTCAAGGTACTCAAAACCACATTCAAGAAGTTTAATAACCCTTCAGGTGCTTCACAGGAGCTGAAGCAACGTGGAAGGAAAAAATTAATATTTAACTTTTTAGCCACAAAAATGATCTTTTACAAACTTTTTTTTATTTTCACAAGGGTAAAAGGAGAAAATGGGCAGATAAAGTTGTTGTGCAATTTCTCCTGAGTACGCCAATACCCAATATGTGGGGGGAACCACTGTTTGGGCGCATGGCAGAGCTCGTAAGGGAAGGAGCGCCGTTTGACTTTTTCCAACTAAAATTGGCTGGAATTGAGATTGGACGCCATGTCGTGTTTGGAGAGCCCCTGATATGCCTAAATAGTGGAAACCCCCCACAATTGACACCATTTTGGAAACTAGACCCTCTAAGGAACTTATCTAGATCTGTTGTGAGCACTTTGAACCCCAAAGTGTTTCACAAAAGTTTATAATGCCTGGGTGTGAAAAAAAAAAAAAAATTTCCACAAAAATGATTTTTTAGTCCCAAATTTTTGATTTTTCCCAAGGAAATTGGACCCCAAAAGTTGTTGTCCAATTTGTCCTGAGTACGCTGATACCCCATATGTGGGGGGGGGGAAATGTTTGGGCGCATGGCAGGGCTTGGAAAGGAAGCAGTAACGTTTTGGAATGCAAACATTGATGGGGGTCATGTTCCGTTTGTAGTGCCCCAGATGAGCCTAAACAGTGGAAACCCCCCACAAGTGACCCCCTTTTGGAAGCTAGACCCGTAAGGAACTTATCTAGATCTTTGGTGAGCACTTTGAACCCCCAAGTGCTTCACACAAGTTTATAATGCCCGGGCATGAAAATAAAAAATCCTATTTTTTTCCCACAAAAATTATCTCTTAGTCACTAATTTTTTATTTTCCCATAGGTAACAGGAGAAATTGGACCACAAAAGTTGTTGTCCAATTTGTCCTGAGTACGCTGATACCCCATATGGGGGGAACCACTGTTTGGGCGCATGGCAGAGCTCGGAATGGAAGGAGCACCATTTGACTTTTTCCAACCAAAATTGGCTGGAATTGAGATTGGACGCCATGTTGCATTTGGAGAGCCCCTGCTGTGCCTAAACAGTGGAAACCCCCCACAAGTGACCCCATTTGGGAAACTAGACCCCTAAGGAACTTATCTAGATCTTTGGTGAGCAATTTGAACCCCAAGTGCTTGACACAAGTTTATAACGTAGAGCCGTAAAATTAAAAAATAATATTTTTTCCACAAAATTGATCTTTTCACCTCAATTTTTATTTTCCCAAGAGTAACAAGACTCCAAAAGTTATTGTGCAATTTGTCCTGAGTGCGCTGATACCCCATATGTGGGAGTAAACCACTGTTTGGGTGCATGGCAGAGTTTGGAAGGGAAGGAGCGCTGTTTGACTTTTTCAACGCAGAATTGGCTGGATGCCATGTCGTGTTTGGAGAGCTCCTGATCTGCCTAAACAGTAGAAACCCCCACAAATGACACCATTTTGGAAACTAGACCCCTCAAGGAACTTATCTAGATGTGTGGTGAGCACTTTGAACCCCAAAGTGCTTCACAGAAGTTTATAACGTACAGCCGTAAAATAAAAAATCTCTTTTTTTTTTACAAAAATGATTTTTTCGCCCCCAATATTTTATTTTCACAAGGGTAACAGGAGAAATTGGACCCCAAAAGTTGTTGTCCAATTTGTCCTGAGTATGCTGATACCCAATATGTGGGAGTAAACTACTGTATGGGCGCACGTCGGGGCTCGGAAGGGAAGTAGTGACGTTTTGGATTGCAGACTTTGATGGAATGGTCTGTGGGAGTCATGACGCATTTGGAGAGCCCCTGATGCGCCTAAACAGTGGAAACCCCCCACAAGTGACCCTATTTTGGAAAATAGACCCCACAAGGAACTTATCTAGATGTGTGGTGAGGACTTTGAACCCCGAAGTGCTTCACAGAAGTTTATAACGTACAGCCGTAAAAATAAAAAATCCTTTTTTTTTTACAAAAATGATTTTTTTCGCCCCCAATATTTTATTTTCACAAGGGTAACAGGAGAAATTGGACCCCAAAAGTTGTTGTCCAATTTGTCCTGAGTACGCTGATACCCAATATGTGGGAGTAAACTACTGTATGGGCGCACGTCGGGGCTCGGAAGGGAAGTAGTGACGTTTTGGATTGCAGACTTTGATGGAATGGTCTGTGGGAGTCATGTCGCATTTGGAGAGCCCTGATGCGTCTAAACAGAGGAAACCCCCCACAAGTGACCCCATTTTGGAAAATAGACCCCACAAGGAACTTATCTAGATTTGTGGTGAGCACTTTGAACGCCGAAGTGCTTCACAGAAGTTTATAACGTACAGCCGTAAAAATAAAAAATCCTTTTTTTTTTTTACAAAAATGATTTTTTTGCCCCCAATATTTTATTTTCACAAGGGTAACAGGAGAAATTGGACCACAAAAGTTGTTGTCCAATTTGTCCTGAGTACGCTGATACCCAATATGTGGGAGTAAACTACTGTATGGGCGCACGTCGGGGCTCGGAAGGGAAGTAGTGACGTTTTGGATTGCAGACTTTGATGGAATGGTCTGGGGGCGTCATGTCGCATTTGGAGAGCCCCTGATGCGCCTAAACAGTGAAAACCCCCCACAAGTGACCCCATTTTGGAAAATAGACCCCACAAGGAACTTATCTAGATGTGTGGTGAGCACTTTGAACCCCGAAGTGCTTCACAGAAGTTTATAACGTACAGCCGTAAAAATAAAAAATCCTTTTTTTTTTACAAAAATGATTTTTTTCGCCCCCAATATTTTATTTTCACAAGGGTAACAGGAGAAATTGGACCCCAAAATTTATTGTCCAATTTGTCCTGAGTACGCTGATACCCAATATGTGGGAGAAAACGACTGTATGGGTGCACGTCTGGGCTCGGAAGGGAAGTAGTGATGTTTTGGATTGCAGACTTTGATGGAATGGTCTGGGGGCGTCATGTCGCATTTGGAGAGCCCCTGATGCGCCTAAACAGTGGAAACCCCCCACAAGTGACCCCATTTTGGAAAATAGACCCCACAAGGAACTTATCTAGAAGTGTGGTGAGCGCTATGAAGCCCCAAGTGTTTCACAGAAGTTTTATAACATACAGCCGTAAAAACAAAAAAATCATTTTTTTTTTTTTACAAAAATGATTTTGTCGCCCCCAGTTTTTATTTTTCCCAAGGGTAACAGGAGAAATAGGACAAATTGCACAATAATTCTTGTGGTCCAGAGTACGCTGATACCCCATATGCGGGAGTAAACTACTGTTTGGGCGCATGGCAGAGCTCAGAAGTGAAGGAGCACCGTTTGACTTTTTCAACGCAGAATTGGCTGGAATTGAGATCAGACGCCATGTCACATTTGGAGAGCCCCTGATGTGCCTAAACAGCAGAAACCCTCCAATTCTAACTCCAACCCTAACCCCAACATACCCCTAACCCTAGTCCCAATCCTAACCACAAACCTAACCCTAACACACCCCTAACCGTAATCCCAACCCTAATCCTAATCCTAACGTTAGCGCCAACCCTAACCCTAACTTTAGCCGCAACCCTAACGGGAAAATGGAAATAAATACATTTTTTTAATTTTATTATTTTTCCCTAACTAAGGGGGTGTTAAAGGGGGGTTTGATTTACTATTTATAGCGGGTTTTTATGATTGGCAGCTGTCACGCTAAAAGACGCTTCTTATTGCAAAAAATAGTTTTTTGCATCACCACATTTTGAGAGCTATAATTTTTTCATATTTTGGCCCACAGAATCATGTGAGGTCTTATTTTTTGCGGGACAAGGTGACGTTTTTATTGGTACCATTTTTGAGCACGTGACATTTTTTGATCGCTTTTTATTTCGATTTTTGGGAGGTTAGAATGAACAAAAATCAGCAATTCAAGAATTTCTTTTGGGTGAGGCGTTTGTACCGTTCCGCGTGTGGTAAAATTGATAAAGCAGTTTTATTCTTCGCGTCAGTACGATTACGGCGATACATCATTTATATCATTTTTTTATGTTTTGGCGCTTTTATAGAATGAAAACAATTTTATATAAAAAATTATTATTTTTGCATCGCTTTATTCTGCGAGCTATAACTTTTTTATTTTTTCACTGATGATGCTGTATGATGGCTCGTTTTTTGCGGGACAAGATGACGTTTTCAGTGGTACCATGGTTATTTATCTCGGTCTTTTTGATCGCGTGTTATTCCACTTTTTGTTCAGCAGTATGATGATAAAGCATTGATTTTTTGCTTCGTTTTCATTTTTTTTTTTAAGGGGTTCACTAAAGGGGTTAACTAGTGGGACAGTTTTATAGGGGGGGTCGATATGGACGCGGCGATACCAAATATGTGTACTTTTATTGTTTTGTTTTTTTTATTTACAGGAAAGAATGAATTTATTGGGGAATATTTTTTTTTTTTTATGATTTTTTTTTTACCACTTTTTATTTTTATTTTTTTTACTTTTTTACTTTGTCCCAGGGTGGGACATCACTGTATTTTAGCAGATCGCTGGTGTGACAGTGTGCACAGCACTCTGTCACACCAGCGATCGCTCTGGCATCGCTGCAGGCTTCCTCAGCGCCTGCTCTCAGCAGGCGCTGAGGAAGCCGCCTCCCTGCAGAACCCCGGCGCCATCTTGGATCCGGGGACCTGGAGGGAGGACGGACCCTCGGAACAGCGCAACACATCGCGCTGCTCTGAGGGTCTCAGGGGAGCGCGCAGGGAGCCCCCACCCTGCGCTATCCTCCCCTGTGCCCCGGGTACACCGCGATCATGTTTGATCGCGGTGTGCCAGGGGTTAATGTGCCGGGAGCGGTCCGTGACCGCTCCTGACACACAGTCACGGGTGTCAGCTGTGATAATCAGCTGACGTCCGGCGGCGATCAGCTGCGCTCCCCCCAGGAGCGCAGCTGATCGCCCATGACGTACTATTCCGTCCATGGGAATTAGGTCCAGGGTCACATGGACGGAATAGTACGTCTGATGGAATAAAGGGGTTAAAAAACCTGGAACTTTTTGAAAAATAAATTCAATAAATTAAGTGAAGAGCTTAATTTTGTTTACTGGGATCATGTCCTGGTAACTGGGGACATCGAACACAAATGGGATATACTTCTAAAATCCAGTAAAAAACTTATACTCTGATAACAAAATCTTCAGGAATAAGAAAAAAACATTATGGGTAAATACTAGGGCAGCAGAAAGTGTAATACAAAAAAGGACATCTAAAACCTTGAAGTCTATGAAGTTAGACATAGCATTTCTAGTAGCATAAAGATCTCAATAGGAAATGTAAAAAAGAACTAAAACCGGGAAAGTTAGCTACAGAAAATTAAATCGCCAGCGACATTAAAATGAAACCAAAAAATGTTTAGAAATAGAGATGAGCAGATTGACCCACAGAGGATTGAGTTTGATTACATTTTCCTGAAATCTGTGTTTTCTCATTAATTTGAACAATCTGCAATAATATTCACAGTTCTCAATTAAAAAAAAATTCCCAGCAACATTTCACTCATGCTGCAGACTAAATCACTGGGCTAATGGCATCTAGCATGGCAGCGAGGATTTTTCCAATAGTGCCCTGTAGAAATCAATTCACATGGTGTAGCACAGACAATAATAGGCTGCTTGCTATCACAGACAGTATATAGCTCAGTGGGTAGCACTGTAGCCTTGCAGCGCTGAAGTCCTAGGTTCGAATCCCCCAAGGACAACATCTGCAAGGAGTTTGTATGTTCTCCCGTGTTTGCGTGGGTTTCCTCCGGGTACTCCGGTTTCCTCCCACATTCCAAAAACATACAGATAGGGAATCTAGATTGTGAGCTCCTTTGGGGACAGCGACGATAATGTGTGCAAACTGTAAAGCGCTGCGGAATATGTTAGCGCTATATAAAAATAAAGATTATTATAACATATGAGCTGTCCAAAAAATGCCATATTATGCAGGGCTCAGAGCACAGAGTATAGGACTAGATAAAGGTTGAATGTGATTCTGGTGTACTACTTCATTGCTGATATATGATATTGAAAATGAGAGTGATAGTGTTAGTCTGTAAATAGAAATCCAAGATTTCAGTGATATACAGTGAACTGATGTAACAGTCTCATCATCACCTATCAGAGTGTGGCCGAATTAATACATCTGTTATACAGCCACAAAAACTTTACAGTGTTTTTTTGTTTTGTTTTAGCACAGTGACAGCAAGCAAGGGAAGTATTAACTCCTTCACAACCTTTGAAGTATATTTATGTCACAGGTCGTGTCCCTGCTTTTCATGGGCTTTCCACACACCCTTGGTCCCGGGACCGTTTCTTCCCTCAGGTTATTCCTGCTTGTTCCTTCCGACGACCTTCTGGTAATCTAACTGATTTTGATATATCTCTACCTTCTTTACCAGTTCAGCATATATTTCTTCTATCTTGCAGCGTTTATTTTGGTGTTATTACACACCTTTCCCCCAATGTGTACATATCCCATTTTTCTAGGTATATCTTTTTGTGGGGGTTATCTTGCTTGCGCTGTTATTTTTCTATTTTACCAGCGGTGGTATTTATTGGAGGTGACCCGGGTTTACCCTTGTTATCTATTTAGCACCTTCTCATGAGCTCTTGCTCCGGTATGTGAATCTGAGATTTTTTAATCTTCTATCTAACATATTTACACTGTGTTCTGCTCATATACTGCTCAGGAATAATAATAATAATAATCTTTATTTATATAGCGCCAACATATTCCGCAGCGCTTTACAGTTTAACAGTTTCAAAACACAAGTCATAAGTAACAACGTTAACAATACAATAATTAAAGCAAAATAAGCCGCCCTGCTCGTGAGAGCTTACAATCTACAATGAGGTGGGGGAGATACAAAGTACAGGTGTGTATATATAATGGTGCATTTACAATGATGGTCCAGCCATCTTGAGGGAGTGAGGCATGGGTGGAGATAGTGAATGGGCTACACAACAGACTTAAACATCAGGAAGTTATTATTCATTATTGGGGACTCCCAATTCTGATTATTTGTGCTAAATCTTTATTTATTGAAGGGCCTTTGGGTGTTATGTTATGCTCTTATGCAATTTTAATTGTGTTTTATATTCTGTATGTGTGTTGTGTTTGTTTTTCAATAAAATTATTGTGATATATTTTTTCTAAATTGAGGTGTGCGCTATTTTATGCATTGGTTCTTTCTTTCTTTTGTCCCTGCTTTTCATGTGGGCTTCCCAGCCAAGTTCACATCTTTCTGCACACATGATGACTGATTTAATCAGCCGTCATGTGCCTTTAACAGCCAGAGTGGGCCATTTATATGGATACACCTAAATAAAATGGGAATGGTTTGTGATATTAACTTTCTGTTTGTGGCACATTAGTATATGGAGAAAACTTTCAAGATGGGTGGTGACTAGTGTTGAGCGATACGATACCGCAAGTATCGGGTATCGGCCGATATTAGCTCTATCGGCCTTTCGATACTTAGTTTCAATATTTTCCATATATCGTATACCGGAATCGGAAGTTCCCATAATTCTTTGAGAGGCAATGTGATTTTAGTCAGCCAATGAGGAATCCTAAGAAGTGTGGGCACATCCTGTACTGCTGCGGTCATGTTAACTAATGGCATGGCTGTGATTGGATGCTGAAATGATGTCAGAATGCACTATAAAAGGCGCCGCCATTTTAGCGTCACTGTGCTGTGAATTCAGTAAGGGACAGAACGCTGCTGTGCTGACTCTGAGGGACAGTTAGAGATTGCGATTTAGTGTACTGTGCTGTAGGCAGGCTAGCACCAACCGCTGTGTAAAGCTTCCTTTTGCCTGCAGTGTTGTTTTAACAGCTCTGCAAGGTGTGTGTGAGTGCAGGTGACGCTGCAGTTTGCTCTGCATGCAACGCTGTCTGTAGGCATCTGCACGTGTCACTCACAGACTCTTTTTTTTTTCTTCAGTGTAATTCTTGCAGCTCCATGCAATTTAACTATTAGTGTGACGCGCTTCCATCCGTATCCAATACATTGGTTGCAAACACTATAGAAGTAGACAAAGGAGTAACCTTTCACAGATTGTGAACAGTTGTGTTTCAGTGTTCACTTCAGTCTGTGTTTTTTATTTTTTGAGTGCACATCACGCTCCAGTTACTTGTTCAAGCACTGCTGCTTGTACTCTACTGAGCGTGTCTCAGTGGCTCATCCTTTTCATTTATCTCCAATTGGTTCTGCTCCATTCCATTTAAAATATAATCTATTAGTGTGACGCGCTTCCATCCGTATCCAATACATTGGTTGCAAACACTATAGAAGTAGACAAAGGAGTAGCCTTTCACAGATTGTGAACAGTTGTGTTTCAGTGTTCACTTCAGTCTGTGTTTTTCATTTTTTGAGTGCACATCATGCTCCAGTTACTTGTTCAAGCACAGCTGCTTGTACTCTGCTGAGCGTGTCTCAGTGCCTCATCCTTTTCATTTATCTCCAATTGGTTCTGCTCCATTCCATTTAAAATATAATCTATTAGTGTGACGCGCTTCCATCCGTATCCAATACATTGGTTGCAAATACTATAGAAGTAGACAAAGTAGTAGCCTTTCACAGATTGTGAACAGTTGTGTTTCAGTGTTCACTTCAGTCTGTGTTTTTCATTTTTTGAGTGCACATAACGCTCCAGTTACTTGTTCAAGCACTGCTGCTTGTACTCTGCTGAGCGTGTCTCAGTGCCTCATCCTTTTCATTTATCTCCAATTGGTTCTGCTCCATTCCATTTAAAATATAATCTATTAGTGTGACGCGCTTCCATCCGTATCCAGTACATTGGTTGCAAACACTATAGAAGTAGACAAAGGAGTAGCCTTTCACAGATTGTGAACAGTTGTGTTTCAGTGTTCACTTCAGTCTGTGTTTTTAATTTTTTGAGTGCACATCACGCTCCAGTTACTTGTTCAAGCACTGCTGCTTGTACTCTGATGAGCGTGTCTCAGTGCCTCATCCTTTTCATTTATCTCCAATTGGTTCTGCTCCATTCCATTTAAAATATAATCTATTAGTGTGACGCGCTTCCACCGTATCCAATACATTGGTTGAAACACCATAGAAGTAGACAAAGGAGTAGCCTTTCACAGATTGTGAACAGTTGTGTTTCAGTGTTCACTTCAGTCTGTTTTTTCATTTTTTGAGTGCACATCACGCTCCAGTTACTTGTTTAAGCACTGCTGCTTGTACTCTGCTGAGCATGTCTCAGTGCCTCATCCTTTTCATTTATCTCTAATTGGTTCTGCTCCATTCCATTTAAAATATAATCTATTAGTGTGACGCGCTTCCATCCGTATCCAATACATTGGTTGCAAACACTATAGAAGTAGACAAAGGAGTAGCCTTTCACAGATTGTGAACAGTTGTGTTTCAGTGTTCACTTCAGTCTGTTTTTTCATTTTTTGAGTGCACATCACGCTCAGTTACTTGTTCAAGCACATGGCTAGGCTGTACTCTGCTGAGCGTGTCTCAGTGCCATCCTTTTCATTTATCTCCAATTGGTTCTGCTCCATTCCATTTAAAATATAATCTATTAGTGTGACTCGCTTCCATCCGTATCCAATACATTGGTTGCAAACACTATAGAAGTAGACAAAGGAGTAGCCTTTCACAGATTGTGAACAGTTGTGTTTCAGTGTTCACTTCAGTCTCTGCGTAATAACCACACTTAGGCCTTATAACTTTTCTGACTTTCTTTATCAATCTACCAAGATGAAGAAGGCAGGGAGTAAGGCACGTGGTCGTGGCCGTGGAGTTTCAGCGGGGAGAGGACGTGGGATTCTGTGGCTGCTGCCGCCCTCAGTGACACAGCATCCACCAGTTTTACCCATGAGCGTTCCTTTATGCGCACTTTGGTAGGAGCTCGGCGTGCCCCCCTGCTGCGGGAAGAACAAATTGAAGCCGTTGTTGGTTGGATGGCAGCCAATGCATCGACTTCAATTCCTTCCACCTCCTCTCAGGAACACAACACTGTTGAGCAACCATCTGTCTGTTCACCGCCTGTCAAATTGCCCAGGCAGTCAGAGAGTTCTGTACAGGAGCCAGCTGAGTCTCTGCTTCTGTTCTCAGAATCTGTTGGCTCGCAAACACGGGCACAGGCAAGCAGCATTCTGCAATTTGAAGAAGAGGGAGTATGCAGTGATGCGCAACAGCTGTGTCTTTCTCAATCTGAAGAGGCGGGTGAGCCAGTGCCGATGGACAGCACACCGCAGAACGCATCTTATGATGATGATGAGACTCAGGTGCCAGGTTTTGTGGAGCATGGTGCTGCCCAGACTATCCAACAGCAGCAGGTGTTGGAAGAGGGTAGTGGAGATGATGAAGTCCGAGACCCAACATGGCGTGAGCAACAGGAAGGTCGTGGGAGCAGCTCTGAAGAAGAGATTGTCCCAACGGTACAAAGAGGAGGGAGAGGTAGGCTGCAGACTCGCTTGCCTGTAGCCTCCAGTTTGGCACCTGTTGGGAGCAGTTCTCTTAGAAATGTAAAAATTGGCGCTCCCATGACTTGCACTGCGTGGTCCTTTTTTGACAGACTTGTAGATGATATTTGCTATGTTCAATGCAAGCTGTGTAAGCAAAAAGTTAAAAGAGGTAAAAATATCAGTAACCTGAATACCACAAATATGTGGAAACATGTACGGACAAAGCACGTAGCTGAGTTACAAAGACACACTGGAGATGTAGGCCAACCTACAGCAGCACCTACATCTTCAGGTCGTGTTCGAGCCTCTACCTCCAGCTCACACACACCTGGTTCGGCTTCCTCACAGGATCTCCATGGAAGAACCTCGGTCACTGTTGTCCATAGACAAACTGTTATTCCACCCACAGCAGCAAGTTCACAGTCATCGTCGCACTCCCAGAACAAAAAACAGCCATCGGTAGCACAGGCATGGGATAAAAGACGGCCATACTCGGCAAACCATCCACGAGCACAGGCTCTGAATGCTGGCATTGCAAAACTCCTGTCCCTTGAAATGCTGTCATTCAGGCTGGTGGAGACTGACAGTTTCAGGAACTTTATGGCATTGGCAGTCCCACAATATAATGTGCCAAGCCGATTTTATTTCAGCAGGCAAGCTGTCCCTGCTCTGCAAAAACATGTCGAGGGACATAACATGCGCTACAAAACGCCGTCAGTAGCAGGGTCCACCTGACCACCGATGCGTGGACCAGTACCCATGGCCAGGGACGATACCTTTCCCTCACTGCCCATTGGGTCAATGTTGTGGAGCCGGGTACAGATCTTGCCAGTGGCGCTGTACGTGTTCTGCCAACTCCAAGGATTGCAGGAATCCAGTCTGTACACATTGATTCCTCCTCCTACTCCAGTTCCTCAGAATCATCGCTGCACAAGCCGTCACGGTATACCTCCACATGGACCCGTGAACGCTTACCTGTTGCGACCGATATGAGCACAGCCGTGGCCAAACGTCAACAGGCCGTCCTGAAATTAATTTCCATGGGGAATCGAAGCCACACAGCGCAGGAGCTCTGGGATGCCATCAAGCAGGAGAGCGACGTGTGTGTTTTTGTCAGCTAATCTCCAGCCAGGCTTGGTAGTGTGTGACAATGGCCGAAATCTGGTGGCAGCTCTGGGCCTTGGCAACCTCACTCACATACCATGTCTGGCACATGTGCTCAACTTGGTCGTGCAGAGTTTTTTGAGGGACTATCCGGATCTTGATGCACTGCTGCACAAGGTCCGCCTAGAGTGCGCTCACTTGCGACGTTCCAGCATCCAGATCGCGCATTGCAGCTCTGCAAGTCAGATTTTCGCCTTCCTGAACATCGCATCATATGTGACGTACCCACCAGGTGGAATTCCACGTTACATATGTTGGAGCGGTTGTGTGAGCAGCAGCCAGCAGTAATGGAGTATCAGCTGCAACAGGCGCAATCAACTCGCAATTTGCGCCGTTCACACTTCACCACTACTGAGTGGGCCTCTATGAAGGACATCTGCGACGTTTTGCGTGCGTTTGATGTCTCAACGCGGATGGCGAGTGCAGATGATGCACTAGTCAGCATGACTGTCCCCCTTATCTGCCTGCTTCAGAAATCACTGAAACAACTAAAGGAAGAGGTTTTGGAAGAGGTGGAGGATGAGGAGTCACAAATTCAATTACCTTCAGGACAGTCAGCGCAACGTGGTTCCTCACAAAGGGCTGGGCAGGGCTCACTTTGTGAGGAGGATGAGGAGGAGGAGGAGTCAATGGAGGAGGAAGAAATCCCTACAGAGGGAGGTACACAACGTTCTAGTCAGTATGTAGAGCGAGGGTGGGGTGATGCAGAGGAGGCAGAGATGACGCCTCTTCCAGAGGACAGCCTTTGTTGGCCAGTTGGGAGTCTGCAGCACATGGTTGATTTCATGCTTCAGTGCCTGAGAAACGACCGCCGCATCGCCCACATTCTCAGCACGTCAGATTATTGGGTGTACACCCTCCTAGACCCTCACTACCGGGACAACTTACAAACCCTCATCACACCGGTGAACCGGGACCGTAAAATGCAGGAGTACCAAGACACACTGGTGCAATCCATACTGTTGTACATTCCAGCCGAGAGAGCTGCTGCTGCTTACTGCTTTACAAAGCAGCTCTGTGCGTCGAGGCAGTGTAGACACCTCTACAACAAGAGGGAGCAGAAGCAGCGCCTCTGCACAGGGCAAGAACTGTATGTTACAAATGTGGCAAAGTTTTGTGACAGCGCCAGCAAGGTCTACACCATCCGAGAAGGCTCCAGTCACCAGGAAGAAACATTTCCGTAAGATGGTGACAGACTACTTGGCTTTCCCTCTAAGTGTACTCCCAGATGCCTCTTCCCCTTTCAAATTTTGGGTCTCTAAGTTGGATACATGGCCAGAGCTTAGCCAGTATGCATTGGAGGTGCTAGCTTGCCCTGCTGCCAGTGTATTATCTGAGCGTGTCTTTAGTGCTGCAGGTGGTGTAGTAACAGACCGTCGCATGCGACTATCCTCAGAGAATGTAGACCGGCTTACTTTTCTGAAAATGAACAAGGCATGGATCTCACCTGAATTTGCCTGTCCGTTTTCAGATTAAATAACTGTTTGGCAACGTTTTCCATGTCTCCTGTTTGTTCATCTTTCTACCACCTGAACTCTGCTCCCTGGGCTACAACACCGCCATTTGTTGCTCGTATGTAATTGGCAGGGGTACTGACTCCTGGCCAGCCTGGTTACAGCACGACAGCTGTTTCCTGGCAGTGTGAACGTCAATTATCCTCCAATAAGTTGTGCTGTCGTGTTGCATTCGGGTTAGCCGACTCTATGGTGCCTGCAGTTTAGGTGATTCCTATGTGTGCTGTGGGATATGTAAATAAAGGCAGTTTCCATTGTGACAATAGGACAAGCACCCACTGTAGGACTGTGTGATTCGGTAACTGCGGACGGCTTGCGTCCTGTCAACTTACATTTTCATGGGTGCGTTCTGCTACCCGTCCGGGCTCCAGTACCGTCAAGTGGTTCTCCCCAGTGCCTTTGGCCTAGGTGCCTCCATCTCCGTATCCGAGTTCCAGCAACGTCTGCTGGTCCTTGGTAGTGCTTTGGAGCAAAGGTACCTCCTGCTTAGTAACCGTGTCACAGTATCGTCAGCTGGTACTCGGTTGTGACATTGCCTCTTTTCCTTCTGCTACCCGTCCGGGGTCCAGTACCGTCAAGTGGTTCTCCCCAATGCCTTTGGCCTAGGTGCCTCCATCTCCGTATCCGAGTTCCAGCAACGTCTGCTGGTCCTTGGTAGTGCTTTGGAGCACAGGTACCTCCTGCTTAGTAACCGTGTCACAGTAACGTCAGCTGGTACTCGGTTGTGACATTGCCTCTTTTCCTTCTGCTACCCGTCCGGGGTCCAGTACCGTCAAGTGGTTCTCCCCAGTGCCTTTGGCCTAGGTGCCTCCATCTCCGTATCCGAGTTCCAGCAACGTCTGCTGGTCCTTGGTAGTGCTTTGGAGCACAGGTACCTCCTGCTTAGTAACCGTGTCACAGTATCGTCAGCTGGTACTCGGTTGTGACATTGCCTCTTTTCCTTCTGCTACCCGTCCGGGGTCCAGTACCGTCAAGTGGTTCTCCCCAGTGCCTTTGGCCTAGGTGCCTCCATCTCCGTATCCGAGTTCCAGCAACGTCTGCTGGTCCTTGGTAGTGCTTTGGAGCACAGGTACCTCCTGCTTAGTAACCGTGTCACAGTAACGTCAGCTGGTACTCGGTTGTGACATTGCCTCTTTTCCTTCTGCTACCCGTCCGGGGTCCAGTACCGTCAAGTGGTTCTCCCCAGTGCCTTTGGCCTAGGTGCCTCCATCTCCGTATCCGAGTTCCAGCAACGTCTGCTGGTCCTTGGTAGTGCTTTGGAGCACAGGTACCTCCTGCTTAGTAACCGTGTCACAGTAACGTCAGCTGGTACTCGGTTGTGACATTGCCTCTTTTCCTTCTGCTACCCGTCCGGGGTCCAGTACCGTCAAGTGGTTCTCCCCAGTGCCTTTGGCCTAGGTGCCTCCATCTCCGTATCCGAGTTCCAGCAACGTCTGCTGGTCCTTGGTAGTGCTTTGGAGCACAGGTACCTCCTGCTTAATAACCGTGTCACAGTAACGTCAGCTGGTACTCGGTTGTGACATTGCCTCTTTTCCTTCTGCTACCCGTCCGGGGTCCAGTACCGTCAAGTGGTTCTCCCCAGTGCCTTTGGCCTAGGTGCCTCCATCTCCGTATCCGAGTTCCAGCAACGTCTGCTGGTCCTTGGTAGTGCTTTGGAGCACAGGTACCTCCTGCTTAGTAACCGTGTCACAGTAACGTCAGCTGGTACTCGGTTGTGACATTGCCTCTTTTCCTTCTGCTACCCGTCCGGGGTCCAGTACCGTCAAGTGGTTCTCCCCAGTGCCTTTGGCCTAGGTGCTCCATCTCCGTATCAGTTCCAGCAACGTCTGCTGGTCCTTGGTAGTGCTTTGGAGCACAGGTACCTCCTACTTAGTAACCGTGTCACAGTAACGTCAGCTGGTACTCGGTTGTGACATTGCCTCTTTTCCTTCTGCTACCCGTCCGAGGTCGAGTACCGTCAAGTGGTTCTCCCCAGTGCCTTTGGCCTAGGTGCCTCCATCTCCGTATCCGAGCTCCAGCAACGTCTGCTGGTCCTTGGTAGTGCTTTGGAGCACAGGTACCTCCTGCTTAGTAACCGTGTCACAGTAACGTCAGCTGGTACTCGGTTGTGACATTGCCTCTTTTCCTTCTGCTACCCGTCCGGGGTCCAGTACCGTCAAGTAGTTCTCCCCAGTGCCTTTGGCCTAGGTGCCTCCATCTCCGTATCCGAGTTCCAGCAACGTCTGCTGGTCCTTGGTAGTGCTTTGGAGCACAGGTACCTCCTGCTTAGTAACCGTGTCACAGTAACGTCAGCTGGTACTCGGTTGTGACATTGCCTCTTTTCCTTCTGCTACCCGTCCGGGTTCCAGCACAGTCAGCTGGTCCTCGTTACTTCCATTGTCTCTTGCTCCATCTGATACCCGTCAGGGTTCCAGTAACGTCAGCTGTTTCTCGGAAATTAGATGACCTTAAAGACCACCCAGAAGAAGATGACGACAACAAGGACGACGAGCATGAAGCCAACCAGCCTGAACACCATCACAAAGAAAAAATAAAAAATTACCCAGAAGAAGATCACCAACAGGACAAAGAAGGTTAAGACAAACTACATGATACAGAACAAGAGACAGAAGAACAATAAGCAGAAGATCAAAAAGCAGAAGAACATTAAGTATAAGACCAAAATGAAGAGCAAAATATATGCTCTAAATTCTAAGCAGAAGAAGACTAAGCAGTGTATGGGGGTGAGTCCGTTCCTCCTCGTGGTGCCCCTGGAAAATGCCTGCTGCTGCAGGCTAAACTGAACACGGACAAATACTGTTGTAATTTAAATCTTTTGTGACAGCAAGAACGGAAGGATGAACAATTCATACTTTTACAGATTACAAGTACAGGAATCTCTGTCACAAATAAGAATATGATGAAGAAGATGAAGAGGAAGAAGATGAAGAATTTGAATATGAAGAAGATTAATTAGTTTAATAATAACAATATGAGTAATGTAAACAAAAACATGAATAGCAAGAAGTTTAAGAAGAAGATTAAGAAAGGGGAAGATGAAGAATAATTTGATGAGAAAGATGATGCTGCTGCTGAAGATTATGAAGGAGAAAGTGTGGCACTGGCAAAAGTTAAAAAGGTGAAGAGCATGGAAGTTGTGAAACATACATATTTGCCAAAATAGAAAAAAGGTTAACAACATTGTCAATCTGTTAGTCAATCCAAACGTATTTCCAAAAAAATATATATTAATGCTATTCCAATGCATTGGGTTAAACATGTATGCCTTTATTGTCTCCTCAACCTCCCCAATACATTCTACATTAGTCTTTGTTGTTTTCCTTCATGTACAATTAACCAACAAGGCAAGAATGTTTTTTTTAATGTCGATATTTGGTTCCCATAGACTTACATTGGACTTCCGGTATCGGAATCGGATATCGACAATATTTAGTGATATCGGCGATACCATTCCGATCCGATATTTTTAGATATCGAGCAGTATCGCTCAACACTAGTGGTGACCATGGTGGCCATTTTGAAGTCAGTCATTTTGGATCCAGCTTTATTTTTTCCAATAGGAAGAGGGTCATGTGACACTTCAAACTTATTGAGAATTTCACAAGAAAAACAATGGTGTGCTTGGTTTTAAAGCAACTTTATTCTTTCATGAGTTATTTACAAGTTTATGACCACTTATAAAATGTGTTGAAAGTGCTGCCCATTGTGTTGGATTGTCAATGCAACCCTCTTCTCCCACTCTTGACACACTGATAGCAATACCGCAGAAGAAATTCTAGCACAGGCTTCCAGTATCCGTTGTTTCAGATGCTGCACATCTCGTTTCTGAAGGCAATTGTCTATGTTGTCCCACCGGAGCCCACATCTTTCCCGGGACATGTCAGCTGTTTTGAACAGCTGATATGTGCCCGGAATAGCCGTGGGTGGAATCGCGATCCACCCGTGGCTATTAACTCATTAAATGCTGCTGTCAAACTCTGACAGTGGCATTTAACATGCTCTTCCGGCCATCGGTCCAGAAATCCTACCACTGGTGACCCCCGTCACAAGATTGCGGGTCACTGGTGGGTTGGGATGACAACCAGAAGTTTCCTGGAGACTTCTATGGTTCTCAGTGCCAGATTGCTATGAGCACCGCCCAGTGGTCAACACTCATAGCAAGTCAGCAATTGTACTGCATACAGGTGATCTGATCATCGCCTTTATGTAGCAGAGCCAATGGGGGTTATGGCAGCTTCTAGTCTCCCATGGAGACTATTGAAGTGTGCCAAAAGTTAAAAAAATATTAAAAAATTAAAAAATAAAAGTTTAAATTACCCCCTTTCACCCCATTCAAAATAACAAAAAAATCAAACATGAACATATTTGGTATCGCTGCATTCATAACCATCCTATCTATCAATAAAAAAGGGATTAACCAGATCGCTAAATGGCGTAGTGAAAAAAAAAAGTCAAAATTAAGTTTTTTGGTCGCCGCGACATTGTCTTAAAATGCAATACTGGGCGATCGAAAAATCATATCTGCACCAAAATGGTATCAATAAAAACGTCAGCTCTGCACACAAAAAACAAACCCTCACCCAACTCGAGATCACGAAAAATGGCACATTTTTTTTTTTTTTTTAACAAACTTTGGATTTTTTTTCACCACTTAAATAAAAAAGAACATAGACATGTTTGGTGTCTATGAACTCGTAATGACCTAGAGAATCATAAGGTCGGTTTTAGCATTTGTTGAACATGGTAAAAAAATCCAAAAAAAGTTGTGGAATTGCACTTTTTTTGCAATTTCCCCTTACTTAGAATTTTTCCCCATTTTTGAGTACACGATATGGTAAAATCAATGGTCTCGTTCAAAAGTACATGTCCCGCAAAAACAAGCCCTCACATGGCCATATTGATGGAAAAATAGAAAAGTTATGGCTCTGGGAAGAAAGGGAACGAAAAACAGAAACGCAAAATGTAAAAGGGTAAGGTCTTGAAGGAGTTAAAGCAAGCGTTAGCTTTGGTAGCTTTAAGGTAAGAATAGAAATAAACCTGTAATATTGAACTGTCAGCACACCAGGATTTATACACAAGGTATTTGTTTTATGGTATTTGGTTCCTTCTTTGAGGATCCAATCATGACTTTGGTTTAATGAAAGCACATAAATGCATCAAACTGAACTATGTAAAGCTTGACTATGTGCTACAATAGCTGACAAGTTCTATCATAGACCAACATTAACAGTGTAGCGGACATATTACCTGAACATAGATATTATACAAGTTTGCCAAGAACATACCTCTATAAATGAAATACTCAGCTGTCACTAATGCAGTTTGGATTGCTAATATGCATATATTTTCATTGGTCTACTCTTTGGGAATAGACACTTTTTGTGGGTATTGTAGTAAATGTTTGTACTGCCTGCAGTGCAGTTTTATTTCCCCCTACTTTTTAAAATATTCATTAGTTAAACAAAACAGTTCAGGATTACTGAAAGATTTAATGTTCACCCTTTAAATTTATTATTAACAGAAAAAAATAACTCAGTGGTTAATTAATGGTATGCAGTGAAAATCATGAACATCCATTATGTAAATATGTATGTTTAATTGAGATGCAATGCCTAAACTCTTATAATAACATTGCAGATGCAATGTGTTCTGAGAGGCCACTGAAAAATTAGTTTGTCTCATATTAATCATTGCATAAAAAATGGTTTACAATTAATTCACGTATTTGCTCACAAAAAAAAGACTCTATAACTAAAACATAATAATCTTTTATTTCCAATGATATGTTGATGAGTTAGATATGTAATTAGATAAAATTACTTTATTAGCTTTTATTAATATACGGTAATATCATATAGCTTTGTTACTGTTTATTATATATAATGTATAAAACTGTTGCAGTGATTGAAACTGATAAACAGGAACATACATATTTTGTGCAATGCTAAATAATTTATTGGTTTTGTGAGTGGTTTTCTTTGAATTTTTCAGTAAGTAAAGGTTAGCAGAAGAAGGCATTAGGACAATGTAGAAATATATTCTATTACAATATTAGACAGACTTTTTGGAATGAAATATGAATCAAATAAATTTTTAAATCTTAGAACTGAAATTACTAGATCTGTTATAAGCTGATGCACTTTCATTTTGTCATCTTCTGCATTACATTACATAGTGTAGCGCCCGCGTCCCTGCCTGCTGCCAGACAGGGACGTCGCTCTCCTCACCTGCGCTCAGCGTCCTCAGTGCTCTCAGCCTCCTCTGCGCCTCTGGCATCCTCGGCGTCCTCCTTCCGCCCTGCTGGTCCCGCGCGCTCCTTCCCTGCTGCTGGCCTTAGGGCGCGCGCCCGCACCCTCCCCCGCTCTTAAAGGAGCCGCGCGCATTTTCCAATCAGTCTCCAGCCAATGCTGGTGGACTCCACCCTATATTAAGGGCTTCCTCCTTAATGGAGGTGCCGAGCAATGTTGTTTCTGTGCAGTCTAACTTGCTTCAGCCATCAGCTCCTGTTTCCAGTTGCCTCCCTGTTACCTGTCTGTTTGTCTGTCGGCATCTGACTGCAGCTCTATCCAGGTTCGGACATCTTCAGCAGAGATCCCCGGCTGTTGCCTGCTCACCTGGGAGCGATCATCTGCCATCCGACTGCAGCTCTATCCAGAGGTTCGGACATCATCTGCGGAGATCCCCGGCTATTGCAGAGACTCTTGCCTGCTCACCTGGGAGCGATCATCTGCCATCCGACTGCAGCTCTATCTAGAGGTTCGGACATCATCAGCAGAGATCCCCGGCTATTCCAGAGACTCTTGCCTGCTCACCTGGGAGCGATCATCTGCCATCCGACTGCAGCCTACCAGAGGCTCCCCCAGCTCAGGTCGTATATGCCTGTTTGTCTAGAGACTGCCCTGGTCACTTGCCGTGACAACCTGCCTGCCCAGAGACTACCCTGGTCACTTGCCGTGACAAACCTGCCTGCCCAGAGATTGCCCTGGTCACTTGCCGTGACAACCTGCCTGTCCAGAGACTGCCCTGGTCACTTGCCGTGACAACCTGCCTGTCCAGAGACTGCCGGTCACTTGCCGTGACAACCTGCCTGTTCAGAGACTGCCCTGGTCACTTGCCGTGACAACCTGCCTGCCCAGAGACTGCCCTGGTCACTTGCCGTGACAAACCTGCCTGCCCAGAGACTGCCCTGGTCACTTGCCGTGACAACCTGCCTGTCCAGAGACTGCCCTGGTCACTTGGCGTGACAACCTGCCTGTCCAGAGACTGCCCAGGTCACTTGCCGTGACAACCTGCCTGTCCAGAGACTGCCCAGGTCACTTGCCGTGACAACCTGCCTGTCCAGAGACTTCCTTGGTCACTTATTGTGACAACCTGCCTGTCCAGAGACTGCCTGGCTAATTGCCGTGATTCCCTGTCCTATTCCCGGATGCCACCCGCTCTCTTGCAAGTAAATTGTCTCGTATAATAAAGCTTAGTGGTTCCACCAACCAGACCCGTTTCCGTCAGTGGTTCCACCTACCAGACCCGTTACAGTTTGCTCGGGCCCTGGAACCCGGTGGCACCCAAACCCTTCACTTCCGGAACTGTGTCATGAGCTGTCTCGCCAGAGGTCTCAACAGGAGGCTATCCTGGGTCACCTGCGGAACGTCAATTCCCGCTTGGACACTCTGAATCCATCACCAGCAACCACCGCTGGAGCCATGACTCATAATCCGGCAGCCCCGCTGACTCCCAATTCCGTGGTTTCCATTCCCGGTCCCCGACTTTCAGCTCCTCCTAGGTATGGAGGCGACCCTGTTATGGCTCGGGGTTTCATTAACCAGTGCACCCTGCATTTCGAAGTCCTGGCACACCAGTTTAATTCTGACCGGGCCAAAATTGCCTTCATCATGTCCCATCTCACCGGAGAGGCTCTGGCCTGGCTTAATCCTCTCTGGGAGAGAGAAGATCCTCTGGTGTCAGACCTGCCTGCTTTTCTCTCGGCCTTCCGGAGGGTATTCGACGAACCTGGACGGAGGACCTCCTCTGCATCATCTCTGTTGCGTCTCCGTCAGGGAAGTCTCACCGTTGGTCAATATGCCATACGGTTCCGTACTCTAGCCTCAGAACTGGCTTGGGACAATGAAGCTCTAATTTCGGTCTTCTGGGAGGGTCTGTCCGGCCGTATTAAAGACGAACTTGCCGGTCGGGACATTCCAACCTCGCTTGATGATTTAATAAATCTTGCCAATCGGATTGATCTACGGTTCCAGGAACGAGCCAAAGAGGTCACCCGTGAAAAAAAGTTTCCTCATTTAACCCCTTCCGTTTCTCCCCAGGTGCACACTGCTGAGCCTATGCAGGTCGACCAGACCAAGACGGTCAAAGTCCGTCAGGACTCACGCCGTGCCGAGAAAAGTTGCTTCTACTGCGGCAGTAAGGAGCACTGGATCCGAACCTGTCCGGAGAAGTCGGGAAACGCCTGTGTCTAGGTTCGCTCGGAGAGGTCAATCTAGACAAAAATAAATCCTCTTCATCTCTGCTGCTCTCGGTCTCAATTCTTCTCGGTAAGAACCGTTACTTCGAGATGGCCCAACTTGATTCTGGAGCAGCTGGGAATCTCGTGTCACAGGCTCTAGTAGAGAAGTATCGCATTCCCACCAAACCTCTTGTTGAACCAGTATCTGTTGCTGCTGTGGATGGGGGTCTCCTACCTCGTCCCATCCGACTTATCACCGAAGCCATAACCCTGCAGGTGGGAATGTTGCATTCTGAGAGCATCTCATTTCATGTTCTGCCTGGACTCTCTCATGCTTTCTTACTAGGTCTGCCTTGGCTCCAAAAGCATGCACCTGTGCTTGACTGGCAGAATGGAGAGATTCTTCGCTGGGGACAGGACTGTCATAAAACGTGTCTGGTGCCTGTTCATCCCGTCTGTCCTTCTCCTACTCCTGCTAATCTACCAGGACTCCCGATTCCATATTGGTCATTTGCTGATGTCTTCAATAAAAAGGAAGCAGAGACATTCCCCCCGCATAGACCATATGATTGCCCGATCGACCTGCTACCCGGTACCACGCCTCCCCGTGGGCGTATTTACCCGTTGTCCGCTGCTGAGACCAGGTCGATGTCCGAATATATCGAGGAGAACTTAGCAAAAGGATTCATCCGGAAATCTACCTCCCCAGCGGGAGCAGGTTTCTTCTTCGTAAAAAAGAAGGACGGATCTCTCCGTCCCTGTATTGACTACAGAGGCCTAAATTTGATCACGGTGAAGAATAAGTACCCTCTTCCGCTCATTCCAGAATTGTTTGATCGTCTTAGAGGGGCTAGAGTCTTCACCAAACTAGATCTTCGTGGAGCATACAACCTGGTTCGTATCCGTCGAGGAGATGAATGGAAGACGGCATTCAACACCCGGGACGGCCACTACGAGTACTTGGTGATGCCCTTTGGTCTCTGTAATGCTCCAGCAGTCTTTCAGGAGTTGGTCAATGACATCTTCCGGGACCTCCTCTACTCCTGCGTTGTGGTGTACCTTGACGACATCTTGGTCTTCTCTCCGGATCTTCAGTCTCACCGGAGGGATGTTCGTCAGGTTCTGCTCAGGCTCAGGCAGAATCACCTCTTCGCCAAATATGAGAAGTGCCTCTTTGAGCAGACATCGCTTCGTTTCTGGGCTACATCATTTCTCAGACAGGCCTACGAATGGATCCGGAGAAATTGTCTGCCATCGAGAAGTGGCCCCGACCGGAGGGGTTGAAGGCCATTCAGCGGTTCCTGGGATTTGCCAACTATTACCGTCTCTTCATACCGCACTTCTCTTCCAGGACTGCTCCAATCTCCGCGCTCACCCGCAAGGATGCTAACCCCAAACAGTGGACGCCCGAAGCAGAGGAGGCCTTCCTTTCTCTAAAACAGGCCTTCTCTTCCGCTCCAGTGCTGCATCGCCCGGATGGCAACAAGCAGTTCTTCCTGGAGGTGGACGCTTCCTCTGCTGGAGCCGGAGCGGTACTTACCCAAAAAGCTTCATCCGGGAGGATGGTATCCTGCGGTTTCTTCTCCAAACTCTTCTCCTCCTCCGAGCGCAACTACTCCATAGGAGACCGAGAGTTATTGGCCATCAAGTTGGCATTGGAGGAGTGGCGTTACCTACTCGAAGGGGCTCTTCATCCGGTAATCATTTACACGGACCACAAGAATCTGGCATACCTCCAGCATGCCCAGAGACTTAACCCTCGCCAAGCCCGGTGGTCCTTGTTTTTTGCCCGCTTCGATTTTCTTTTGCATTTTCGCCCAGCTGACAAAAACATCAAGGCGGATGCCTTGTCTCGGTCTTTCCTGGTGTCGGATCTCGAGGAGGAACCTAAGCATATCATCGATCCCGCCAGAGTGATGCAGGTGGCTCCCGTGAGTTTAAATCGTCTCCCTCCTGGTAAGACGTTCGTATCAGAAACTGATCGGAAGAGAATCCTACATTGGGGTCATTCATCTAAACTCGCTGGCCACGCTGGTCAAAAAAAGACCCTCCAACTCATTACCCGGCATTATTGGTGGCCTACCCTGCACAAAGACGTAATAGACTTTGTTTCTGCCTGTGTTTCCTGTGCCCGCAACAAAGTTCCGAGACACCTGCCTACCGGCCGTCTTCTTCCGCTTCCTGTACCCGCTGCCCCCTGGCAGCATATAGCCATGGACTTCATTACTGATCTTCCGTCTCTGCTGGTTGTACAGTCATTTGGGTGGTCACTGACCGCTTTTCCAAGATGGCTCACTTCATTCCTCTGCCAGGTCTTCCGTCTGCACCCGAGTTGGCTAAAGACTTTATCCGCCACATCTTCCGTCTTCATGGTCTGCCTCGTCACATTGTGTCGGATCGTGGGGTTCAGTTCACCTCACGTTTCTGGAGAGCCACTTGTAAGTTGCTAGACGTCACCCTGGATTTTTCCTCCGCTTACCACCCACAGTCCAATGGACAAGTTGAACGAATAAATCAGAATTTGACCAGTTATCTTCGACACTTCGTTAATGCCCACCATTCTGACTGGGTGGAGCTCCTGCCTTGGGCCGAATTCTCCTACAATAATCATGAGAGCGAATCTTCCACCAAGTCTCCGTTTTTTGTAGTCTTCGGTCAACACCCTCGGATCCCTGTCCCTGTTTCCATCTCTGTGGACAATCCAGCTGCGGAATCTCTGGTTAGAGAATTCTCCTCCATCTGGGAGAGTACCCGGTCCGCACTCATTCAGTCATCCGAGCGCATGAAAAGACATGCTGACAAAAAACGTCTGGATCCTCCTCAATTCCGTCCTGGGGACAAAGTCTGGCTTTCGTCCAAATATGTTCGACTCAAAATTCCGTCCTACAAGTTAGGTCCTCGGTTCATCGGTCCTTTTGAGATCATCAGTCAGATCAACCCGGTGTCCTATAAATTGAAACTCCCGGTCAATTTGCGAATTCCTAATTCTTTTCATGTATCTCTCCTCAAACCTGTGGTTCTTAACTCTTTTTTTAAGTCTACAGGTACACCTCCTGCTCCAGTGTCTGCTGATGATGAATTTGAGGTAGAGAACATTCTGGCCACAAAAAGGGTAGGAAAAAAGACTTATTTTTTGGTGGATTGGAAGGGGTTTGGTCCTGAGGAGAGAACCTGGGAACCTCGGGAGAACATCCATGCCCCTCTCATCCTAGCTAAATTTTTTTCTGGCCTAAAAAGGGGGGGGCCTAGAGGGGGGGTACTGTAGCGCCCGCGTCCCTGCCTGCTGCCAGACAGGGACGTCGCTCTCCTCACCTGCGCTCAGCGTCCTCAGTGCTCTCAGCCTCCTCTGCGCCTCTGGCATCCTCGGCGTCCTCCTTCCGCCCTGCTGGTCCCGCGCGCTCCTTCCCTGCTGCTGGCCTTAGGGCGCGCGCCCGCACCCTCCCCCGCTCTTAAAGGAGCCGCGCGCATTTTCCAAATCAGTCTCCAGCCAATGCTGGTGGACTCCACCCTATATTAAGGGCTTCCTCCTTAATGGAGGTGCCCGAGCAATGTTGTTTCTGTGCAGTCTAACTCTGCTTCAGCCATCAGCTCCTGTTTCCAGTTGCCTGCCTGTTACCTGTCTGTTTGCCTGTCGCCATCTGACTGCAGCTCTATCCAGAGGTTCGGACATCTTCAGCAGAGATCCCCGGCTGTTGCCTGCTCACCTGGGAGCGATCATCTGCCATCCGACTGCAGCTCTATCCAGAGGTTCGGACATCATCTGCGGAGATCCCCGGCTATTGCAGAGACTCTTGCCTGCTCACCTGGGAGCGATCATCTGCCATCCGACTGCAGCTCTATCTAGAGGTTCGGACATCATCAGCAGAGATCCCCGGCTATTCCAGAGACTCTTGCCTGCTCACCTGGGAGCGATCATCTGCTATCCGACTGCAGCCTACCAGGAGGCTCCACCAGCTCAGGTCGTATATGCCTGTTTGTCTAGAGACTGCCCTGGTCACTTGCCGTGACAACCTGCCTGCCCAGAGACTACCCTGGTCACTTGCCGTGACAAACCTGCCTGCCCAGAGATTCCCTGGTCACTTGCCGTGACAACCTGCCTGTCCAGAGACTGCCCTGGTCACTTGCCGTGACAACCTGCCTGTCCAGAGACTGCCCGGGTCACTTGCCGTGACAACCTGCCTGTTCAGAGACTGCCCTGGTCACTTGCCGTGACAACCTGCCTGCCAGAGACTGCCTGGTCACTTGCGTGACAACCTGCCTGCCAGAGACTGCCTGCACTGTGGTAAAACTTGCCGTGACTACCTGACTGCCTGTCCAGAGACTGCCCAGGTCACTTGCCGTGACAACCTGCCTGTCCAGAGACTGCCCAGGTCACTTGCCGTGACAACCTGCCTGTCCAGAGACTTCCTTGGTCACTTATTGTGACAACCTGCCTGTCCAGAGACTGCCTGGCTAATTGCCATGATTCCCTGTCCTATTCCCGGATGCCACCGCTCTCTTGCAAGTAAATTGTCTTGTATAATAAAGCTTAGTGGTTCCACCAACCAGACCCGTTTCCGTCAGTGGTTCCACCTACCAGACCCGTTACACATAGCATAATGAGATTATCCCATCAACAACACTAGACAGGTGCTATACATGACCAATGTATGACCGGTAGGGGTCAGACAGCTGAGAAAATGGAAAGTTTTTGTAAGTTTGATAAAAAAGCCTTTTGTAGTCATTTAATCAATTTAATAAGAACAAATATGTTTTAAATCCTAAAAAAGGGGATAATTTTATCTCACATTCATAGTTAAGAAAACCATTACTTCTTCACTTTCAAAATAGCTATACCGTACCTACTCTTTAAATAAAGGAATAATTATTGGATAGCTTATGGAAAAACTTTTGCTTCTTTATTTGGCAAAGAATTTGATGCTCCCCAAACAGGTATACTTTTTGTACCACCTCATGTGAAAAAACTATGACTGTTTCCATTTGTGCCACCTCTGTATAACAACAGCAAGGTGGTATTGGCCCCTGAAATGGAAAACTTTTGGATCATTTTATAATTTAAGTAGCCTAAAAAGCCTAATCTCGCAGTGTTATGTAAAATAGACTGTTGGTTGACACTAGAGATGAGCAAATTTGTTCTGATTCAGTTCCGAATATGATCGGAATCAAATATTGTTTTTATAATATTCATCAAACACAGCCGAATGTCATTAGAGTCAATGGGAATAGAAATTACCAAATATGTTCGGAACCGATCATAAGACATACATTTGCCACGAATATTGTTCGAATATGGCTCAAATCAGATTTGGGGACAAAATCCGAACAATTTCACTCATCTCTAGTTACCACCAAACACTATCTGATTTTCCCTTTCCAGATAGGGTGAGATAAGCTGGACATTAGTAAGGCTGCATTTGTATTAAAGAGCTCAAATGGCTGTTCAATAAAGTATTAGGAGACCTCAGAGTGTTGTGTGTGTCTATTTTAGGCAATTAAAAGTGAAGTGTTGTAGTTTTGAAATTCATGGCAAATAAAGGCACAGCGAATCAGATTCTTGAAATGTTTGGCTGATAAAGTTGCATTTTGAAAAGATTTGCTCATCTCTGAAGATGTTAACGTATTAATTGACGTTGCAGAGGAATCATGCACGGAATTAGACCTTTAACTTCACACGATCACATTTGAATATACAAAAATACGCTAACTATATAATTTATTAAATTGTACCTCTATGATGAATTCAACAAATTTAAGTATTAGAATTTTGGTAATCTTATGCCATTTTGAAAATGGATTTAGCATTTTATCATGTTTATGTGTAAGATTTATTTTCTGAGCTATAATTATACTTATTGAACATTTAACAAAAGATGACACACTGGATGATAAATTAATTGGACAACCTACAAAATGATGGACTGATACTATATTGCATAATGAATCTGCCATAAAAAAAAAGTTTGAAAATAAAAAATATAATTCAAGCTGACTTGAAATCATCTTAAAGACTAATAAAACACATTCAGAAATAAAATTGGTCTTAATATTACACAAATTTTAAAACACTTTTAACATGTGATTAGAATTCATAGATATAAAAAACACAAACTTTAAAATTCGAAAATCAGAAAATTTGGCATTAAAAAATGTATTACAAAATTTTATAATCTTATATTTTGTTTTTTAACATTACTTTATTTTGTTTGAAGTTATTGAAATAATTGTCACAACCTGTTGGGATGAATGTCCTTTCAACATCTGTTTATTAGAGATGAGCGACTTTGCCTTTTTCTCAAAAGTCGAGTCAAAGGAAGTCGGCCGACTAACGGAAAAGGTCGGGTCAGAGTCGAAAATTCGATCCCAATGCAAGTCAATGGGGAAGCAAAGTCGGCAGGGAGTGGAGTACAGTAAACACACCTACAGTGCCCATTTCAATGCCAACGACATCAATTCTTATTACTTAAGCTTGTCAACCTTAATTTACTTTATAATAATAGTAAAGCATTGAAAACTGGGGGTTATTTGGCTAAAGTTGTGGGGGGGGCAGGGCTGGCTCCAGGTTTTTGTGGGCCCCGGCCCAAAGAGTCTCAATGGGCCACTTTAACACATACCACAATTCATGATGCTCCAATACGGCAGAGAAATATAGGTATAGTACAATGCCTAATACTTCACTTCTTACATTACATGAGTGATATCTATTTTAAATTCTACAATAGCTCAAAAAACGGACAGTGTATTCCTCCATACAGAATTATGGGCACCACATAGTGTGCCATACAGAATATTGAGCCCCATATATTGCTCTATACAGAATAATGAGCCCCATATTGTTAGGGTCTGCGGAACGCACCAAATATATGATGTAGAGAGGTGCGTTCGCAGCCTGCTGCTAGTAAAATGGCGCAAGAAGCGAACTCTGTTATCCCGCAGAGTCACCAAAATAAACGCTGTAACGCGCTGCGGCAATATGTGCGAACTCTGTTACTCCACAGAGCCGCTAGAAGGAGTGCCACAGTGCTATATGGCGATGTGTGCGAATTCACTTAACACCACTGAGTCACAAAATAAACACGCTAGGGCGCTGTCTAGCGTTGAAAGTGATCCCTGTTACGTCACAGAGCCGCTGAGACAAACTTCTGTGTCCTGTCAGGCACCCAGGTACACAGTTGACTGCTAAGCGAACATAGAACGTGATCATGCGCTAATGTCCTCGCGGGAGTCACCCGCAATCTATGGCGTCTGAACACCATGCCCTGAATACGGCAATCAAACTCCTCACTGGTTATGCCGGTAATCTAGGGCATCTAGGACATCGACCCTGACCAGCTAGCATACCAAACTTCTCACCGATTAAGTCGGTATTCTAGGGGCTTATTTCAGCCGGGCCCTAACCACACACACGCATGACCACACTGGCGCAAAGCATATAACGATTGATATTAGCGCATGGCGGCCCAGCCATGCCACCCTTTTATAGTAACGGCTACAGGACCTGCCAGAAACAAGGACCAATGAAACTGTTCCAGACCACCAGTAGTCACAGGACCTTCCTGGCGGACCAATAGGAGCTGCTACAGTACCTGAGCATGTGACCCCTGATCTCCAATGAGAGATCTCACCCTGGGCATGCTCAGAAGGGGAAAACAAGGACTTTGTCGTAAAGACGTCTGCTCGCCGCTAACCAGTACTGGCCACAATAGCAGAGCCTGGAGAGGCAGCAGTAACCCTCTGCACACTGTTAGACTGGGCGAGACGCTGGGACCGACGTCTAAGCTGAGCAGAGTCCACTGCGGCCGGAGATGAATGGGAGACCGCAGCAGGGATGGCTCGAGATTCCCCTTGTGCAGAAGCGGGAACTCGACTTCTAACATTACCCCCCCTCCTAGGGCCTCCCTTCTTTGGGCCTCGCTGCGCTCAAAGGCAGGGATGAGCTGCGGAGCATGAACGTGCTCGGCAGGCTCCCAGGACCTATCCTCAGGCCCAGAACACCTCCAGTCCACCAAATAAAATTTTTTGCCCCGTACCAGCTTACACCCTACGATGGCGTTCACCTCATGGTCATCCGTAGACGAACCCGATGTCCTGACAGATGACTCGGAAAACCGGGACATGAGCACGGGTTTCAGAAGGGTATACGTGAAAGGTGTCGGAGATACCCAGGCGTGGTGGAAGAGCCAAACGGTATACCACATTATTAACCTGTTCGAGGACTTTGAAAGGACCCAGATATCGGGGTGCCAACTTAGTGGACTCAATTCGCAGCCTAATGTTATGGGCGGAGAGCCACACCAAGTCCCCAGGGGCAAATGTCGGAGCAGGACGTCGATGTTCATCGGCGGAAGACCTCATCCTCTCCTTGGACGCCTGAATGGCATCCTGGGTACGGTCCCAAATGTCCCGTGCCTCCACAGCCCAGTCTGCCACCCTGGAGTCGGCGGAAGACACGGGCATGGGCACCGGAACCCGTGGATGCTGACCGTAGTTTAGGAGGAATGGAGTCTGTCCGGTGGAGTCAGCCACAGCATTGTTTAGTGCAAACTCAGCCCACGGTAGCAAAGATGCCCAGTCATCCTGCCTGGCTGAGACAAAATGTGTAGATAGGTGACCAAGGTCTGGTTGGCCCTCTCTACCAACCCATTCGTCTCAGGATGGTACGCTGAAGAGAGATTTAACTCAATACTGAGTGAACGACAAAGCTCTCTCCAGAACCGAGACGCAAACTGGGGACTCGATCACTGACAATTTTGTCCGGCATGCCGTGTAACGGAAGATGTGCCTAACGAACAACTGCTGCCAGAGCCCGTGCAGAAGGTAACCGTGGTAGCGGCACCAGATGCACCATTTTGGAAAAATGGTCGGTGATGACCCAAATGATGGTGCAACCCCGAGACTTGGGCAAGTCCACCACAAAGTCCATCCCAACCATCTCCCAGGGCCTGTCTGCCACCGGCAAAGGGTAAAGTAACCCAGCTGGCCGTTGTCGTGGAGACTTATTCTTGGGCAGGAGACACACGCCTGAACATAGTCCCCAACGTCACGTACCATATGCGGCCACCAGTATGTCCTCGCCAGCAATTCAGATGTCCTCTTTCCCCCAAAGTGTCCACCCACCCTGGACGAATGTGCCCAAGAGAGTACCTCCGGTCGCAAATTGGTAGGCACAAAAGTCTTGCCCGGGGCACAGACTCTAGCGAAACCGGGGCCACAGTTCTCAGGCTCTCTGTGGGGACAATAAGCCGAGGCTCCTCCTCCTCTCAGAGGACACCACAGAGCGAGAGAGAGCGTCTGCATGAATGTTCTTCTCTCCCGAGAGGAAATGGAGTGTGAAATGAAACCGGGAGAAGAACAAGGACCATCTGGCCTGGCGAGAATTAAGCCGCTGAGCTGTCTGAAGATATACCAGATTCTTGTGGTCGGTGAAGACTTGGAAGGGAAAGCGAGCCCCCTCCAACAGATGTCTCCACTCAGAGAAAGCCAACTTCATTGCTAGCAACTCCCTGTCCCGATGGAATAATTCCTCTCCGCTGGTGTGAAGGTCTTGGAGAAGAAGAAGCAAGGATGCTTCCACCTTGAGCATCCTTTTGAAAGAGGACTGCTCCAGCACCAACGGATGAGGCATCCACCTCCAATATGAATGGCTTATCAGCATCAGGGCGGTGTAGAATGGGAGCGCTAGCAAACTGAGACTTAATTGAGATGAAAGCCTTGGAGACTTCCTCAGACCACAATTTGGGATTTGCTCCCTTCTTGGTGAGGGCTACCAAGGGAGCTACCAAAGTTGAGAAATGGGGAATGAACTGGCGATAATAATTAATGAACCCCATAAAGCACTGCACCGCTTTAAGCGAATGGGGTTCTTGCCAGTCCATTACAGCCTGAGTTTGGCAGGATCCATAGCCAATCCCTGGGCGGAGATGATATAGCCCAGGAATGGTAAAGACTCCTGCTCAAACACACATTTCTCCAACTTTGCGTAAAGGGAATTTGCCCGCAGGAGGTCGAAGACTCTGCAGACATCTCTCCGGTGGGAGTCAATATCTGGAGAGAAGATGAGAATATCATCCAGATAGAGTATGACCGAGGTGGAAAGCATGTCCCGGAAGATGTCATTAACAAAGTCTTGGAAAACGACTGGGGCATTACAGAGCCGAAGGGCATCACCAGATATTCATAGTGCCCATCCCTGGTATTAAAAGCCGTCTTCCATTCGTCCCCCTCACGGATGCGAATCAGGTTATAAGCACCCCGCAGGTCTAATTTAGTAAATACCCTTGCTCCCCGGAGCCTATCAAAAAGCTCAGAAATCAGGGCAACGGGTATTTATTCTTAACGGTGATGGCGTTAAGACCCCTGTAATCTATGCAGGGACGTAATTCTCTGTTCTTCTTCTGCACGAAAAAGAACCCGCCCCAGCAGGTGACACTGACTTCCTAATGAACCCTCTTGCCAGATTATCCTGGATGTATTGGGACATAGCCTCCGTCTCCGGGAGAGAGAGAGGATAAACCTACCCCGAGGCGGTTACTGCTCCAGGCAAGAGGTCAATAGGACAGTCATAGGAGCGTGAGGTGGAAGAGTCTCTGCAGCCTTTTTGGAGAACAGTCTACATAGGACCAATAACACTTGGGCAAGGGAAGTGAGTTCTGCGGGTATCTCTGTAGTAGTAACCTGAACACTCTCCCTCACACATCTACCTCTACAAGACTCACTCAACCCCGTATCTTCCCAGAGGACCACTCAATATGTGGGGAGTGAAGACGAAGCCAGGGTACTCCCAGCAGGACCTCATTTATACCCTCAGGAAGGACAAGGAAAGAGATAATCTCCTGATGGAAGGAGACATAGCTAATGTGAGAGGGATTGTCTGATGTGTGATCTGTGAGGGCAGTATGGACCATTCACCACTCGAACCGTCACCGGTTTGGCGAGCACACCAGAGGTATTGTGTGCGAAGAGCAAAAGCAGAGGACATAAAGTTCCCCTCTGCTCCAGAATCCACACAAAGCTCAACCGTCAGAGTGGATGGACCAAAAGAGATTGTCCCTTTAAAGGACAGCTTGGAGGCAAATGCTGCTGATTCTAGTGAACCTCCTCCCATGGTCACTAGAGCGATCGTGTTCCCGATCGCTGGGGACATCTATTGGCATAATGTCCTAACTGCTGACAATTGTTACAAAGCACGGAGACTCGAACGGGCCGGAATCAGGTCCCGCTCGAACAACCTCCATGACCTCCGGGGAGTCGGACGCCTGAATGGGAGATTCTAGAGGTTTGGCAAAGGTGGGAGCTAGCCGAAACCTCCGTCTACACTGGGCCCGCTCCAACCTCCGCTCGTGAAAGCGAAAGGTCGATGCGGGTAGATATGGAAAATAAGCTTCTCCAGTGAGGCAGGAATCTCCTGGTGGCCAAGGCGTCATTTACATGGTCAGCCAGACCTCTCCAGTATACCGGTATAAGGACCTTATCCGGCCACTCTAACTCGGAGGCCAGGGTTCGAAATTGGAACTGAAAACTGACTGACCAAGCTCGAACCCTGTGTCATTGCCAGCATTGGAGCGCCGAATCGTGGGTGACCTGAGGGCCTAAAAAGACCTTTTTAAGAGCCTCCAGAAACTGAGGAGCACTCCGCACCACGCGATCGTCACGCTCCCACAGCGGCGTTGCCCATTCCAAAGCTCTGCACGACAGTAGTGACACTATGAAACCCACTTGTGCCCGCTCTGTAGGAAAACGTGCAGCCAGAAGCTCGAGCTGTATAGAGCACTGACTCACGAATCCCCGACAATGTTTGCTGTCACCAGAAAACTTGTCTAGAAGCGGGAGATGGGACATGGTCGGAGCAGAGGTGTTGGAGGACAAACTGGCTGCCTCCGTGCTAGCAGCCTGAACAGCGACTGCGGTCACATACACAGCTGAGGTTGTGCGCTCAAGAGCCGCCAACCTACCCTCCAGCTGCTGGATGAACTGCCGTAGACGTTGGTCGTCTGCCATTTTACTAGCCAGACCCTGGCGCTAATATTATGTTAGGGTCTGCGGAACGCACCAGATATATGATGTAGAGAGGTGCGTTTGCAGCCCGGGGTCCACCGTGCAGGCAGAGCCTGCTGCTAGTAAAATGGCGCAAGAAGCGAACTCTGTTAGCCCGCAGAGTCGCCAAAATAAACACCGTAACGTGCTGCGGCAATATGTGCGAACTCTGTTACTCCACAGAGCCGCTAGAAGGAGTGCCGCAGCGCTATATGGCGATGTGTGCGAACTCACTTAACACCACTGAGTCGCAAAATAAACACGCTAGGGCACTGTCTAGCATTGAAAGCGATCCCTGTTACGTCACAGAGCCGCTGAGACAAACTTCTGTGTCCTGTCAGACCCACAGTTGACTGCTAAGCGAACATAGAACGTGATCATGTACTAATGTCCTCGCGGGAGTCACCCGCAATCTATGGCGTCTGAACGCCAGGCCCTGAATACCGCAATCAAACTCCTTCCCGGCTATGCCGGTAATATAGGGCATCTAGGACACCGACCCTGACCAGCTAGCATACCAAACTCCTCACCGATTAAGTCGGTATTCTAGGGGCTTATTTCATCCAGGCCCTAACCACATACACGCATGACCACACTGGCGCAAAGCATATAACGATTGATATTAGTGCATGGCGGCCCAGCCATGCCATGCTTTTATAGTAACAGCTACAGGACCTGCCAGAAACAAGGACCAATGAAACTGTTCCAGAACACCAGTAGTCACAGGACCTTCCTGGCGGACCAATAGGAGCTGCTACAGTACCTGAGCATGTGACCCCTGATCTCCAATGAGAGATCTCACCCTGGGCATGCTCAGAAGGGGAAAACAAGAACTGTCCTAAAGACGTCTGCTCGCCGCTAACCAGTACTGGCCACAATAGCAGAGCCTGGAGAGGAAGCAGTAACCCTCTGCAAACTGTTAGACTGGGCGAGACGCTGGGACCGACGTCTAAGCTGAGCAGAGTCCACTGCGGCCAGAGACGGATGGGAGACTGCAGCAGGGATGGCTCGAGATTCCCCTTGTGCAGAAGCGGGAACTCGACCTATAACACATATATTGCTCCATACAGAATGGGATCCATATAATGCTCCATACAGAATAGGCCCTCATATCTGCTTCATATGATGCTCCATATATAAAGGGCCCTATATGATGCCCTATAAATAATGAACCCCATATGATGCTCTAGTATATGATGGGCCCCATGTATGATGTTCCAGTGTGTGATGAGCCCCATATAATGCTCCAAATATAATGGTCCCCATATATAATGCTCCATATATAATGTTCTCCATGTGATGCTCCATATATAATGTGCTCCATATATGCACCATATATAATGGGCCCCATATGATGCTCCAGTATATGATGTGCCCCATGGATGATGTTCCAGTGTATAATGGGCCCTATCTATGATGCTCAAGTGTATGATGGGCCCCATATATAATTCTCCAGTTTATAATGCTCCCCATATATTGCTCCAACCATTAAAAAAATGAAATACCTCTCCTCGCTGGGCACTGCTCTACTCTGGACTCCTCAACGTCGCCATCTTCCAGCACTCTGCACTGTGACTGTTCAGGCAGAGGGCGCACAGACGTGACGTCATCGCACTCTCTGACCTGAATGTCACTGTCAGGAAATGCAGAAGACGTCACAGGAGAGGTAAGTATTGCAAGTGCTGGGGCCCTGAGCAAGCAGGGGGGCACATTCATGAGCGCTGGGAACTGGCACAGGGCTCCTCATAGTACGCCGGTGTCTCTGACGGCGAGTGGGCCCCCACACCTGCTCAGGGCCCCGGCACTTGCCCGGGTGCACCACCTGCTGATGCCGGCCCTGGGGGGGGACAGCCCAGTTAGGGAGGTGGAAAGAGTGACATATGTTGAGGTGTAGGCTGGACGTTCAGCAGCTGCAAATGGAGGAATTGGAGAAGTCAGAGGAAGAGGAGGACAAAGCGAGCCATTTTGCTGGCAACCTATGTGTCATCAGGGTAAGGTGGTGCAAAATCCTTTGAAACCCAGGCATGGTTCATTTTAATGAAGGTGAGATCACCTACATTTTGGGTCGACAGCCGGGTCCTTCTTTCTGTCAGGATTGATCCAACAGCACTGAAGACTCTTACTGATAGCACACTACCAGCAGGGCAAGCAAGCTCCTGTAAGGCATATTGTGCCAATTCAGGCCAGGTGTCCAGTTTATAGGCCCAGTAGTCAAAGGGGAATGAACTGTGAGAAGAACATCAATAGGGGAGGAGAGGTAATTTTGAACCACAGTTGACAACTGTTGTCTCCTGTCTGCTGCAATCGATTCAGTATTACCAGTCGTGTGAGTGTCAATCAGACCACGAGAAATCAGACCACAACATGGTCATGAAACCCCTGTCTCCAACGCCACTTCGGCTGTGTGCACCACGAACACCTCTTCCTTTTGGCCCAGTACGGCTCGTGGTAGAACCTGCACCGCTGCTGTGTGCTGGGAATGCCTCTAACAAACGTTTTACCAGAGTTGCTTGTTTTTCACCAATATTACCTCTAGTTTCTCATGTGGCATGATGTTCTGTAATTTGCCTTTATAGCGTGGATTCGAGGATGCTGGCCAACCAGTAGTCGTCATCCTTCATCATTTTGGCAATGCGGGGGTCCCTTTTTAGGATCCGCAAGACATAATCACACATGTGGGCCAATGTTCCAGGTGTCAATGATGCACTGCCAGTGGTGGGTGGAGAAGCACTTTGTGCCTAATCCACATCCCTCCATTCACGCACAAACCCTTACCTGACTATGGCAAACCAACATTTTCTATTGCCCCCTGAGAAGCATCATACTCCCCAAAATAATCATCCACCTCATCCTCATCCTCCTCCTCTTCCTCTTCTTCCTCCACTTCGTCCAGGACAGTTCCCTGAGCAGACAATGCCTGACTGCCATGAAGGCTTCCCTCATCCTCCTCCTCCTCATCCGCTGCAGACGCCTGATCCTTAATGTGCGTCAAAGTTTGCATGAGCAGACGCATAAGCATCTTCTGCGCTTACCAGCCATGTGCATTCTTCAAAACACTGAAGGACTTTACAGAGGTCTTTCAGCTTTGACCATTGCACACCCGACAACTCCATGTCCGCCCTCAAACTGCCTGCCCGTGGATCCTCCCACAAATGCATTACAGCCTGCCTCTGTTCACACAGTCTCTCAACCATGTGCATGTTGGAGTTCCACCTTGTTGCAACATCTATGATTAGGCGGTGCTTGGGGAGGTGGAGCGATCGCTGCAGACTCTGCATAGAACTGGAGTCTACGGGCGAGCAACGGATGTGCGAGCACAGTCTTCGCACCTTATGGAGCAGGGCTGGTAACTCCGGATAATTATTTATGAAGCACTGCACCACCAGGTTCAAGGTGTGAGCCAGGCAAGGTATGTGTCTGAGTTTTACCAGGGCTATGGCTGCCACAAAATTACGGCCGTTATCACTGACTACCTTGCCTGGCACAAGATGTAGACTGCCCAGCCATGACTCAGTTTCTCGCTGCAAGTAGTCAGCCAGTACCACCGCGGTGTGTCTGTTGATGCCCAAAGACATCATCTTTAAAACAGCCTGCTGACGCTTACCACTAGCTGATCGATAGTGGGACACCTCGTGTCGACGAACCGCATGGCCAATGAAACCCGACTTTGGCGAAAGTCGGCGACTTTTGAATCTGACCGACCTGTTTCGCTCAACTCTACTGTTTATCTTTCTTGAAAACTGATCTGGATTGTTCTTTTCCATGAAACGCTGGTTTTCCTCACAAATCCCTTTTTTTTTCATATTATTATTCATTTCACTATAAATGTGGCAGAAAGTAGTATATTAAATACTTCCTTTCAGATAAATCCTTCATCTGCTTTGTTGCCAATCTTTCTCACATGTTATATTGATTGTGTCAAAAGAGGGTCTTTCTAAGTTTGATATACTGTCATGATTCCCACTTAATATTGAGACATAAAAAGGAAAATACTTGAAATGATGAAACAATCAATAACTAGTTTCAACAATAAAAATTTGATGTATTCACAAAGTACCCAGTGGCTTTAAGACAGTTTCCGTATAATTGCTTAAAACCTACAGATAATTTTGTTTAAAAAGCAAGCTTGCAAAGAAAATATATTGGTGCATGCCTCCATCCAAAAATATAAATCTTGGGAATTCTTGACTGTAACAACAGACAACTGGATTTCAAATGTGAGCTTGTGAGAAACTTGCAGGTAGATTGATATATAGTAGGTGCATGCCACTGAGGTTACTGCTTTCAGAGGTATGTGTCTTTGAAGAGTTTGTGCACTGAATAACATTTAGACAAAAGCATGCACAGCATTCTTGCACTGTCAGTACACAAGTAACACCAAAGAAATGAGCCAAAACATGTTGGTATAAGTAAAGTGTGTATGTGCATGTTCACACTGTGGCTATTTAATAGACAAAACCTAAAGTAAAAACAAAATGGGCAAATACCATCTAGTAAGTAAATAGTAATAGTACAAGTAAACAGCATAGGGTAATTAGTTAACACTATTTTGATCAAAAAAGATTAAAAGGCATCCCACCACGACAATGTGTACCCAATTAAGACTGTCCTACCTCTAGTATTGAATCTCTTTATGTGTGAGCAGACATCAAAATAAATGGGGCTAGAGCAAGACTCAGACTCAACTGTTCGGACACCTGCCCATGGAAAGCTATATAGACAAAAGAGCCACTCCATTTTTTGTTTGAAGTACAGTAAACTAAAGCAACACTAAAGAAATGAGCTAGAACATATGTTGGTAGGTGCATGTTCAGTCTGTGGCCATTGAAAAGACAAAGTCTGAGCTAAAAATAAAATGAGCCAATTTCCCTGTAATAAGTAAATAAATATATTAGTAAAAGCATAAGTAAAACATTGGATACTTAGTTATCACTAGTTTGATCAAAAAAGAGTAAAAGCAGACAGGATACACCCCCGAGTACTGCAGGAATTAAGTACAGTTATAGATAGACCTTTATTTTTAATCTTTAAAGATTCCATAATAACTGGGTCTGTACCACAGGACTGGCGTATAGCAAATGTGGTGCCAATATTCAAAAAGGGGGCAAAAATTGAACCTGGAAATTATAGGCCAGTGAGCTTGACATCTACTGTGGGTAAAATCCTGGAGGGTTTTTTAAGGGATACTATATTGGAGTATCTGAAGCTGAATAACCTCATGACACAGTATCAGCATGGGTTTACGAGGGACCTTCTTGTCAGACTAATCTGATAAGCTTTTATGAAGGGGTAAGTTCAGGACTGGACCAAGGGAATGCAGTGGACTGGTGTTCATGGACTTCTCAAAAGCTTTTGATACAGTGCCACACAAAAGGTTGATACATAAAATGAGAACAATGGGGATAGGGGAAAATATGTGTAAGTGGGTTAAGAACTGGCTCATGGATAGAAAACAAAGGGTGGTTATTAATGGAGCACACTCGGACTGGGTCACGGTTAGCAGTGGGGTACCACAGGGGTCAGTATTGGGGCCGCTTCTCTTTAACATATTTATTAATGACCTTGTAGGGGGCATACAGAGTAGTATTTCAATATTTGCAGATGACACTAAACTCTGCAGGGTAATAAATACAGAGGAGGATAATTTTATATTACAGGAGGATTTATGTAAACTAGAAGCTTGGGCTGATAAATGGCCAAATGAGCTTTAATGGGGATAAATGTAAGGTCATGCACTTGGGTAGAACAAATAAGATGTATAATTATGTGCTTAATTGTAAAACACTGGGCAAAACTGTCACTGAAAAAGACCTGGGTGTGTGGGTGGATGACAAACTCACATTTAGTGGCCAATGTCAGGCAGCTGCTGCCAAGGCAAATAAAATAATGGGATGCATTAAAAGAGGCATATATGCTCATGAGGAGAACATAATTTTACCTCTATACAAGTCACTGGTGCGACCACACTTAGAATACTGTGTGCAGTTCTGGTCTCCGGTGTATAAGAAAGACATAGCTGAACTGGAGCGGGTGCAGAGAAGAGCGACCAAGTTATTAGAGAACTGGGGGGTCTGCAATACCAAAACAGGTTATTACACTTGGGTTATTTAGTTTGGAAAAACGAAGGCTTAGGGGTGATCTTATTACAATGTACAAATATATGAGGGGACAGTACAAAGACCTTTCAATGATCTTTTTACTCTTAGACCTGTGACGGGGACAAGGGGGCATCCTCTACGTCTGGAGGAAAGAAGGTTTAGCCATAATCACAGACGCAGATTCTTTACTGTAAGAGCAGTGAGACTATGGAACTCTCTGCCGTCTAATGTTGTAATGAGTGATTCCTTACTAAAATTTAAGAAGGGACTGGATGCCTTTCTTGAAAAGTATAATATTACAGGCTATATTCACTAGTTTCCTAGATACTGCGTTGATCCAGGGAGCTAGTCTGATTGCCGTATGTGGAGTCAGGAAGGAATTTTTTTCCCCAATGTGAAGCTTACTGTTTGCCACTTGGGGTTTTTTTTGCCTTCCTCTGGATCAACATATGTTAGGGCAGGTTAGGATAGGATATGGGTTGAACTAGATGGACTTAAAGTCTTCCTTCAACCTTAATAATAACTATAAAAATAGATGGGGGTAGAGCAGGACCCAGACGTGACTGTTCAGACACCTGCCCGTGGAAAGCTATACAAATAGAATGCCCAGCTAAAAAAAGGGAGAGTCCCTGTTTTTACAAAGTACAAAAAACTAAAACAACACCAAATAAATGAACCGAAACACATGTTGGTATAAGTGCAGTGTGTAGGTGCATGTTCACACTAAGGCCATTTAAAAGACACCTAAGATAAAATCAAAATTAGAAAATTAACTGCAGTAAGTACATAAATAGTAATAGTACAGGTAAATAACATAGGGTGTTTAGTTAACACTATTTTAATCAAAGAAGTGTAAAAGCCATCCCACCGTGACAAGGTTTAACCAATCTGTCTGTGCATCTACACATTGCACTAAAACATACTTTCCAGCTCATTTTGTTTTGTTTTGTTTTAGTTTTTTGCAATTTGTACAAACTAGGGAAATGGCTGCCTCTTTTTGGGATGGGCATTTCATTTACATAGCTTTCCAAGGGAAGGTCCTGTTCTGCTGCCATCTTTTTTACATCTACTGACACATGGTAATGAGAACTACAAGTGTTAAGGTCTGTCACAATTGGGTACAGCATGTTACAATAGAATGGCTTTTTAGATTAAAATAGTCCTAAATAAGTACCCGATGTTATTCTCATGTACTCTTAGTATTTATTTATCTACTTACTACAGGGTATTTGCTCATTTTGTTTTTATCGTAGACTTTGGCTGTCAATACACATGTAGGGTTCCATCCCAAAATCATGTAATATAGAGATCTTGTGAGCAGCACGGTGGCTCGGTGGTTATCACTGTTGCATTGCAATGCTGTGGCAATGGTTTCAAATCCCACCAAGGACAACATCTGCAAGGAGTTTGTATGTTCTCCCAGTGTTTGTGTGGGTTTACTCTGGGTTCTCTGGTTTATTCCCACACTCCAAGACATACAGATAGGGAATTTAACTTCTGAGCCCCAATAGACACTGTAGTGATGTGGTAATGTTGATAAAGCATTGCAGAATATAGTGCAAATATTGAATTTTGTTATGAAAGCTATCCACAAAAAGCTACCATATTTTGCGGATTATAAGATGCTCTGGATTATGAGACGCACCCCAAATTTTGAGGAGAAAAAAAGGAAAAAACTTTTTTTTAATAAAATGGTGGTGCTTTCTATAATCCATGCATCTTATTGCTTACCAGGGGTGGTGGTTGCATTGAAGCGGGGTCCCACGGTCGCTGCAGGCCGCAGGCTGGGATGAGGGGGTGTTCGGATATGCGGTGTGTTCTGTGCTGTGTGTGTTCGGTGTTGCGGGTGTTCCGTGCTGCAGGGGCTCTGACAACATTTCGTGAAAATCCAGAGCCTTTGCAGTTGCATGGTTTCCTATGTGGTGGACTCGGGAAAATGGCTGCCGCGAGTGGCACATGTTCAGATGGAGATCTCGACACCTAGATCTCAGGAGATGAGATTTCAGTGCTGATATCTCATCTCCCAAGATACTGGTGCTGAGATCTCCATCTGCGCATGCGCCGCCCCCAGCAGCCATTTTACCGAAGTCCACCGCATGGGAAACCATGCAACTGTGGGGCTCTGGCCTTTCAAAAATTTTTGCAGAGCCCTCGCAGCACGGAACACCCACAGCACAGAACACCCGCAGCACCGAACACCCACAGCAGCACTCCGCACATCCGAACACCCTCTCATCCCAGCCTACGGCCTGCAGTGACCCTGGACCTTGCTCCATTGCGGCCGGTAAGGTATATCCATTCGCATTCTAAGACGCATCCCCTTTTTCTCCCCAAATTTTGGGGAAAAAAGTGCGTCTTATAATCCAAAAAATACCGTATAAGACATTTTAGTCTTTGAATAATCAGATCTTCATCAGAACTGTAAATAAATACACAGATATACCACTATATACCGTATATACTCGAGTATAAGCCAACCCGATTATAAGTCAAGGCACCTACTTTTGCCACAAAAAACTGGGTAAACTTATTGACTCACGTATAAGCCGGGTAAGCATTGTCCCCACATCCCTATTGTGGTATGCATGGCTCCCCGTCCATTTCATTGTATGCATGGCTCCCTCATCACTGTCCTGGTATGCATGGCTCCCCCATCCCTGTCATTGTATGCATGGCTCCCCCTTCCCTGTCATTGTATGCATGTTTCCCCCATCCCTGTCATTGTATGCATGGCTCCCTTGTCGCTGTCCTAGTATGCATGGCTCCTTATCCCCTATACTTGTATGCCTGATTCCTGTTAAAAAAATATATTCTATTTACCTGCCTGCGCACCCTTGCTGGCACTGCATCTCGTTCCGGTCGCCCGTGCCAGCAGCTCTTCCTGCCCAGTGATCACATGGCCCTGCTCATTAAGGTAATGAATATGCACTCCACGCCTATGGGAATGGAGAGGCGTGCATATTCATTACATTAATGAGTGGGGCCACGTGATTGATCGGCAGGAAGATCTGCTGGTGCCGGCGGCCAAAGCGAGATGCTGCGAGGGCGCTCAGGTAGGTATGATGTGTGCTGGAAGCCGGCAGCTGCAGCTGGCACTGTGCGCTATTACAGCAGTGGCACAGGGTTTAGCTCCGCCGCTCCCCCTCCCCCGCCGTCTTTCTGGGACAATTCACTCGTGTATAAGCCGAGGGGGGCATTTTCAGAAAAAAAATGTGCTGAAAAACTAATCTTATACACGAGTACATACGGTAAGTAAAAAGATAAATATTGGATGTAAAAAAAATGTTAGTCTGAAATACAGAATATATAGTACACACAGTGAAACTTCTAGGAAAATATAAGTATAGATATAGAATATATGCTATAAAGTGTAATATATAGCAATCTTGATATGTTCACACAGATACAGTAGATTCAAAAGGTGATTATAATAGCATGCTCTAGCCATATACAGACACATACACATACAAGATGCTTAAATAAATTAAAGAGTGGATCATATGATGTGGACAAAAGTCGCCATGTATATTAAAGTCAGGGAGCAGAGATATAAAGTTGGAGATATTCAGATGTGGGTCAACTATTAACTAAAATTAAAATAATGTATGAAATGTAAAATCTCTTAAAGGGAACCTGTCACCAGGTTTTTCCGATATAAACTACGGCAACCACCTTTCAGCCCCATGTGACAAAATTCCATAATGACTCCAATTCACCCTCCAAGGCAATAAAAGCACCCTTTTACTATACTCATCTGCGGCACAGTCAGTTACATTAGGTGTTGCTATTGTTCATCCAGCATCTCCTCACTTCTTGATATGCCATCTTCCTTGCCTGCAATGCTCCAAGAAAAGTTCAAAGATCGCCTGTGCATGAGCACTACAGTACTTTGCAAAGATAAGTGTGCCTTGCCTTGCAGTGCGAATTAGAGTCATATGTACAGCATCATGGAATGATGTCACATGAGGCTGAAAGGTAGTTATATGGAAAAAACCTGGCGACACATTCCCTTTAGCAAATTGCTAATGAAACAGAAGAAAGATAAAAAGATGGCAGTCATGCAGTACTTAGAGCAATCTGAATCCAAGTGTATGTCACCGAGAGATAATGATGCAGGTGGATTTTTAAAGTTGCATTTGTAAGAAAGTGTGCTGTGGAGTGGGCTTGTGGCATACTTCCAACTAGACCTGGAAGTGATTTAAAATTGCAATACTAGTAAGTGAGAACAGCACAAATATCATGTCTGTACCAGAATAATCACTGCTATGTGGATAATTGGTTAGTTCAATGTGGTCTCTCCCATTGGGAGGCCCATGGGTGGAATGCAGTTCATATCTCCATGTGTGTAATATGGGAGAAACTAGTTTATTAAAAAGAAAAGGACATTTGAAAAATATTAGACAAGAATGAGACATGCTAGCAGAAAACAGAGAGTAGAAGAGGAGGATAATAATGATGCATGTAGAGAGAAATTAAACAAAGTAGAGTATAGTAAAGTAAAATAAGAGTAAAGAGAAATAAGAGAAATAAGATATAGAAAGAGGTAGGATAATAAACATAAAAAGAGAAGGGTGCACTATAAAGACTAAGTAGTCTAATAAAGTTAATGTATACTGTATACAGTTTTGGAGGGACCTTAATGGAATGGACAGAGGGTGGACTGGCGTGGATTGGGAAGAGAAGGTGAAGGGGGAAAGTAAATGGTAAGTAAAAAAGAGGGGAAGAAATAAGGAATAAAGGTAACATAGGGGGTAAGAGAAGGAATGAATGTGGGAAAGTAAAGGAGACCAGAGAGAAGGAAGGAAAGGTATGGTATATAAGTGAAGGTGAGGTTAGTGGAAAAAAAGAGGAATGGGATGGTAGAAAGGTGGAGGAGAAGGGTAGGTGAAAAGGAGATTATACCAATATGGATGTGCAAAAGGGGCCATCTGGCATTAGCAATTTTGAAATTAGTTAGTAGCTATCAGTGCATGAAATTAAAAAACAAATGCTTCCCGTTCAACTCCTTAGGTTCAAATTTTTGAAAAGGCATGAGTAAAAAAAGATTTTCTGCAGCAATTTTTTACCTGTTTCCTTCCTTTCTGGAAGATGAAGATAGAAATCAGTTTGAATACCTAAAGCCTAAGTTGAAGTATATTGTGTCCCCTGCAACAGAAATGATGTGGAAGAGGTAAATAAATAAGCTTTACTACAGAAAATTCTGGATTTATTTAGGGAAATGTGGTCTCATAAATTTGAGTGACTTCTCCAACACATACAAGTCCACATAAGCATTAGATTGCTAAACAATGAATGAAAACACACACATTTCCTTTGATTGGAATTCTCTGTCCAATTTAAAGATGGCAGATCTTGTTTACCATAATAAAATTGTTACATTAAGGTTTCATATGACTTGAAAGGGCCTATGCCCTATATTTTTGATGTGATGTTTGAATTTCTCTGTGCCAAGTAAGAAAAATGGAATATTTTTAATATGTGGTGTTGATCAATAGGATTGATAATGGTAATATATCAGATTCAGTTGATGCCACTTTCTTATTTATCTTAGGCCCCCTTCAAAAGTCCTATTAAAAAATGTACGAGTTAGATGGTCCATTTCGTGTGGTTTTCTGTTGGCTGTCCGTGTGTACATATGTACCCTCCATGTGCCATCCATGTGTACGTGTATTCCATCCGTGTGAGGCTCATGTGAGATCATTGTGCCGTCTTTGTGACACATGCTGGAATAGAATGCAGAATAGAAAGTTCAGATTTTTATTTTAAACATGTGCAAAGATAACAGATAGATCGATAGATAGATAGATAGATATCCGGGAGATATATAATTTTTGCCTTTCATGTGTAGTTTACTGTACATCTTTAATCTAATAAATAAATGATAAAGGCTGTTGAGTCCTCCCAATTTTTGGTAGCCAGCAAAGTTAAAGTAGACAGTTAAGAGCTGATATTATCAGGCTGGGATAGTTCCTGGGCCCTTCCCAGCCTAAAAATACCAACTCACAGCCACCCTGGAAGTGGAGCATCACATTAGATGCTCCAATCTTGCGCTTTGGCATGTCTCGTCCAGGTGCCCTGGTGCATTGGCAGTGTGGGTAATTGGGCTTGGTGTTGATGTCAGCTGTGAAGTTTCCAAAAACACAACTTAAATCAAGACCTGGTGTTCGTAATGGAGAAGTGTCTTTGAGACACCCCAATTATAAACTCAGTGATAAATAGTAAACACACAAAAATATACTTTATTTAAATAAATACTCCCCGAGGCTTTCCATGGCTCATCATTTTATTAAAAATAAAATCCAACACAGGTCCGATGTAGTCCAGAGAACTCCGATGTAGTCCAGCAAATGGAAACCTGAACAGAAAACACAGAGAAATAAAACAAATACACTTTCCCTAATTCACCAGTTTATTTAAAAGAAAAAAAATTCCCACGTAGGTCCGACATAGTCCAAGTGAATCTATAGCACAGTCCATTGAATCCTCTGGATCCTCGTTCCGGGTCATGCAGTGCTGCTAAAGACTCATTGACTCTGATGAGCTGTAATGTTACTTATGTCTGTTAGGGTTCGATTTCCCGCTGCCACACAAGGGGAGTCTCGAACCCATCCCGCTGCAGTCTCCCATTCATCTCCGGCTGCAGTGGAGCCTGCTCAGCAGAGACGTCGGTCCAAGCGTCTTGCCCACTCCACTACTGTGCAGTGACTTGCTGCTGCCTTTCCTGGATCTGCTATTATAGCCAGTGCTGGAGCAGACGTCTTTGGGACAAAGTCCTGCGTTTTCCCTTCTGAGCATGCCCAGAGTGAGATCTCTCATTGGAGATCAGGGGTCACATGTTCAGGTGCTGCAGCGGCTCCTATTGGTCCGCCAGGAAGGTCATGTAGCTACATGTGTTTGTAACAGTTTCTCATTGGTCCTTGTTCCTGGAAGGTCCTGTAGCTGTTGCTATAAAAGGGTAGCATGGCTGGGCCGCCATGCGCTAATATCAACCATTGTATGCTATGCGCCAGTGTGATCTCGGCCTTTTGGCTGCGATCGTGTGTCGCGGTCAGAGGGTGCGAGTTTTCCTGGAGTGATCCAGGGGCTTTGCTGGCAGCGTGCTGCTGATTTTCTACTGCGGTATCCGTACCGGCAGTCTGGACTGAGGATGTTCATTAAGAATACGATCCGTGTGGTGGTGGAAGGTGGTGAGAAAAACAACCTGGTGTACGTCGTTCGTGACCTGTTGGAGGGAAAGGCTGGAGCCCATCGTCAGGATATCTACAGCGTCAATGAATTCCGGAGTCAAGGTACATATGATGTAACCTTTGTGAATGAGGGATGCTGTTTGACCGTCTTTGAATGGCTCAGAAGTAATGAAGGTGATCCATGCCTGGAGGGAGTGCGGGTGGAGCCCCTGTTTGGGCTCATGGAAAAAGTGGTGACTGTGACTGTGTACAACCCCTATACAGAAGTAGCACTACTGGAGCAGTTCCTGGAGCGGTACTGTGAATACGTGAAGGGAGGGGAGAAGCAGAAAAATGTCTTGGGCATTTTCAACTGCAAGTATGTGTTTCGGGTGAAATTGAAGAAGGACCCAGGTTGTTTGGGAGGTTTCACCCACCCACCAGCGAACTTTTCAGTGGCGGGTCATAGGGGCTTCCTGTCATACCCAGGGCAGCCACTATACTGCAGGAGGTGCTTTCAGTTCGGGCACCTGCTAAACATGTGTAGCAAGGAGTTGGTTTGCCGTAATTGCAAGCAAGAGGGTCATGTGGCGGCTAGGTGTCCGATGCCTCGTGAATGTGACAGGTGTGGCAGTTCAGAGCACCTGTATAGAGACTGCCCGTTTGGTGTGCCGAGGAGGTCAACTAGAGAGGAGGAGGAAAGAAAGAGACGTGAGGAGGAGCGGAGGCGGGAGGAAGAAAGGAAGAGAGAGGAGGAGGTTAAGAGGCGGGAGGAGGAGAAGAAGCGGAGGGAAGGCGAAGTCGCCGCGCTGCAAAGCGTTGTGAGGGCGCCACCCACTCCTGCCGAGAGACGGAGGGAGAAGCGGCAGGAGGACAAGGAGGCTGAGAGAAGGAAGGAGAAGCAACAGGAGGAAAAGGAGGACAAGGAATTTTGGAAGGCCATAAGGCGAGAGGAGCGTTCATGGCCTAAAAAAGAAGTAAAAAAGAAGTCCCAGTTGCTGAATCATGGTCAGAATGCCTGATGGATTTCGATATATCTGTGGCAGAGGAGGAGGCTGAGGTTTTAGTTCATGAGTCTGATCCGAGAAATATTGGTGCCTTCTCCTCGGAAGAGGACTCAGGAGGGTTAAAGTGTCACAGGGAGGGTGGTGGGGAAAACAGAGACATTGAGGTGGTGGAAGAAGGAATGGCCCAGAGGAAGACTGGGCAGAAAAAGGCACGGGTGGAGGAGTATATGGAGGCCAGCGGCTCGGAAGGCTGCTCGGCACAAATGGTGGAGGAGGACACTGGCGGTACTGGTTAAGTACGTTTTACTTTTCCAGTAGCCAGGTAGGGTTTTTTTGTGTACATAGCTTTGCTCTTTAAGCAATGGCTATCTGTTTTTTTGTGTGTTTTATGTAATGTGTGTCAAGTTATATCTGTAGGTTGTTTTTGTATTTTTTTTTCCTTTTTTGGCTTTTTTGGACAAGTGTTTTTTTTAAGCCTTTTGGTTTGTGTTTAGTATGGGTGTTAGAATTATATCTCAAAATGTGAGGGTTTTTAAAAATAAGTTGCGGCGTGCGGCCATTTTTGAGTTTTTTGCAGCGCAAAATGCGGAAATTTTTTGTTTACAGGAGTGTGGGATTGTGGATGGTGTGAAGGGGAGTGAATGGCCTCATGGTGCGTCTGTGTGGTCAGGGAGTGCATGTAATAGAAATGACGGTGTTGGTTTTTTGGTGAAGGGGCGTAATGTGAGTTTGTGTGACTATATGGTGATTGAGGTTGGGAGATGCGTGTTAGCAAATTTTGAGTTTAGAAATATTCGTTTTAGTGTTATTAATGTGTATGCTCCTGTGAAAAAACAGGAGCGTAAAGTTTTATTTGAAAAAATTAAGTTTTTTATTCCAGGTAGAGTGCCTGTTGTGATTGTGGGTGATATGAATGTTGATGTGGGAAAGGTGAATGTGGATGTGTCAAGGAAAGAGTTAATGGACATGGTGAGTGATTTTGGTTTGAGGGATATGCAGAGGGAGTGTAAAGTAACTCCATTGTTAAATACATTTTTTTCTGAGAGTGGGAGGGTGGCGTCTAGACTGGACTATTGTTTTGTTTCAAAAAACCTGATTGCTGTTAGTTATGCACAGGAGAGTGTGCCGTTTTCAGATCATGTGTGTATGAAGTGTGAAGTGGATGTGCATACTGAGGAGGTAACTGGGAAAGGTATATGGAAGCTGAATGTGAGTTTACTGGATGGGGTGGAGGTGAGAGAGGAGTATGAGAGACATTATAAGGAGTGGTGTGAGAGCAGAAGTGAATTCAGTAATGTGTGTGAATGGTGGGATTGGGTTAAATGGAAAACCAAGGTTTTTTTTAAAAAACTTGGTTACAAGTGTGCAGCTGCTAAGAGAGAAAGGTTTGCTGGGTTGAATGCAAGATTGAGTGTGTTATATAAGCTAAGAGAGGGCGGGATGGATGTGAGTGAAGATTTGTTGAGAGTGAAAAAAGAAGTGAACGAGTTTTTTAGAGAGAGAGGGGAGGAGTATTGTGTATAGGGCTAAAATAGAGAACTTGGAAAAGAATGAGAAGTGTTCGCGGTTTTTTTTCAAGAAAGTTTTTGGAAAAAGACAGAGCATGAGTGTTTTGAATGGAGTGGATGGAAATGAAGTGAGTGGTGCGGACTTATGTGAGGAAGTGGCAAAGTTTTATGATGATTTGTATGCAGTGAAATGGAGGGATGAAGGTTTGGAGAGTGATGTGCTGAGTGTTTTGGAAAATAGATTGAATGGGACAGAAAGGGAGAGTTTGATGGGGGAGGTGACGAGTGAAGAAATATGGAAGGTGGTGTGTAGCATGGCGCTGAATAAAACGCCGGGGGATGATGGTCTCCCGGTGGAATTTTATCGTGTGATGTGGGATGTGATTGGGAAGGATTTTGTTGATGTATGTAAGTATATGTGGGCGAATGCAGAGGTGGCGAATGGTATGCGTGCAGGAGTGGTTGTGCTGTTGCCAAAAAAAGGTGATTTGAAAAATCTAAAAAACTGGAGGCCGATCACGTTGCTTAATTGTGATTATAAAATCTATGCGAAGCTTTTGGCAAATAGGATGCGTGATGTGGTTGGGAGTGTGGTGGGTGAGGAGCAGTGTTGTTCGGTGCCTGGAAGGCGGTTACATGAGGGTGTGTGTATGCTGAGAGATTGTTTGTGGGACTGTTTGAACCGTAAGAAGGGGGTGTATGTGTTGAGTTTGGATTTTGAGAAGGCGTATGATAGGTTGGCGCATGGTTTTCTGTTTAGAGTGTTGGTGAAGATGGGTTTTCCGGCTGAGTTTGTTGAGAGAGTGAGAAGTTTGTATAAAAATATTTATAGTTGTGTTTTGTTGAATGGGAATGTAGGGAGGAGAGTGAATGTGTTTTCCGGTGTACGGCAGGGGTGCCCATTGTCCCCTGTTGTGTTCATTTGCGCGATTGAGCCGTTGTTGTGTATGTTGAGGAAAGATAAGGTGATTCGGGGTGTGCAAGTGCCGGGGGCGGGGGGGAGGGAGTGGAAGGTGAATGGTTACATGGATGATGTGTGTGTTTTGTGTGATTCAGAGTGTTCGGTGCGTCGTGTGAAGTTGTTGGTATCCGTTTTTTGTGGAGCGTCTGCTTTAAAGTGAATTGGGAGAAGACTGAATGTAAGATTTTTGGTGGGAGGACTCTGAGCAATGATATTGGGGTGAATGTGGTGAGTGGACCGATAAAGGTGCTGGGTGTGAAATTTTCAGAGAAGTTGGATGGAGAGGAAAGTTGGGTGGATGTGAGAGAGAGAGTGGAGCGCAAGTTAATTTTTGGAAGATGAGAGATTTGACGTTTTTTGGTAAAATTTTAGTTATTAAGAGTGTGGTGTTACCAATTTTTTTGCATGTTGCGGTGGTTTTTCCACCAGGTTATATGTGTGTTAGAAGATTAAATAGGGTTTTGTTTGTATTTTTTTGGCGTTCAAGTATGGAGCGTGCAAGGAGAGAGGTTGTGATGAAGAGAATGGATAAGGGGGGGCTGGGATTCCCAAATTTGAATGTATTTTTTGGCGTGAATATTATGGTGTTTGTATTGGGTGTGATTAGGATGGATGGGAAGTGTGCATGTATGTGCAGGTATTTGTTTGGAAGTTTTCTGTTCCGTTTGAAGTGGCGGGAAAGGGATCTAAGGTGCCCAGTGGCTTTTGAGGTGCCTGTGTGGTATGTGTGGGTTTACAAATTTTTGGTGAAGTATGAACTGTGTGATGTGGATGTGAGGTTGTTAGAGAAGAAGAAAGCGGTATATAGGATGATTGAGTGTAGAGAGATGGAATGTGGTATCTATATGGTGAGAGGAAGTGATGTGCAGAAGGTATGGAAGAAGGTACGTATGGATGGTATGACAAATAGACAGAGCGAGATTGTGTGGCAGTCATTGCATGAGGTGTTACCGGTGAGAGACTTCCAGAGAAACCGGGGTTTAGTGAGGAGTGAGATGTGTCCGAGGAGGGGATGTGGTGGGAGAGAGAGTGTGGTGCATTTGTTTTGGAATTGTCAGTATGCTAGAAATGTGATTTCAGGTTTGGGCCCGTTGTGTAAGGAGTTGTGTGATGTGAATTTTTTGACGTTTGAGTTATTTATGTTTGGGTTGGGTATGTGTGGAGAAAAGGAGAGAGTGTTGTGGTTGATGCTTGCATGTATAAAAGAGGTGTTGTGGGATGTGAGGAACGTGTATGTGTTTAAGAGGAAGGAGATTGAGGTTAAAAATTGTTTAAAAATTGTTTTGGGAAAATTGTATTTTTGTTTTGTGTGTGATAAGAGAAAGAGGGGGGAGGAGGACGCAGAGGGAATTTGGAAAGTTAAAAAGTGGAAACATCTTGTTAATGTGTCTTAGTTTTGTGTTTTTTTGTGCTTGTAAATAAAGTTGGTTTTCCGATGATGATGGGAACAGCTGCTGCATTATGTAAGTGTACACGCTGTTTGGGAGTCGAGTTCCTTATAGTTTTGGTTATCTGACTGTGGAACTTCCCATCTGAGGGAAAAAAAAAAAAAAAAAAAGTCATGTGTATGTGTGGATAGGGACCCGGCTGAAATAAGCCACTAGAATACCGACTTAATCGGTGAGGAGTTTGGTATGGTAGCTGGTCAGGGTCGGTGTCCTAGATGCCCTAGATTACCGGCATAACCGGTGAGGAGTTTTGATTGCCGTATTCAGGGTCTGGCGTTCAGACGCCATAGATTGCGGGTGACTCCCGCGAGGACATTAGCACATGATCACGCTTTATGTACGCTTAGCACTTAACTGTGTACCTGAGAGCCTGACAGGACACAGTGCTTTTTCTCAGCGGCCCTGTGACGTAACAGGGTTCGCTTTCAACGCTAGCAGCGCCCTAGCGTGTTTTCTTTGCGACTCAGTTGTGTCTAGTGAGTGCGCACACATCGCCATATAGCGCTGCGGCTCTCCTTCTAGCGGCTCTGTGGATGTAACAGAGTTCGCACTTATTGCCACAGCGCATTACGGCGTTTATGTTGGCGACTCTGCGGGATAACAGAGTTTGCTTCTCGCGCCATTTTTACTAGCAGCAGGCTCCGCTTGCACGGTGGACCCCGGGCTGCGAACGCACCTCTCTACATTATATTTGGTGTGTTCCGCAGACCCATTAACATAATATTAGCACCAGGGTCTGGCTAGTAAAATGGCGGATGAACAGCGATTACAGCTGTACATCCAGCAGCTGGAGGGTAGGTTGGAGGCTCTTGAGCGCACAACCTCAGCTGTGGATGTTACCGCAGTCGCTGTTCAGGCTGCTAGCGTAGCTGCAGCCAGTTTGTCCTCTGCCTCCTCTGTCCCTACATTGTCCCACCTCCCGCTTCCAGACAAGTTTGCTGATGACAGCAAGCAATGTCGGGGATTCGTAAGTCAGTGCTCCATACACCTCGAGCTTCTGGCTGCACGTTTCCCCACGGATCGGGCACAAGTGGGCTTTGTGATAGCTCTTCTGTCGGGCAGAGCGTTGGAGTGGGCAACGCCGCTGTGGGAGCGCGACGACGTGTGGTGCAGAGCGCTTCTCGTTTTCTGGAGGCTCTGAAAAAGGTTTTTCTAGGACCTCAGGTCACCCATGATGCGGCGCTCAAACTGCTGGCAAGTACCCAGGGTTCGGCTTTGGTCAGCCATTTTGCTGTCCAATTTCGGACTCTGGCCTCGGAATTAGAATGGCCAGATAAAGTCCTCAATCCGTGTTCTGGAGAGGACTGGCGGGTCATGTGAAAGACGCCTTGGCTACCAGGGAGATTCCTACCACACTGGAGAAGCTTATCGCTATTTCCACCCGCGTCGACCTCCGTTTCCACGAGTGGAGGCTGGAACATGTCCAGTGTAGGCAGAGGGTCCAGTTGGATCCTACCTTCACCAACCCTCTGGAGTCACCTGTTCAGGCGCGCGACCTTCAGGAGGTTGCTCCTGCAGGATCTAATTCTCGGGTCACTCGTCCATCCCCGATTTGTTATATTTGCCAGCAGCAGGGACATTTTGCCAACCGATGTCCACAGCGGCTGAATAAGCGGTCGCGCCCAGTAACCGTAGGAACAGGGTCACTGGACGCCATGAGTTTTGCCCCTAAAGTGCTCCTCAAGGGGATAATTACCCACGGTTCTACCACCCTACCCGTCAAGCTGTGTGTGGATTCTGGGGCAGAGGGAAATTTTATGTCATCCTCCTTTGCTTCTCGCCACACCATGCCTTTGGTGTTGCTGGCTGAACCAGTATCGGTTCGGGTGTTGAACGGAGCAATTCTGCCCTCACAAATCACCCATCAGTCTGTCCCACTCACCTTGTCTATGTCTCCTTCCCATCAGGAGAATATATCATTTTTTATCCTCCCTGAGGGTATAGATGAGGTTTTGTTGGGATTACCCTGGCTCCGCCACCACTCTCCCCATATTGAGTGGGCTTCAGGGAGAATTCTGGGTTGGGGTAATTTATGTAAAGGCAGATGCATTAGGGACAGCGTGCAGGTCAACACCACTGAGATACCCATAGACCTCTCTCCTCTTCCCAAGGTCTATTGGTCTTATGCCGACGTTTTCTCAAAGAAGGCTGCGGAGACTCTTCCGCATCATCGCCCCTATGACTGTCCTATCGACCTCTTGCCTGGAGCTGAGCCTCCTAGAGGAAGGGTCTATCCCCTCTCTCTTCCTGAGACAGAGGCCATGTCCCAATATATTCAAGAGAACTTGGCAAGGGGATTCATTAGGAAGTCGGTGTCACCAGCGGGAGCGGGGTTCTTCTTTGTGCAGAAGAAGAAAGGTGTAATGTATGTAGTACAGTTCATATAGCGTCTTGTGCTTGGGTGCGATGAAAACACAGGAGTCACAGGTTTGATATAGAAAAGTCCTGTATTACTTCATACACGTTGGCAGAAATAATCACACAGTTTGCAGACACAGAAACAGGAGACACAGCAGGCCAGAGTAATCCAAGCTCAGCAATCACTCTCCAATACAGATTCAGGATCTTCTTCTCTGTTACCGTAAGTCCATGCAAACGTGGGTCTTTCAAAGAGCAGGGTTCAGAGTCCACAAGTGCTTCAGAGTTCCTCAGTAGGAATAGCTGGAGTACAAGGTCCAAGGCTTACAGGAGTCAAGTCACAGGTTCACTGCAGGCTAGATTCTGAAGCACTGATTGCTCAGCTGTGGCTGCTTAAGAAGCAAAGGAGAGAATCAGGGCGGGAACATGCAAGCTGGAAACTCCATTTTGACTGAGGGCAAGATAGCTGCAGCAAGACAGAAAGTAAAATGGCTGACGAACAAACTGAGTTTCAGGAATATATACATAGAACCTTACATTACTCCCCCCTTAAGGACAACCTCCGGATGACCTCAGACCAGGCTTGTGTGGGTACCTCTGATGAAACTGACGGAGCAAGCGAGGAGCATTAACGTTATTGACCGGTTCCCATGAGTTGTCCTCCACTGGGTAGCCCTGCCATTTAATCAGATATTGTAACTGATTTCTATACAACCTGGAATCTAAAATCCTTTCCACCACAAATTCTTCCTGACCATCGACTAGCACTGGGTCAGGGCAAGGAGAGAACGTCCAGGAAACGTATTGGGTGTCGCAGCCTTTAGTAGGGATACATGAAAGACAGGGTGGATTCTCATAGTTCTGGGCAGTTGAAGACGACAAGCAACGGCACTTATAATTTTACTGATTTTATAGGGTCCAATGTACTTATGTCCCAACTTAGACGATGGAATCCTTAACTTAAGATTTCTGGTTGACAGCCAGACCAAGTCTCCTACCTTGAAAGCTGGTGCAGGTTTACGAAATTTATCTGCTGCTTTCTTGTACCTTTCTTGAGCCGATTCCAGATTTTCCTTTAGAAGATCCATATTCTTCTGTAAAGACGTGATTCTTTCAGCCACTGCTGGTAAAGGCGTTTCTATGGGAAATCGTGGTAGAATGTTAGGATGATAACCTAGATTAGAGTAAAAAGGAGACTGTTTAGTGGAGGCACTCTGAGAGTTGTTATACGAGAACTCAGCTAATGGAAGTAGATCCACCCAATCATCCTGTAGGTGGCAGATAAAGCAGCGGAGATACTGCTCCAGGGTTTGATTGGTTCGTTCGGTCTGTCCATTAGTCTGGGGATGAAAAGCAGAAGAAAGGTTTACTTTAATGTCCAATGCTGCACAGAAATTTTGCCAAAACCTAGAAGTGAATTGCACCCCTCGATCCGAAATAACCTCATCCGGTACTCCATGTAAGCGAAACACATCTTTAATCATCAAATCTGATGTCTGTTTTGCAGTGGGTAAGCCGACACAAGGGATAAAATGAGCTGCCTTTGTTAGACGGTCAACCACCACTAGAATGGTGTTCTTCCCCTGAGAGGTTGGTAACTCCACAATGAAGTCCATAGAAATGGATCCCCACGGGCGGGACGGGGTGGGAAGAGGCTGTAACAGACCAGTTGGTGAGGAGCGAGGTGTTTTGCATCTTGCACAGACCTCACATGAAGTGACATAATTCAAAACATCCTTCCTGCAAGTGGGCCACCAAAAGAAACGAGAAAGAAATTCCTGTGTCTTTAGAATTCCTCTATGCCCAGCTATCTTGGAATCGTGAATGAGTTGCAATACTCTTAATCTGACTGTTTCAGGAATATACAGACGTTGTCCCTGAATCCACACACCATTCTTAAAGACAAGACTTACGTCCCTTGGGGGTTGTGCCAAAAAGGAATCGCATGGTATGCTTCCTTGATGTCCTTAAGTAGGTCTTGATTATGAATTACTCCTAGGAATCTAGAGTCAGGAAGAATAGTCTTAGGAGGAGTAATTGGACGTGTCTCTGCTGAGTAAATCCTAGAGAGTGCATCAGCCTTTCCATTGCGCGATCCTGGTCTATAAGAGATGATAAAATTAAATTGGTTTAAGAAAAGATTCCAGCGAGCCTGGCGAGGAGTCAGGCACTTAGCCGACCTGATAAACTCAAGGTTACGATGGTCTGTCAGGACGACTATTTGCTGTGCAGCTCCCTGAAGAAGGTGTCTCCATTCTTTGAAGGCGGCAATAATGGCCAACAACTCTCTATTGCCCACATCGTAGTTCCTCTCAGCCGAAGACAACTGCTGGGAAAAGAAGGCACAGGGATGCAAGACATTCTTCTCACCTGTTCTCTGAGAGAGTATAGCTCCAACGGCACAGTCTGAAGCATCCACCTCTATTATGAAGGCAAGCTCGGGGTTGGGATGTACTAGGATAGGTGCAGTGGTAAATTTATCTTTTAGACGGGAAAATGCTTCCTGGGCTTGGGGAGTCCAGAAAACCTAGACTCTTTCCGGGTAAGTTGAGTGATAGGTGACACTACCTCAGAGAAATTTCTAATGAAACGTCTATAGAAGTTGGCAAACCGATGAAGCGCTGTACCTCCTTCACATTTCTAGGACTTGGCCAATCCTTGATGGCTTGGGTTTTGCTTCCATCCATACTAATTCCTTGTGTAGACAGTACATACCCCAGAAATTGAATTTCGGTCCTATGGAATTCACACTTTTCAAGTTTGATGTAAAGATGATTTTGTCTTAGACGTTCCAAGACCATTCTCACATGTCCATGATGTTCCTCTGTGGAGTTAGAAAAAATTAGAATATATCCAAATAAATTACCACGAATGTATCTAGGAGATCCCTGAAGATGTCATTCACCAAGTGTTGGAAAGTGGCTGGGGCGGTACTCAGACCAAAAGGCATAACTAGATATTCAAAGTGTCCATAGCGTGACCTGAATGCAGTCTTCCATTCATCCCCAGGTCTAATACGGACTAAGTTATAGGCCCCACGAAGATCTAGTTTAGAAAAAATTTTGGCATGTCGCACTCTCTCCAATAACTCAGGGATTAAAGGCAATGGATAACGGTTTCTAATAGTAACCTTATTGAGTTCCCTATAGTCTACGCATGGTCTCAGAGATCCATCTTTCTTCTTTACAAAGAAGATGGGTGCACCTGCAGGAGATGAAGAGGGGCGTATGAAGCCCTTGGCTAGATTTTCATCTATGTAATCCTTTAAAGCCTTTAGCTCTGGCCCCGCCAGGGGGTAGATCTTACCAAAAGGTATCTCTGCTCCAGGCAATAATTCAATTGGACAATCATATGGACGGTGAGGAGGAAGCTGGTCAGCGTTCTTCTTGTCACATAAATCCACATAGTCCTGGTATACAGCTGGTAGTTCAGGGACTGACATGATTCCTTTAGGAACAGAGCAAGCTGAAACTTTTGGACTCATCTGTTTCTCTGGAAAGTGTAATTCCTTGGTCTCCCAATTAATGGTAGGATTCTGAGCCTGCAGCCATGGTAGCCCTAGAATAATGGGAAAGTGGGGAGAAGAGATAAGCATAAAGGACAGTTTCTCTTGATGATCTTTACCCATAAGAACCCTCAAAGGCTCTGTTTCCTGATCCACTGGTCCAGAGGTCAGCAGGGAGCCATCCACAGTTTCCATCTGTACTGGAGTAGCCTTCTTCACTGAACGTATTCCCTGTTTCAGAGAAAAGGAGACATCCATAAAATTTCCACTTGCCCCTGAGTCGATCATAGCAGAGCTAGACACCCAAGCTGAGTCAACCCAGAGTTTGATGGAAAGAAAGCAATGAGAATTGTTTTTCTTACAACTCAGCTGGGACACCGCTGAGGAAACTTGAAAAATGGCAGCGTTTACACAGTCAACGTCCTCAGAGGTAACGGAGTTTAAGTCCGAGAAATCAAGATCTGTTGCTGCAGATCTCTCTGGAGCCTGAGGCTCGGACCTGACAGATCCCCTCTCGCAACACTCACAATGAATGAGTGCTGCAGTAGTCTTACGAGAACGGCTGGGGCAGTTTATAATGAAGTGCCCTGACTTACCACAATAGAAACATAGATTCTCCTTAAAACGATGTTCCTTGCGTGCATCACTAACCCGTCGTTGTAAAGAGTCTACCTGCATGGGTTCAGGTTCAGGTTCCCGTGTAATCCTACTCAAAGGTTCCTTAGCTGGAAAGGAAGGTAGGAAAAGGTTAGTACGATTGCTTTCGAACCATCTCTCTTGCCTGCGTTCAGTCAGACGAGTATCAATACGGATGCAGTAGTTAATAAAGTCACCTAACGCAGTGGGAGGGTCGGCACGAGCAAGTTCATCCTTAATCAGTGGAGATAACCCCTTTCGAAAAATAGATTTTTTGGCGGAACTGTCCCAGGTGGTATCAAGGGCCCATCTCCTGAAATCCAAGGCATATTCAGCTACCGAGTGCTTACCTTGGCGCAAAGCTAACATGGCTGCTTTAGCTGTTGCACCTCGATTGGGGTCATCAAACACCTGCCCCATGGCTGAAATAAAATCATCAAGGTGATTCAAACAATCATCCTCAGTCTCAATCAGAGGGTTTGCCCACATTAAAGCCTTGTTGGTAAGCAACATAATTATAGTAAGCACCTTAGATCGTTCAGTGGGAAATTGTGAAGCATGTGCAGAAAAAAAAGATTGCATTGATTAATAAATCCCCTGAATTTCTCACGTTCACCGCCAAAACGAAAAGGGGGCAACTTGGGAATCCCAGCACTCGGGGCTACGGCAGGAGCCTGGACTCGCCCCTCTAGAACCTCAATCCTGGCTCGCAAATCCTGGGTAGTCTGTCCAACCACTTGCAAATTGTGATTATTGAGGTCCTGTAGATTTGTAAAACGGGTCTTTATATTCTGCAAATCTGCAAGGATATTATCAGTCACTCCGCAAAGTTCCTTTATGCGGGCCTCCATTTTCCAGATCTTTTAAGACAGGATTACTGGAAGAAGAGGAGAGAAAAAAAAAACAATAGTGTTCACCTGTGGCAACACTGCAGAGAGAAAAAAAAATTAAGGGAACTGCTCACCTGGAATGGTTGTGAGAAGTCACAACCACTATCATCACAGAAAGTTTCAACCAGACATCTGATATCCAGAGTTACAGCAGACAAAAAAGAGAAAAGAAAGGGAAAAAAAAAAAACAATAGTGTTTACCTGTGGTAACACTGCAAAAAGAAAAAACTTAAGGGAATTGCTCACCTGGAATGGTTGTGAGAAGTCACAACCACTGTCATCACAGAAAGTACAACCGGACGTCTGATATCCACAGTACAGCAGACACAGCCTTCCAGACCCAGCAGACACTAACGTTTTGGCTTCAGAATCTTGTAATGTATGTAGTACAGTTCATATAGCGTCTTGGGCTTGGGTGCGATGAAAACACAGGAGTCACAGGTTTGATATAGAAAAGTCCTGTATTACTTCATACACGTTGGCAGAAATAATCACACAGTTTGCAGACACAGAAACAGGAGACACAGCAGGCCAGAGTAATCCAAGCTCAGCAATCACTCTCCAATACAGATTCAGGATCTTCTTCTCTGTTACCGTAAGTCCATGCAAACGTGGGTCTTTCAAAGAGCAGGGTTCAGAGTCCACAAGTGCTTCAGAGTTCCTCAGTAGGAATAGCTGGAGTACAAGGTCCAAGGCTTACAGGAGTCAAGTCACAGGTTCACTGCAGGCTAGATTCTGAAGCACTGATTGCTCAGCTGTGGCTGCTTAAGAAGCAAAGGAGAGAATCAGGGCGGGAACATGCAAGCTGGAAACTCCATTTTGACTGAGGGCAAGATAGCTGCAGCAAGACAGAAAGTAAAATGGCTGACGAACAAACTGAGTTTCAGGAATATATACATAGAACCTTACAAAAGGAGAACTACGTCCGTGCATTGATTATAGGGGTCTCAACGCTATCACCGTGAAAAATAAGTATCCTTTGCCGCTTTTTTTGAGCTTTTTGACAGGCTTCGGGGAGCAAGGGTATTTACTAAGCTAGATATGCGGGGTGCGTATAACCTGATTCGCATCCGTGAGGGGGACGAGTGGAAGACGGCATTTAACACCAGGGATGGGCATTATGAATATCTGGTAATGCCCTTTGGGCTCTGTAATGCTCCAGCTGTCTTCCAAGACTTTGTGAATGACATCTTCCGGGACATGTTGACCACCTCGGTGGTAGTCTATCTGGATGACATTCTCATCTTTTCTCCAGATATGGCCTCCCACTGGAGAGATGTCTGCAAGGTTTTCGACCTCTTGCGAGCAAATTCCCTATATGCGAAGTTGGAGAAGTGCATGTTTGAGCAGGAGTCTCTACCTTTTCTGGGCTATATCATCTCTACCCAGGGATTGGCTATGGATCCTACCAAACTACAGGCTGTGATGGATTGGCAAAACCCCACTCCCTTAAGGCGGTGCAGCACTTTATGGGGTTCATTAACTACTATCGCCAATTCATTCCCCACTTCTCCACTTTGGTAGCTACCTTGGTAGCCCTCACCAAGAAGGGAGCTAATCCCAAGTTGTGGTCAGAGGAGGTCAACAAGGCGTTCTCCTCCATCAAGTCGCATTTCGCCAGTGCTCCCATCTTACATCGCCCCGATGTCGATAAACCGTTTATCTTAGAGGTGGATGCCTCTTCTGTTGGTGCTGGAGCAGTCCTTTTTCAAAAGGATGCCCAGGGTCGGAAGCATCCCTGCTTCTTCTTTTCCAAAACCTTTACACCAGCAGAGAGGAATTATTCCATCGGGGACAGGATTTACTGGCTATGAAGTTGGCCTTCTCCGAGTGGCGACATCTTCTGGAGGGTGCTCGCTTTCTGTTCCAAGTGTTCACAGACCACAAGAACTTGGTGTATTTGCAGACAGCCCAGCGGCTAAATTACCGTCAGGCCAGATGGTCCTTGTTTTT
>JARQOD010000006.1:336106591-336142103 GCA_033576555.1 Oophaga sylvatica | reverse complement strand
GATGTGGTCCCTAAAAAAAAATGGTGTTGTAAAAATGAGAAATCGCTGGTCAACTTTTAACCCTTATAACTTCGTAACAAAAAAAAATGTTGTTCCCAAAATTTTGCTGATGTAAAGTAGACATGTGGGAAATGTTATTTATTAAGAAATTTGTGTGACATATCTCTCTGATTTAAGGGCATAAAAATGTAAAGTTTGAAAATTGCTAAATTTTCAAAATTTTCGCCATATTTCCGCTTATTTCATAAATAAACGCAAGTCATATAAAATTTTTTTACCACTAACGTGAAGTACAATATGTCACGAAAAAACATTCTCAGAATTAGCTGGATTCGTGAAAGCGTTCCAGAGTTATAGCCTCATAACGGGACAGTGGTCAGAATTGTAAAAATTGGACCGGTCATTAAGCTGCAAATTGGCTCTGTCACTAAGGTGTTAAGTGCACTCACACCCAGGGCTAAATAAAATAAAAACCCTACACTGGCCACACGTTGACCTTGCACAGATATGAGCTGCCACGGAGATAACAGCACCACTAATTTGTGCACATTTTTTATTTAATAAAAATACAGGTGTTTTTACATGAAAGGACACACAAGGCTCCAAAAAAATATTGCCGTACACTGGCCACACGTTCACCACGCACAGATATGAGCTGCCACGGAGATAACAGTACCACTAATATGTGCAACTATTCTCTTAAAGAAAAAATATTGATGTTTTTACATGAATGGACACACAGGGCTCCAAAAAATGTTGCCATACACTGGCTACACGTTCAACACGCACAGATATGAGCTGCCACGGAGATAAGAGCACCACTAATTTGTGCACCAATTTTTTTACAAAAAAGTACTGATGTTTTTACGTGAAAGGCTTCAAAAAAAAATATTTCTATACTCTGGCCACACGTTGAGCATGCACAGATATGAGCTGCCACGGAGATAAGAGTACCACTTATTTGTGCACCTATTTTTTTAATAAAAAGTACTGGTGTTTTTAAATGAAAAGACACACAGGGCTCCAAAAAAATATTGCCGTACACTGGCCACACGTTCACCACGCACAGATATGAAATGACACGGAGATAACAGTACCACTAATTTGTGCAGCTATTTTTTTTAATAAAAAGTACTGGTGTTTTTATGTCCAATGACACGCAGGGCTCCAAAAAAATATTGCCATACACTGGCCACACGTTGAGCACACACGGATATGAACTGGCACAGAGATACCACTAACACCAATTTGTGCACTTTTTTTTTTTTTTAATGTACTGGTGTTTTTACGTGAAATCACACCCATGGCTCTGCAAAAATATTTCTGTACACTGGCCACATATTGAGCACGCACAGATATGAGCTGGAAAAGAGATACCACTAACACCAATTTGTGCAATTTTTTTTTTAAAGTACTGGTGTTTTTATGTGAAATCACACCCATGGGTCCGCAAAAATACACTGCTCAAAAAAATAAAGGGAACACTCTAACACATCTGAAAATAGCAGGAATATATTATCCAAACAATCCCCTAACTGTATAATAATTTGCACCCTTTTAGGTTAGGACTTTACACCAATCCGTCTTCACAGACGGTATACAGAGTGCTTATTAATAACGACACTGTGCATGTGTTTGGCTCCATTTATTCCTATGTTTACAGTAGATAGTGGTGCACTTCGTCACTTTATCGTCGCAGGTGGATAGATTGTTTCATGCGAGGAGTATACTGTGCAGCTTAATTACAACCAGTTGTGTGTTTACAATATTTTTAGAGGTAACTTTACTCATTATTTTGAAGGTCTATGTGCCTTGGGTAATTTTATTTGTTTGTCAGAGTTTTTCGTGTGTGGTTTAAGGGTTCACTGAGAACGGTGCTTTTTGCTTATGATATTTGTGTGGTTCTTTTAAAATATTCCATTAAAAGTTATTTTTTATCCAATTGCTTAAAAACACTCTAACACATCCTAGATGAATACTTTGATACTTTGTTGTGTACAAAGTTCAATGTGCTGTCAACAGAATCACACAAAAATCATCAATGGAAATCAAATTTTTGAACCAATGGAGGCCTGGATTTGGAGAGACCCCCAAAATGAAAGTGGAAACAAATCTAAACGAAAATCAAAACAAGACAAAATTAAAGTGGAAACAAGTCAAAATGATGCTCAGTATTGTGTGTGGCCTCCACGTGCCTGTATGACCTCCCTACAATGCCTGGGCATGCTCCTGATGAGGTTTCGGATGTTCTCCTGAGGGATCTCTTCCCAGACCTGGACTGAAGCATCCGTTAACTCTTGGACAGTCTGTGGTGCAACGTGACATTGATGGATGGAGCGAGACACATGAGGTCTGGCATTGTCCTGCATTAGGAGGAACCCAGGGCCAACCGCACCAGCATATGGTCTCACAAGGAGTCTGAGGATCTCATCTCGATACTTAATGGCAGTCAGGCTACCTCTGACGAGCACATGGAGGGCTGTGCGGCCCTCCAAATAAATGCCACCCCACACCATTACTGACTAACTGCAAAAACTGTCATGATGAAGGATGTTGCAAGCAGCAGGTTCACACTCAGCACATGTGACAGACGTGACAGAGTCTGGAGACGCCATGGAGAGCGATGACAGGTTTGGCAGTGGGTCAGTAATGGTGTGAGGTGGCATTTCTTTGGAGGGCCACACAGCAATCCATGTGCTCACCAGAGGTAGCCTGACTGCCATTAAGTACCGAGATGAGATCCTCAGACCCCTTGTGAGAACATATGCTGGTGCGGTTGGCCCTGGGTTCCTCCTAATACAGGACAATGCCAGACCTCATGTGGCTGGAGTGTGTCAGCAGTTCCTGCAAGATGAAGGCATTGAATCTATGGGTTGGCCTGCACGTTCCCCAGACCTGAATCTGATTGAGCACATCTGGGACAGCATGTCTCGCTCCTTCCACCAACGTCACGTTGTACCACAGACTGTCCAGGAGTTGATGGATCCTTTAGTCCAGGTCTGAAAGGAGATCCCTTGTCTTGTTTTGATTTTTATTTGGACTTGTTTCCACTTTCATTTTGGGGTCTCTCCAAATCCAGGCCTCCATTGGTTCAAACATTTGATTTCCATTGATGATTTTTGTATGATTATGTTGACAGCACATTCAACTTTGCACAGAACAAAGTATTCAATGAGAATATTTGATTCATTTAGATCTAGGATGTGTTATTTGAGTGTTCCCTTTATTTTTTTTGATCAGTGTATTTCTGTACACTGGCCACACATTGAGCATGCACAGATATGAGCTGGAACAGAGATACCACTAACACCAATTTGTGCAGTTTTTTTTTTTTAATTACTGGTGTTTTTACGTGAAATCACACCCATGGTTTCACAAAAATATTTCTTTACACTGGCCACACGTTGAGCATGCACAGATATGAGCTGGTACAGAGATACCACACCAAAATAAATGTGGCCAATATATCCCACAGGTAGCAGCAGCAGCAGCAACAGAAGTCAGGAAGGGAATGGACCCTCTTGATGTGTGCGATGATCTATATATGCACATACAGTGCCTGCAGGCCTTGTACTGATGTGTATAGAGTGACGTTCACTTCCCTGCCTGCCTAACACTGTAACCTATATACTCCAGAATTAGTCCTTAGATGGACTGTTGGGTTATCAGGATTTCAGTAGTTTAGGATGGTAGACCCCACACTGACTAAGAAATCGCCAAATCTGACCTTTTCTCGGCAGCAGCTATCCCTACACTGTCTGAATCTGGAGCGAAATGCGGCGAGCAGGGCAGAGTCCGGTCTCTTATACTCGTGATGATGCTGTGCAGTTAAGCCAATCACTGTATGACCACAACAAAGATGGCTGCGGCATTTCGTGGCCTGGCAGAAATTCCCTGCAGCGTGATTGGATCTCTAAAGTCCGCCAAAAATGCTGGGTGGAGACCCCTGTTCCCGCCAAATAATCCCGGAAATGCTCGCTGCTCGCCGAGTATGATGAGTTCCGTGATACTCGAGCGAGTAACGAGTAGTGGCGAGCGTGTTTGCTCATCACTACTCAATATCATTGAGCCACTCTGGAGAGATCTCAAGTTCATGCCAGATTACACAGAAATTTAAAGGAACTGGAGGCTTTTTGCCAAGAAGAGTGGGCAGCTTTACCATCTGAGAAAATAAAGAACCTCATCCATAACTACCACATTGATGTTAGAGGGGGCAATACACGGTATTAAGAAATGGGTTATGTGAACTTTTGATCAGGGTAATTTGGATGTTTTGGGTTTTCATTATGATTTAAAAAGGGAAAATACTGTAGTTTTACAATAAAAGGCTTCAACCAACCACTAACCATGTGTGGAGAAAAAGTTTTGGTGTAAGCATTCATATACTCTGAAAAACTGTTGAGCACAACTATATAAATATATATATATATATATATATATATATATATATATACAGTACAGACCAAAAGTTTTGACACACCTTCTCATTCACCAATTTTTCTGTATTTTCACGACTATTAAAATTGTAGATCACACTGAAGGCATCGAAACTATGAATTAACACATGTGGAATTATATATAACACTTTACAAAAAAGTGTGAAACAACTGAAAATATGTCTTATATTCTAGGTTCTTCAAAGTAGCCACCTTTTGCTTTGATTACTGCTTTGCACGCAGAAGAGGTGAACGGATGGACTCTACATGCCTGGTTCACACCGTGAAGCATGGAGGAGGTGGTGTGATGATGTGGGGGTGCTTTGCTGGTGACACTGTTGGGGATTTATTCATAATTGAAGGCATACTGAACCAACATGGCTACCACAGCATCTTGCAGAGGCATACTATTCCATCCAGTTTGCGTTTAGTTCGACCATCATTTATTTTTCAACAGGACAATGACCCCAAACACCTCCAGGCTGTGTAAGGGCTATTTGACCAAGAAGGAGAGTGATTGGGTGCTGCACCAGATGACCTGGCCTCCACAGTCACCAGACCTGAACCTAATCGAGATGGTTTGGGGTGAGCTGGACCACTCACCGCTTCAATTTTGAATAAATCCCTAACAGTGTCACCAGCAAAGCACCCCCACACCATCAAACCACCTCCTCCATGCTTCACGATGGGAACCAGGCATGTAGAGTCCATCCGTTCACCTTTTCTGCATGCAAAGCAGTAATCAAAGCAAAAGGTGGCTACTTTGAAGAACCTAGAATATAAGACATATTTTCAGTTGTTTCACACAAAGTGTGATGTATAATTCCACATGTGTTAATTCATAGTTTTGATGCCTTCAGTGTGATTCTACAATTTTCATAGTCATGAAAATACAAAAAATCTTTCAATGAAAAGGTGTGTCCAAACTTTTGGTCTGTACTGTATATATTTTAATATATATATATATATATATATATATATATATATAGTGGATATGAAAAGTTTCTACTAAAATGACAAGCTTTTATCATGTAAAATGAACATGCCACAAAGTGGTATGTCACTTATCCTCTGAGAAGCACAATGAAATAATTTTGAGGTGAAAATTAAAATAATATCATTTTAATGCATAATTATGAGCACTCTCCTATACTTTGGAATGTGGTTGTGTTCAGAATTAGCCAAATCATATTTAAATTCATGTGCATTATTTTAAAGTGATACTATTTAACCCATAAGTTTAATTGATCTAGTGTTATTTTCCTAACATTTTCCTTATTGCATTTTTCAGCAAACGCATTGGTCCGTAAACAGCTTTCAACACATCAAAGGGATCTCATTTCTGTTAGTTTTCAGTCAGGCATTAGATATACCATGGAATAATGTGAAGATAGTCATAAAGAAGTGGCTACAATTTATCAAAACAATAAAAAAAAATTGATCTGGATGGCTGACAACAGGCCCAAAGCAGCAAAGGAGTTGCTAATTTCTGGCAAATACTGGTTGTGTATAGCATGTGATAGCAATCTCCCATATTATTCAAATGTTTGGCGTGTGAGGTAAGGTGGCAAGCCTGACTATGTTTTTCCAAAATCTACATCAAGTCATCCAAAAATAAGTTTTTCAGCAAGTGTGGAAAACATGATACAAACTAAGAATTCCTTCAAAGCTAGAAGTGTTAATATTTTATTTTTATCAAATAGAAAACATGCAAAGAGAAAGAATAAAAGATAAATTTGAATCAGAGCAATATTTGTTGTGACCACAGTTTTCCATCTAAACAGCATCAAATCTTCTAAATACACTTGCAGACAGTTTTTGAAGAAACTCAGCAGGGTGGATGTTCAAGACATCTAGAAGAGCTAAGCACAGATCTTCTTTGTATGTAGGCTTATGCAAATCTTTCAGCATCTTCATGTACAGTAACTCCAGAGAGACTGGATAATGTTGAGAGCAGTGCTCTGTGGGGGCCATATCATCACTTCCATGACTCCTTGTTCTTCTTTGTGCTGAACATAGTTTTCAATGACATTGGTTGTATGTTTTGGCTCTGTGTCGTGCTGAATAAATGTGAAGCCAATGAGACTTATCTCTAATGGTATTGCATAATAGATAAGTATCTTCTTGAATTTCTCAGAATCAAGGAAAATATGAATCCTGACCAAATCCACAATTTCAATTGCTGAAATGCAGCTCCAGAATTGAAGGGAAAATCCAACATGCTTCACTGTTGCCTGTAAACTCTAATTATTGCACCACTTTTCATCCCTTTAGGAACAAACTGACTTATAATACAGTCAATTAATTAAAATTTTGACTTATCAGTCCAGAGCACATGCTGCTATTTTTCGGCACCTTAATTCCTATGTTTTCGTGCATAGTTGAATCACTTGATCTCGTTTCCATGTCGAAGGTATGGCTTCGTAGCCATAATTCTTGCAGGACGACTGTCTGTTTCAAACTAATGGCACTGCTGAATTTCTTCTCATTTTGAGGGGAAGTTAAGTAAAATATTATGTGTTTCCTGGGTAGACTACTGTGTTGATGGACCTCAATATTTCCCATTTCTTGGTGCTTCTTCAAAAGAATTTGTACAGTACATCTACAAACCCCAATCTGCATTAAAAAGCTTTGCCTTGGAGAGAGCTCTCTGATTCAGTATAACCATCTCGTGTCTAGCTGGTGTGTTCAATCTTGCCATGGTGTTTGACCTGTGACAAGAAACAGTCTAGATGTAAAAGAGGGTAGCCATTATCACGCATTTGTTATAACTGGTTAGTCATACACCTGACAAAAATCTGACAAAATACTTGACTTTGTGGAAGTGTAGAAGCATTAAAGCAGTTTAAAGCATTTTGTTAATTGCTAAAAACAAATCTAATAACACTTATATTTTTTAAAGCTTTCAAGCATTCCTACTTTGCATGATTTTTTTCCAACACCAATCTTTGCACAGTCTATCTATCTAGCCACACCATGTGGGTTTGAAATAAACCACACTTTTTTTCATCTGAATGCATGGAATGCTACCTTCATTTTTCTTTTGTCTGGATTGGGTCAAGTATTGGATGCTTTGTTGGGGAGGCTTGTGCACCCACTTATTGGTATTGTGCTGTTCTATTTTTTTGTATCTATCTATCCTATAAATTTAGTAGCATTCTAAGGGGTGCACGCATGTGGGGTTTGACACGCGTCCTGCAGCAAAGTATCCAGAAGCTGCAGTTAATTCAACGTCCGGGAATTAACATCGATATCCTCTCCTCTCTTCACACAGGTATAACCACTGCTTGCTGTTTATCATCCTGCAACATTCTTAATGGTATAACCACTGCTTGCTGTTTATCATCCTGCAACATTCTTAATGGTATAACCACTGCTTGCTGTCTATCATCTGCTGCTTTATCATCCTGCAACATTTTTTACTGGTATATTACAGTGCCTGCTGAATCTTTGCTATAATTCATTTGTTGCATTGTACTCAATACTCACTGCTGTATATCCATGGTTGTGGGGTTGTTATAGATGTTATCTGATGAAAGGTGTTATAGCATATAGATGTAGCCAGGCCTTGCGTCTTTGATCATGTATCCACCCCTGGTGTGCTGGCCAACTGCTATTTTATCCCAAACCAGCTCCTACAATCCCTCTCACCTGATCCTCTACTCAGTCCTATAAATTTAGTAGCATTATAAGGGGTGCACACATGTGGGTTTTGGCATGCATCCTGCAGCAAAATATCCAGGAGCTGCAGTTAATTCAACGGCAGTTAGTCATGGCACGAGTCAGGACTCAGGACCCCACACTTTGTATCTGTCTCCTTTGGGTATGTCTGCCGAGTAAGCTCTTCTTATTACTTGGACCTGGCTTTTCTATTAACCCGTCATACTCCTTCACCTTGTTTACATATGCCCTTACAGTGTTTTCTCTACTAATCCGCACTTTCCTTCACTATCCCCAAACCCCAGCACCCTCTAAGCAAATAATCATCTCCCCTTCCCTCTTTCTTCCCCACCTGACCTCCTCTGCTAACCTGCTCCTCAACCTCAGATCTGTCCTAATAAAACATAAAACAAGCCTCTCTTTCTCCCTCCTGCTCTCCCTCTTTCTGCTTCTCTGCACTGCTAGCGACATATCTCCCAATTCTGGACCCCCACAGCTCATACCTCCCATTAATTCCCCTCCTACTGTTCCCTATCTAATAAGAACTACCGCAATCTCTCCAATGTAAAACCTGTGCCCTTGACACCCACCCCCCTGCTCCCTTTATCTGGAGCACTCTGGATTGCCCGCTCCATCTGCAATAATCTTTTTATGATTCATGACCTCTTTCTCTCTCGCAATCTTGCTTTCCTCAGCCTCACAGAAACATGGCTGACACCCTCCGATACCACCTCCACTGCTGCGCTGTGTTACAGCGGACTCCACTTCACCCACACTGAGTCTTCTCCTTTCTGCTAACTGCACCTTTATCCCAATCTATCCTCCCTTATCCTCCCCTCTTTTGAAGTCCACTCTGTCCACACCTACTCTCCCTCCAACCTCCAAGTGGTCATCATATACCGACCTCTGGGCCCGGTCACTGCCTTTATTGACCAATTCTCTACCTGGCTTCTTCATTTTCTTTCCACTGACATTCCTACTATCATCATGGGTGACTTCAACATCCCATTTATTATTATTATTTATTATTACATATTTATATAGCGCCATTTATTCCATGGCGCTTTACATATGAAAAGGGAAAATATAAACAGGTACAATAAACGTGCTAGACAAGGGACACACAAGTACAGAAGGAGAGAGGACCTTGCCCGTGAGGGCTCACAGTCTACAGGAATGGGTGAGGATACACTAGGAAAGGGTAGAACTGGTCGTGCGATGGTTCAGTAGACTGAGGATCATTGTAGGCTGTAGGCTTGTCAGAACAGGTGGGTCTTCAGGTTCTTCTTGAAGGTTTCCGTTGTTGGTGAAAGTCTGATGTTTTGCGGCAGGGAGTTCCAGAGTATGGGGGAAGCCCTGGAGAAGTCTTGTATGCGGTTGTGGGAAGAAGAGATGAGGGGGGAGTCGAGAAGGAGATCTTGAGACGATCGAAGGTTGCTTGTGGGTAGGTAGTGGGAGAACATGTCACAGATGTATGGAGGAGAAAGGTTGTGGATGGCTTTGTATGTCATGGTTATGGTTTTGAACTGAAGCCTCTGGGCAATAGGAAGCCAGTGAAAGGCCTCGCATAGGGGGGAGGCTGGGGAATAGCGGGGAGACAGGTGGATTAGTCGGGCAGCAGAGTGTAGGATGCACTGGAGTGGTGCCAGAGTGCTAGAGGGGAGGCCAGACAGTAGGAGGTTGCAGTAGTCGAGGCGGGAGATGATAAGGGCATGCACTAGTGTTTTTGTGGTTTCATGGTTGAGGAATGAGCGGATCCGGGAAATATTTTTGATTTTGAGGCGGCAGGAGGTGGCGAGGGCTTGGATATGTGGTTTGAAAGAGAGGGCAGAGTCGAGGATCACCCCAAGGCACCGAACATGCGGGACTGGAGAAAACGAGCAGCCATTGACATTGATGGATAGGTCTGGTGGAGGGGAAGAATGAGGTGGGGGAAAGATCCCATCCATCCTTACTCAGTGGTCCTCCTCAGCCACCCACACTAGACCTGATCTTCACCCATCTCTGCTCTCTATCTAACTTCACAACCTTCTCTCTGCCTCTATCTGGTCTCCATCTACTCACTTTCTCATCTCTGTCCTCCTCACCTGTCACCCATGTCCAGCAACATGCACACCCCGGCAGAAACCTCGCACATCTAGACACTCACATACTCCCTGACTCTATTCTATCACTGGCAATCCATAGCCTTACTCCACGACACAGACAGTGTCACTGCTTTCTACAATGCCACCCTTGCATCAGCTATTGACACGGTCACCCTTCTCATTCATGGCAAAGTGCAACGTATCGATAGACAACCCTGATATAATACCATCACTAAAAAGCTCCGGCAAGTGTCCTGGGTTGCAGAGCGGCTTTGGAAGAAAACAAATTTACAAGTTGATTACACTGCACTCAAAAAAGCAACAATCGCTTTCAAATCTGCCCTCATCTCTGCTAAACAGGCCTACTTCACAACCCTCATATCTCCCTATCCTACAACCCCAACCCATCCTCTGTTCACCACTGCCCCTGTCAACCTCCCTCATCTCTGCTGAGGACTTTGCCACACACTTCAAAAATAAGATCAACCAAACAAGGCAAGTCTTTATTGTTCAACCACCACAACCCCTTTGTATACCAGACCAATGCCCAAACCCCATAACATCCCTCTCCAACATCACTGAAGGGGAGCTTAATTGTCTCCTCTCCAAATCACACCTCACCACTTGTGCACTAGACCCCATCCCATCCCACAAACTCACCACCACACCACACCATCCCATCCATAACCCATCTCTTCAGCCTATCACTAACTTCTAGTACATTCCCTTCTGCTTTAAAACATGCCACAATCACGCCTATCCTTAAAAGCCAACCCTCCCAATATTGCTGCTCTCATTTGCTTTCAAACTCCTGGAGCAGCAGGTCCATGCTGAACTTTCCTCCCATCTAAATTGCTCTTTGACAATCTACAATCTGGTTTCCTTCCCCATCATTCCACTGAGACTGCCCTGACCAAAAATACTAATGACCTACTTACAGCCAAAGCTAACAGACACTACTCTATACTCCTCCTTCTAGGCCTGTCCTCTGCTTTCGACACTGTTGACCACTGCCTCCTACTACAGATCTTCTCTTCCTTTGGCATCAAAGACCTCGCCCTATCCTTGATCTCCTCATACCTTTCCAACCAAATATTCCGTATCTCCCACTCCCACACTACCTCCTCATCCCACCCACTCTCTGTTGAAGTTCCCCAAGGCTCTCTTCTAGGACCCCTACTCTTCTCAGTCTATACACTTGGCCTGGGACAACTCATAAATTCCCATGGATTCCAGTACCACCTTATGCTGATTTCACTCAGCTCTACCTCTGTGGCCCAGATGTCCCCTCTCTCCTGTTTATAATCCTGGAGTATCTATCAACCATATCCTCCTTCTTCTTTCACTTCCTCAAACTCAATGTGGACTAATCTGAACTCATCATCTTTCCTCCATCTCACAGATCTTACTTACATGATCCATCTATCACAATAAATGACATCATGCTATCCCCCTTATCGGAAGTCCGCTGCCTTGGAGTAACCCTTGACTCCAACCTAATCACCTCCAAGACTTCTCCTGAATATCCCCCATCCTCTGGAATTCTGTGCACCAACACGTCCGACTATCAACCACATTCGGATCTTTCAGACTGAACCTGAAAGCCCACCTCTTCATGAAAGCTTACAGCTTGCAATGACCCCGCTGCCTCCTCACCCCTATTGGAGCTACCCCCTCACCAATACCGAAGCTTCTGCAACCCACTAACCTACTGTCTCCTTCCCCACCATCCTGTAGAATGTAAACTAGCAAGGGCAGAGTCCTCTCCCCTCTGTATCAGTCTGTCATTGTTAGTTTGCTTACTGTAGAGGATATCTGTAATTTGTATGTAACCTTTTCTCATGTACAGCACAATGGTGCTAAATAAATAAATAATAATTATCTACTGCATTCTTATATTTGCTAGCAATCTAATGATTTAGATATTAATAACAATAATATGATAAACTGCTCCTCCTGTACAGGTGTTTTGCAAAAGTGGAAATGATTTTAATTTAGAATCACCTCTAGAAGTATTTAAGTTGTAAGCCACGTAGTGCTTTATTCATATCTTTGAACAATAGTTGCTTGTTTTTTCTTCATAAGCATAAAAAGCATATTCGTAATGTTAAAGTCTCATGGGTATCCATATTTCGAGGAATACTCAAGTGCTTATGCTTCTTTATGTGAATTGTAATTGCGGGCAGTGCAATTTGTGTGCAGGAAATATAAGATAGTAATAAAGGAAGAGGATAAAGTGTAACTGAGGCTATAAATCAAGATAAGAATCACGATTAAATTGATTTGAACTTTGCAAATCTAATGTAAAATTTGAAGTTAACGGCAAACTGTTCACAGCAGAGAACCAATATATGCATATTTTATTTGTACATGTCTTTTCAAATCAGTAAATGCATAGATTAACATTCATATCTTAGTTTTATTGAATCTAAGATGTAAACAAAAATTCTACATGCAGTACTCTGTCATTTCCTAATGAGCTGAATATATTTTGCATGTGAAATGGTACACTACAGTTAAATAGTAGGACCTAGCAAAGAATAAGGATAATGCAGTCCTCTTCATAGGAGGAATAAAACCAAAGGAAATTAACCATTTTTCATTCATAAAAAGATGAGCATAAACTAACATGCTGTTGACAAATGGCTGGAAAAGATTTAACCCCTTAGTGACAGAGCCAATTTGCAGCTTAATGACCGGGCAAATTTTTACAATTCTAACCATTGTCCCTTTATGAGGCTATAACTCTGGAACGCTTTAACGAATCCAGCTGATTCTGAGAGTGTTTTTTCGTGACATATTGTACTTCACGTTAGTGGTAAAAAATTTTTATATGACTTGCGTTTATTTATGAAATAAGCGGAAATATGGCGAAAATGTTGAAAATTTAGCAATATTCAAACTACATTTTTATGCCTTTAAATCAGAGAGATATGTCACACAAATTTCTTAATAAATAACATTTCCCACATGTCTACTTTACATCAGCACAATTTTGGGAACAACATTTTTTTTTGTTACGAAGTCATAAGGGTTAAAAGTTGACCAGCGATTTCTCATTTTTACAACACAATTTTTTTTTTATGGACCACAACACATTTGAAGTCACTTTAAGGGGTCTATATGATAGAAAATACCCAAACTTGACACCATTCTAAAAACTGCACCCCTCAAGGTGCTTATAACCATATTCAATAAGATTATTAACCCTTTACGTGCTTCACAGGAACTGAAGCAATGTGGAAGGAAAAAATTAACATTTAACTTTTTTTGCAAAAACTTTATTTCGGAACCAATTTTTTTTATTTTCACAAGTGTTAAAAGAAATAATGAACCACAAAATTTGTTGTGCAATTTCTCCTGAATACGCCAATACCCCATATGTGGGGGTAAACCACTTTTTGGGCGCATGGCAGAGATCGCAAGGGAAGGAGCGCCGTTTGACTTTTTCAACGCAGAATTGGCTGGACGCCATGTCGCATTTAGAGAGCCCCTGTTGTGCCTAAACAGTGGAAACCCCCAATAACTGACCCCATTTTGGAAACTAGACCCCTTAAGGAACTTATTTAGATGTGTGGTGAGCACTTTGAACCTCCAAGTGCTTCACAGAAATTTATAACGTAGAGCCGTGAAAATAAAAAATCATATTTTTTCCACAAAAACGATCTTTTCACCCCAATTTTTGTTTTCCCAAGGGTAACTAGACCCCAAAAGTTTTTGTGCAATTTGTCCTGAGCATGCTGATACCCCATATGTGGGGGTAAACCACTGTTTGGGTGCATGGCAGAGCTTTGAAGGGAAGGAGAGCCGTTTGACTTTTTCAACGCAGAATTGGCTGGACGCCATGTCGCATTTGTAGAGGCCCTGATGTGTCTAAACAGTGGAAACCCCCCACAAGTGACACCATTTTGGAAACTAGACCCCTTAAGGAACTTATCTAGATGTGTGGTGAGCACTTTCAACCTCCAAGTGCTTCACAGAAGTTTATAACGTAGAGCCGTGAAAATAAAAAATATTTTTTTTCCTCAAAAATGATTATTTAGCCCGCTATTTTTTTATTTTCCCAAGGGTAACAGGAGAAATTGGACCCCAAAAGTTGTTGTGCAATTTTTTGCTGAGTACGCTGATACCCCATATGTGGGGTGGAACCACTGTTTGGGCGCATGGGAGAGCTTGGAAGGGAATGAGCGCCATTTTGTAATTCAGACTTTGATGGAATGTTCTGCGGGCGTCATGTTGTGTTTGCAGAGCCCTTGATGTGCCTAAACAGTAGAAACCCCCTGCAAGTGACACCATTTTGGAAACTAGATCCCCAAGGAGCTTATCTAGATGTGTGGTGAGCACTTTGAACCCTCAAGTGCTTCACAGAAATTTATAAACGCAGAGCCGTGAAAATAAAAAATCATTTTTTTCCTCAAAAATGATTTTTTTAAGCCAGCTTCTTTTCATTTTCCCAAGGGTAACAGGAGAAATTAGGACCCCAAAATTGGTGTGCAATTTGTCATGAGTACGCTGATACCCCATATGTTGGGGTAAACCACTGTTTGGGCGCACGGCAGGGCTCGAAGGGAGGCAGCGCCATTTGTCTTTTTGAATGCCACATCATGTTTGGAGACCCCCTGATGTGCCTAAATAGTGGAAACCCCCAATTCTAGCTCCAACCCTAACCCTAACACACCCCTAACCCTAATCCCAACTCTAACCCTGATCCCAACCCTAATTGTAACCCTAACCCTAATTGTAACCCGAACCCTAATTGTAACCCTAACCCTAATTGTAACCCTAACCCTAATTCCAACCCTAATCCTAATTATAACTCTAATCCTAAGGCTAGGTTCATATTTCGCTTTACCATCCCATTCAATACATAGCGTTGACGGGCTGGTAACGGTATAGCATAATGCGATCGTGTTATGCTATACCCGCTAGCGCAGAGGAATCAGCAGATTATTCATCTGCGCTAGCGGTGACGGAGCGCAGGTGCTGCAGCCCGCGTCCGAAGCTCCGTCACTGAATGATGGCACCTCGCGAACGCAGGCTGCTTTACGGCATGCGTCGCGATGCGCCCTAAAATGGGGGTGAATGAAAGCGTTAACGGACTGCTTTACACCGTGTTATAAGCGGTGTAATGCAGTCCGTCTAACGGACGCATTATGAACTTAGCCTAACCCTAACCTTAATTGTAACTCTAACCCTAATTATAACCCTAACCCTAATAGAAAAATAAAAATAAATAAAATTTCTTTATTTTATTATATGTCCCTAACAAAGGGGCTGATAAAGGGGGGGGGTTTGTACTGTTTTTTTATTTTGATCACTGTGATAGTATATCACAGTGATCAAAATGTACTTTTAGAGAATGAATGGAATCATTCATTTTTTGAATCTGCCACCAGGTGGTGCGATCACATCAGAGGGGAGAGAAATTGCTTGCAGGATCGCGTCTTTTTTTTTTCTTTTGCGATCACTATTATAGAGTTAATAATGGCGATTGCAAAAGCGGGGGGACTGGGGTGGACTCTAATTTTGTTCTCTGGGGTCTCGGCTATCCCTGATAGCCGAGACCCCGGAGAAAATCTGGCTCGGCAGGCGCACTGCGCAGGCGCCCGCCATTTTTTTACTGAAAAAGATGCGGGCGACTGCAGGAAACATGGGAGGCCTTGGGGGCCCCCGGGAGGCACGGGGGGTTGATCGGGGTTCCAGGGGACCCTATTTCTCTCCCCTCTGATGTGCGATCACATCAGAGGAGAGAGAAATTAAAGGGAAAATCGCTGTTTTTTGCGATCGCCGTTATAGGGTTAATAACGGCGATTGCAAAAGCGGGGTCGGTTTTTACCGACACGAATCATGTTCTCTGGGGTCTCGGCTACTGGTAGCCGAGACTCCGGAGAAAATCCGACTCTGGGGGACGCTATAGGCTTTTTCCACAGCACCGTTAATTAACGGCGCTGTGGTTTAAGTACCCTTAATAACCGCCGTTAAAAGATGTATCGGCGGTCGTTAAGGGGTTAAAACATCTGAAAATTATACAGAACAATTTTTTAACTGTAGACGAGCATACAGTCATGGCCAAAAGTTTTGAGAATGACACAAATATTATATTTTCACATGATCTGCTGCCCTCTGGTTTTTATGTGTGTTTGACAGATGTTTTTATCACAGACAGAAATATAATTGCAAACATATGAGTAACAAAAACTTATATTGACAGTTAGAATGAGTTAATGCAGCAAGTCAATATTTGCAGTGTTGACCCTTCTTCTTCAGGACCTCTGCAATTCTCCCTGGCATGCTCTCAATCAACTTCTGGACCAAATCCTGACTGATAGCAGTCCATTCTTGCACAATCAATGCTTTCATTTTGTCAGAATTTTTAGGTTTTTGTTTGTCCACCCGTCTCTTGATGATTGACCACAAGTTCTCAATGGGATTAAGATCTGGGGAGTTTCCAGGCCATGGACCCAAAATCTCTATGTTTTGTTCCCTGAGCCATTTAGTTATCACCTTTGCTTTATGGCAAGGTGCTCCATCATGCTGGAAAAGGCATTGTTGATCGCCAAACTGCTCTTGGAGTGTTGGGAGAAGTTGCTCTTGGAGGACATTCTGGTACCATTCTTTATTCATGGCTGTGTTTTTAGGCAAGACTGTGAGAGAGCCGATTCCCTTGGCTGAGAAGCAACCCCACACATGAATGGTTTCAGGATGCTTAACAGTTGGCATGAGACAAGACTGGTGGTAGCGCTCACCTTGTCTTCTCCGAATGAGGCGTTTTCCTGATGTCCCAAACAATCGAAAAGGGGATTCATCAGAGAAAATAACTTTACCCCAGTCCTCAGCAATCCACTGCCTGTACCTTTTGCAGAATATCAGTCTGTTCATGATGTTTTTTCAGGAAAGAAGTGGCTTCTTTGCTGCCCTCCTTGAGACCAGGCCTTGCTCCAAGAGTCTCCGCCTCACAGTGCGTGCAGATGCACTCACACCTGCCTGCTGCCATTCCTGAGCAAGCTCTGCTCTGCTGGTAGCTGAAACACTTTTAAGAGACGGTCCTGGCGCTTGCTGGTCTTTCTTGGGCGCCCTGGAGCCTTTTTGGCAACAATGGAACCTCTCTCCTTGAAGTTCTTGATGATGCGATAGATTGTTGACTGAGGTGCAATCTTTCTAGCTGCGATACTCTTCCCTGCTAGGCCATTTTTGTGCATTGCAATGATGACTGCACATGTTTCTTTAGAGATAACCATGGTTAACAGATGAGAAACAATGATGCCAAGCACCAGCCTCCTTTGAAAGTGTCCAGCGGTGTCATTCTTACTTAATCATGACAGATTGATCTCCAGCCATGTCCTCTTCAACAACCACACCTGTGTTAATGGAGCAATCACTGAAAAGAGGTTAGCTGGTCCTTTTAAGGCAGGGCTGCAATGATGTTGAAATGTGTTTTGGGGATAAAGTTCATTTTCTAGCCAAATATTGACTTTGCAAATAATTGCTGTTAAGCTGATCACTCTTTATAACATTCTGGAGTATATGCAAATTGCCATTAGAAAAAGTGAAGCAGTAGACTTTGTAAAAATTAATATTTGTGTCATTCTCAAAACTTTTGTCCATGACTGTATTTGTTTAAATGGATTTGAATTCTACTCTAATGTAAAATAAAATCTGCATATTTGAGAATATGCATTTTAATAAATTTGATTTGCTCGGTTTTGGTAAAATAGCAGTGGACATTGCGTTGTCTGTGGAGGCCCAGTTGCGTTTGGAAGGCCTGAAGCGATCAAATAATCAGGCCTTCAAATAATATGGTCAACTCACTTGAGGCCGGAAGTCAGTATGGAAGATCGCAGTGACCACCAAGGCCTGGTCACAGCTGAAAGTCCCGCCCTATATTGAACAGACCAGTAGATATGACTTGAATTAAGAAAAGGAGAGTGAGCTCTGAGAACTAGACAGCGGGCAACAAGCAGCCAAGGGTCTGGATTGCTGAGCAGCTGCCATGATGTCATAACTGTTATGTTTAGGTAGCTGAGGAGGTAGGAGCAAAAAACCGCACAGGCAGCCAAACACCAGAGAGGTTGGAAAGTAATAGGTTGCAGACCCCTAAACTAACCGCACAACTAGAAGTAGCCGTGGGACGTTCCTACGGTGCCCTAGACGCCTCATCACAGCCGGAGAGACAGCTATCCCTGAAGATGGAAAGGCGAAAACTAACTGCCCCGGAGTAGACCCCAAAAGAATAGGAAGCCCCCAGACATATAATGGCTGTTAGACAAGATGAAAATAAGAACACAGACAGAAAATACATTGAGCAAACGCTGGGGCCCAAAACTGTCTAGACAGGACAGCAAAGGAGAGAACACTGTCTGCCACCCAAAAAGCCCTAGGAAAAACTCCAACACCTCTGGATCCAAAAATACTGAGAGCACACTGTCTCGACCACCTATATCAGATCTCTGGTGTGGACACGTAGCAACCCAGCAGTAAAATATCACAATAACTGAGCAAAAGAACAAATACAAAAAACGAACGGAGACCAGCCAAAGCACCCAAAAGGGGACCCGGCTGAAGACAAAAAGCAATGCAGCAAAAAGCAAGGAATTCAAACCACAGTAAAAAAAACTGAAAGAGACTTATCTGAAAGCAAGCAGGAGACAGCAGGAAAGCAAGCTGAGTTCCAATCTAGACCAGGAAGAACAATTGATCACCGGCGAGGATTAAGGGAGATCGGCTCACTTATTTCAGGCCAGTCAGTACCACCTGACAACCACTCATTATCTGCAGGTGTAGGACTCTTGGTATTCAACATAGGTTCAATACCCTCAGCAACCACCAGAGGGAGCTTCAGCTCCGAAGTCGTCTCCAAAATGTTCACAACAGTACCCTCCTTGAGGAGGGGTCACCAAACCCTCACTTTTGCCACCAGGACGATCAGGATAAGTTCGGTGATAGGCATGGACCAGTCTTTCAGCATGAATGTCAGAAGCAAATACCCAAGAATTGTCCTCCTGATCATAGCCTTTCCACTTCACCAAGTACTGGAGTCTCCGCCTGGCCAAGCGAGAATCCAATATCTTCTCAACCACATACTACAAAATGCCCTCAACCAAAACAGGATCAGGAGGCGCAGCCATGGAACCACTGGCTCGACAAATCTTTTCAATAAAGATTTGTGAAATACGTTGTGAATCTTGAATGTTCCTGGAAGAAGCAATCCACGATCTTATAAGGTCCAATGAACCTTGGCTTAAATTTCGGAGACGCGACCCTCATAGGGATATTTCTTGAGGACAACCAAACCAAGTCACCCACTTTAAATCGAGGACCATCAGTCCTATGCCGGTGGCATCAAGGTGGCAGAACTAGCCCTATTATTCAAAGCAAACTCAGCCAAAGGCAAAAAAGAGACCCAGTCATCTTGATCAGCAGAAACAAAACATCTCAAATAAGTCTCCAAGGTCTGGTGTGTTCTCTCAGTTTGTCCATTGGTCTGAGGGTGGAACGCAGAGGAAAAAGACAGCTGAACTCCCAGTTTGGAACAAAATGTCCTCCAAAATCAGGAAACAAGCTGGACTCCTCTGTCAGACACAATGTTCTCTGGAACGCCATACTACCGTACCACCTGTTGAAAAAACAACGGCACCAACTCGGAGGAGGATGGCAACTTAGGTAGTGGCACAAGATGTATCATCTTGGAAAACCAATCACAGATTACCCAAATAACGGTCATTCTCTGAGAGACAGGGAGGTCGGAAATAAATCCATAGAGATATGGGTCCATGGCCTCTTGGGCACAGGCAATGGCATTAACAAACCACTAGAGCGAGAGCAAGGTTTGGACCGAGAACAAGTTCCACAGTACTGCACAAAGTCCGACGTCACGAGACAAAGTGGACCACCAAAAGGACCGACTCACCAAATGTCTGGTACCAAAAATACCAGGATGGCCGACCAACGTGGAACAATGAATCTCGGACATCACATTCTTCCTCCACTGGTCTGCAACAAATAATCTCCCAGCAGGGCAACGTTCAGGTTTATCCTCCTGAAATTTCTCCAAAACCAGTCTCAAATTGGGCTAGATAGCGGAAAGAACCACACCCTCCTTCAGAATATCAGCGGGCTAAGTTACCTCAGGAGAATCCAGTAAGAAACTCGTCGAGAGGGCATCCGCCTTAACATTCTTAGTGCCCGGGAGAAAAGAGACCACAAAACTAAAACGTATGAAAAACAAGGCCCACCTGGCCTGTCTAGGATTAAGTCGCTTGGCTGATTCAAGATAAACCCAGGTTCTTATGATCCGTGAGGACCACCACCTGATGCTTGGCTCCTTCCAGCCAATGTCTCCACTCCTCAAAAGCCCACTTCAAGACCAATAACTCCCGATTACCCACATCATAATTATGTTCTGCTGGGGATAATTTTCAAGAGAAAAAGGCACAAGGGATAATCTTAGAGGTTTCCTGAACCCTTTGGGACAAAACGCTCCTGCACCAATCTCAGAAACATCAACCTCCACCTGAAATGGTAGAGAAACATCAGGTTGGCGCAGAACAGGAGCAGAAGTGAATCTCCGCTTAAGCTCATGAAACGCAGAAACTGCCTCAGGAGACCAATTCAGTACATCAGAACCCTTCTTGGTCAAATCAGTCAGTGGCTTCACAATACCAGAGAAATTATCTATAAATTTACTATAAAAATTTGCAAAACCCAAAAATCTCTGAAGAGCCTTCAATGTAGTGGGTTGAACCCAATCACAAATGGCTTGAACTTTGACCTGTTCCATTTCAATAACAGACGGAGACAAAATGAATCCCAGAAATGAAACCTTCTGTATGCCAAAAAGACATATTGATCCCTTCACATACAATGCGTTTTCTCTCAAAATCCGGAATACAGTCCGAACATGTTCCGCATGAGAATCCCAGTCATTAGAAAAAAATCAAAATATCGTCCAAATAAACGATCAGAAATTTAACCACGAAATCTCGGAAAATATCGTTCACAAAGGATTGGAAGAGTCCAAAAGGCATCACTAGGTACTCAAAATGCCCCTCTGGTGAATTAAACGCCGTCTTCCATTCATCTCCGTGCTTGATGTGAATAAGATAATACGCCCCCCTGAGGTCAAGCTTGGTAAACCAACAAGCACCCTTCACTCTGGAAAACAGATCAGAAATCAAGGGTAATGGATATAATATTTAACAGTGATCTTACTCAGGAGACGATAATCAATACACCGCCTCAATGAGCCATCCTTCTTGACCACAAAGAAAAAGCCGGGGCCTAAGGGTGAAGAGGATGGTCTGATATGACCCTTCTCTAAAGACTCTTTGATATAAGATTGCATAGAATCATGCTCAGGTACAGATAAATTAAAGAGCCAACCCTTGGGAAATTAACAACCCGGGTACTAAGTCAATAGCGCAATCATAACTCCTATGAGGAGGTAAGGATGCAGACTTACTCTCACTAAACACATCAGAAAAATCAGTCAAATAGTCAGGAACATCTTGAGACTGGGGGGAGGCAGAAAAAACATCTTGAGACTGGGGGTGCAGAAAAAACAGGAGTGTCAGCACAAACACATTGACAACCCCAACTGGTCACAGACACAGACTTCCAATCCAAAACAGGATTGTGAGTCTGTAACCAAGGAAAACCCAGTACAACAATGTCATGTAAATTATGCAACACCAAAAATTTGCAATTCTCTTAGTGGTCCGGGTCAACCCGCATTATCACCTGGGTAGAAAACTGGGGTTTATTCTCAAGGGGGTAGAATCAATGCCCAGCAAAGGAATAGACTTCCGCAGGGGTATCATAGGAAAACCACAACGTTTGGCAAAATCAAAATCCATCAGGATTGTAGCAGCCCCTGAATCAACAAAAGCCTGAGCTGAAAATGTGGACATGGAGCAAATCAAGGTAACAGTCAACAGAAATTTAGTCTGAACACTATCCAAAACAACTGAGCGCTCAAAACGTCTTCCCCTCTTGGGGCAGACGGAAATAGCATGAGAAGCGTCACCACAATAGTAGCACAACTTATTACACTTACGAAATTCATGACGCTGTGCCCCAGAAGTCACTCCATCACATTGCATGGGCTCAGGGGCTGGCCCGCAAGGCATCACAATCTCACGCATATTTCTACGCTCACGCTGACGTCTGTCAACTTGAATAGCTAATGACATAGCGTCATTGAGACCAAGGGGACAGGGAATCCCACCATAACATCCTTTACAGTCTCTGCCAGACCCTTCCGAAAAAAAGCTGCCAGAGCATCATCATTTCATTTAGTAAGGACTGTCCACGTTCTGAATTTCTGACAATACAGCTCAGCGGCTTCATGACCCTGATTCAATGCCAACAAGGTTTTTTCAGCTTGATCAGTAACATTAGGTTCATCGTACAATAACCCCAGAGCCTGAAAAAACACATCAACATCATTCAAAACAGGATCCCCAGGTGTCAGGGAAATGGCCCAACCCTGAGGGTCACCGCGCAACATCGAGATGACAGTTTGAGCCTGCTGCGTTGTGTTCCATGAGGATTTAGGCTTCAAAGCAAAAAACAACTTACAGTTATTTTTAAAATTCAAAAACTTACACTGATCCCAAAAAAATAAATCCGGCAGAGGGATCCTAGGTTCCACAGCAGGCAACCCAGCAAGATAGATATCAATACTCCGAACTTCAGCAGCAAGCTGCTCCACACGATCGGACAAATGCTTTGACTTCCATTGAGGAGAGAAAAAAGAAAAATTCCTCCTCAGCCCCCAGAGAAAAAGAGGGAAAAAATGCAACAAACGAGAAAAAAAAAAAAATTCTGACAACTTTGACAACTTTTTTTTTTTCCTTTTCTATTATTCCCTTCTATTGAGTACCATAGAATTTTCAGTATGGCCGGTGATTCTGTTATATTTAGGTAGCTGAGGAGGCAGGAGCAAAAAACCGCATAGGCAGCCAAACACCAGAGAGGTTGGAAAGTAATAGGTTGCAGACCCCTAAACTAACCGCACAACTAGAAGTAGCCATGGGACGTTCCTACGGTGCCCTAGACGCCTCGTCACAGCCAGAGAGAAGCTATCCCTGAAGATGGAAAGAGGAAAGCTAACTTGTTGTGAATAGGCTGGAAATGAGTTCTGAGCAGAAGCTCCCTCTGGTGGTTACAAACGGTACTGGACTGTCCAGTGAAGATTGTGAGGATTGGGAATCAGGTGTTACTGACTGTTCTTATATAAGGGAGTCGCCTTCCCATCAGGGTTGCCGGTGATCAATTGTTCTGGTCTCAATCCTTGATTCCTGTTTCCTTGGTAGCCTGCTGTGTCGTGTCTGAATCTCCTGCTAACAGATAAGACATTTTTCTTTTTGTTTTTGTGCTTGATTTTTGCATTTTGTCCTGCACTTCTGTGGGGGCCTTCTGGGTCCCCTCTGGGGGCTTTTGCCTCTCAGTTCAGTTCAGTCACTGATGTTTGTACATTTGCTTTTTCCAGTTTTTTCAGTGGCTGCTGTTTTGTTTTTGGTTACACCAGAGAACTAATTTAGGTGGTAGAGGTCGTATGATCTCAGGTGTTTTTGAAATTAGTAGAGTTGGTGCTTTTCAGGGTTTTTTGGGATTGCAGTAAGTGCCCTTCCTATCCTTTTCTATTTAGTAAGTTTGGGCCCCAACGTTTGCTCATACTATTTTCTGTCTGTGTCAGTATTTCTTCTTGTCTAACCGCCATTACATGTTTGGGGGCTTTCTATGTTCTTTGGGGATCTGCTCCGGGGCAGATAGCTTTCCTCTTTCTATCTTTAGGTGTAGTTAGTTTCTCAGGCTGTGACGAGGCGTCTAGGACCAACGTAGGAACGCTCCACGGCTGCCTCTAGTTGTGGTGGTTAGTCAGGGTACTGCAATCTCATAGTTTCCAACTGCTCTGGTGTATTTCCTTTTTTGCCTGCTCTCCTCAGCTACCAAATCATAACACTAACTGCCCCGGAGTAGACCCCAAAAGAATAGGAAGCCCCCAGACATATAATGGCGGTTAGACAAGATGAAAATAAGAACACAGACAGAAAATAGATTGAGCAAACGCTGGGGCCCAAAACTGTCTAGACAGGACAACAAAGGAGAGAACACTGTCTGCAACCCAAAAAACCCTAGGAAAAACTCCAACACCTCTGAATCCAAAAATACTGAGACCACACGTTCTTGACCACCTATATCAGATCTCTGGTGTGGACACGTAGCAGCCCAGCAGTAAAATATCACAATAACTAAGCAAAAGAACAAATACAAAAAATGAACGGAGACCAGCCAAAGCCCCCAAAAGGGGACCCGACTGAAGACTAAAAGCAATGCAGCAAAAAGCAAGGAATTCAAATCACATTAAAAAAAACTGAAAGAGACTTATCTGAAAGCAAGCAGGAGACAGCAGGAAAGCAAGCTGAATTCCAACCTAGACTACGAAGAACAATTGATCACCGGCGAGGATCATGGGAGGTCAGTTCACTTATATCAGGCCAGTCAGTACCACCTGACAACCACTCGTTATCTGCAGGTGTAGGACTCTTGGTGTTCAACATAGGTTCAATACCCTCAGCAACCACCAGAGGGAACTTCAGCTCCGAAGTCGTCTCCAAAATGTCCACAACACATAACGGATTTTGGCCTAGGACGCTGTGAGTGACAGCTCAGCCACCCTATGGAAACTGCAATATGCTGTACTATTAACTGTGTGAGTGACAGTATAGTCATCCAGTCTGATATTGATCCTCCCATCCTTAATCATTTGCAAGATATTTAGCTGGCTAGCAGATAGTATTCATTGTCAGTTGCAGCTGTGCTTAAGCTAGGTGTGTTTACTTGACCTAGAATTTGCTGTGACTATTCTTGTAGATTCTCTCTTCTGATTTTGATGCTCTCTGACTACAGGTAACTGACCCCGGATTTGGCCTCTGACTATCCATTTGTTGTACTCCCTGTTTTAGATGTACAATCCTGGCATTTGACCCCGGACAGTTTCCTGCCTTTGATTTACCCCTTGGTACTACGAGCCCTCCTGGTATCTGACCTCAGACTTCCTGACTACCCTGTCTCATGGCTTGCCCGTAAATAGTGACTCAACGTTGCAGCAGCAAGGTGAGTGTAAGTTTTTTTTACTTTCTCCATATTACGTTTATTATGCTCTGGGGTCTAAATAGAGGGACACTTAATTTTTGGAGAAAAGCTGCATAGCAAATCAAATTTCCTGGGAAAATATGCACAATTTGGTGAATTTTAATCTTGTCTGATCTGCTAATTTCTATATGGGATGTAACATAGTAACATAGTTAGCAAGGACTAAAAAAGACATTTGTCCATCCAGTTCAGCCTATATTCCGTCAGAATAAATCCCCAGATTTACGTCCTTCCAAAGAACCTAATAACTGAAAGATACAATATTTTAATGCTACAGGAAGACATCCAAGTCTCTCTTGAACCCCTCGATTGAGTTCACCATCACCACCTCTTCAGTCAAGGAATTCCAGATTCTCCACTGCGCTAACAGTAAAGAATCCTCTTCTATGTTGGTGGAAAAACCTTCTCTACTCCAGACGCAGAGAATGCCCCCTTGTGACCGTCACCTTCCGTGGTATAAACAGATCCTCAGAGAGATATTTGTATTTTCCCCTTATATACTTATACATGGTTATTAGATTGACCATCAGTCGTCTTTTTTCTAGACTAAATAATCCTAATTTTGCTATTCTTTCTGGGTATTGTAGTTCCCCTATCCCCTTTATTAATTTTGTTGCCCTCATTTGTACTCGCTCTAGTTCCATTATATCCTTCCTGGGCACCGGTGCCCAAAACTGTACAGAGTACTCCATGTGTGGTCTAACTAGGGATTCGTACAGAGGCAATATAATGCTCTAATCATATGTATCCAGACCTATTTTAATGCACCCCATGATCCTGTTTGCCTTGGCAGCCGCTGCGTGGCACTGACTGCTCCAGGTAAGTTTAGCATTAACTAGGATCACCAGGTACTTCTCCATGTCAGATTTACCTAGTGGTTTCTCGTTCAGTGTGTAATGGTGATATTGATTCCTTCCTCCCATGTGCATAACCTTACATTTATCATTATTAAACCGCATCTGCCACCTTTTGGCCCAAGTTTCCAACTTATCCAGATCCATCTGTAGCAGAATACTATATCCTCTTGTATTTACTGCTTTACATAGGTTCGTATCATCTGCAAATATCAATATTTTACTGTGTAAACCTTCTACCAGATCGTTAATTAATATGTTGAAGAGAATAGGTCCCAAGACCAACCCTTCGATACACCACTGGTCACAGTGACCCAGTTAGAGAATATACCCTCTACTTTCTATCACTAAGCCAGTTACTTACCCATTTACACACATTTTCCCCCAGACCCAGCATTCTCATTTTGTGTACCAACCTCTTGTGTGGCACGGTATCAAACACTTTGGAAAAATCAAGATATACCACGTCCAATGACTCACCTTGGTCCAGACTTCCCACAGACCCAGCATTCTCATTTTATGTACCAACCTCTTGTTTGGCACGGTATCAAATGCTTTGGAAAAATCAAGATATACCACGTCCAATGACTCACCTTGGTCCAGTCTATAGCTTACCTCTTCATAAAAACTGATTAGATTGGTTTGACCGGAGCGATTCCTCATAAACCCATGCTGATATGGAGTTAAACAGTTTTTCTCATTGATAATCCAGAATAACATCCCTCGTAAACCCTTCAAATATTTTACCAACAATAGAGGTTGGACTTACTAATTTCCAGGTTTACTTTTAGAGTCCTTTTTGAATATTGGTACCACATTTGCTATGCACCAGTCCTGTGGAACAGACTCCGTCACTATAGAGTTCTTAAGTATAAGAAATAATGGTTTGTCTATTACATTTCTTAGTTCACTTAGTACTCGTGGGTGTATTCCATCCAGACTCAGAGATTTATCTAGTTTAATTTTATTTAGCCTGTTTCACACCTCTTCTCAGGTTATATTGGTGACCCTTAATATAAGGTTTTCTTTGTCATTTCACCAAGCATTTCATTTTCCACCGTGAATACCATGGAGAAGAAGGTGTTTAATATATTAGCTTTTTCCTCGTCATCTACAATCATTCTTTACTCACAATTTTTTAAGGGACCTACACTTTCACTTGTGATTCTTTTACTATTGATATAGATGAAGAACAGTTTGGAATTAGTTTTACTCTCCTTAGCAATGTGCTTCTCTGTTTCTTTTTTGGCAGCTTTAATTAGTTTTTTAGATAAAGTATTATTCTTCATATAGATTTTTAGAGCTTCAACGGTGCCATCCTGCTTTAGTACTTTAAATGCTTTCTTTTTACTGTTAATTGCCCCTCTTACTTGTTTGTTTAGCCACATTGGGCTTTTTCTATTTCTTGTCCTTTTATTCCCACAGGGTTTATAAACTGCTTACAGTGACAATTTAGGATGTTCTTAAACATTTCTCATGTATTATCTGTATTCTTATTTCTGAGGACATTGTCCCAGTCAACCAGATTAAGGCATCTCTAAGCTGGTCAAACTTTGCCTTCCTAAAGGTCAGTGTTTTTGTGACTCCTTGACAAGTCCCCTAGTGAAAGACAAGTGAAACTGTATAATATTGTGGACGCTATTTCCTAGATGTCCGACGACCTACAGATTTGTTATTCTTTCAGGTTTATTAGATAGTATTAGGTCTAAAAGTGCTGCTCCTCTATATGGATTCTGCACTAATTGTGATCGGTAATTTTTTCTGGGTAATTAGCAGAAACCTGTTGCCTTTATGGGTTTTGCAGTTCTCTGTTTTCCATTTAATATCCAGTTAGTTAAAGTCCCCATAACAAGGACCTCACTATGGGTTGCAGCTTCATCTATTTGCCTTAGTAGTAGACTTTCCAAAACTTCTGTTATATTTGGGGGTTTGTAACAGACCCCAATGAGAATTTTGTTACTATTTTTCCCTCCATGTATTTCGACCCATATGGATGCAACATCCTCATTCCCTTTGCTAATATCCTCCCTTAAAGTGGACTTTAGACAAGACTTTACATAAAGACAAATCCCTCCTCCTCTTCGATTTTTACAATCCTTTCTAAACAAACTGTAATCCTGTAAGTTAACTGCTCAGTCATAGCTTTCATCTAACCATGTTTCGGTTATTCCCACTATGTCATAGTTACCTGTAGATATTTCTGCTTCTAGTTCTTCCTTCTTATTTGTCATTCTTCTGTCATTTGCGAGCATGTAATTTAGAGGATTTTGTTTTGTTCCAATCTCCTCCCTGTGGATTGTATAAGAAATTTTCTTACCTCCCTTACGAGTATGTTGTTTTGGGTCATCTTTGCCGTACCTCACATCCTTCATCAGCATATTTTCTGGCTTCATGTTCGTGTATAACGTTTTTCTTCCCATCCCTCTTCTAGTTTAACGCCCTCCTGATGAGTGTAGTGAGTCTTCTGGCGAATGTGTGTTTCCCAGCTTTGTTGAGGTGTAGTCCGTCTCTGGCGAGGAGTCGGTCGTACAGATAATTCGCACCGTGGTCCAGGAATCTGAATCCTTGTTGTCTGCACCATCGTCTTAGCCAGTTGTTCGCATCAAGGATCCTGTTCCATCTTCTGGTGCCATGCCCTTCTACTGGAAGGATAGAAGAAAAGACTACCTGTGCATCCAGTTCCTTTACTTTCTTCACCTACTCTTCAAAGTCCTTGCAGATTGTTAGTAGGTCCTTCCGTGCGATGTCATTGGTGCCAACATGTATCAGAAGAAATTGGTGGACATACTTGGAACTGATGAGCTTTGGTATCCTATCGGTCACATCCTTAATCTTCACATCTGAGAGGCAGCATACTTCTCTTGCGGTTATGTTCGGTCTGCAGATGGCTGCTTCTGTGCCTCTCAGTAGTGAATCTCCCACCACTACCTCTCTTCTTCGATTCTTGGCTGTCCTGTTTGTTTTTCAATTCTGGGTGTTGCTGTGTGCCCTTTTCTTTGCTTGCTAGTAGTGCCTCATCCTTAGGTGTGCCATATTCATCCTCCACAAGGCCTTGGTATTGGTTTCTCAGTTGTGTGGTTGGTGATGTCTCCATGGTCTTCTTGCTTCTTTTGGTCACATGCTTCCTCTCATCTGCTTTTGGAGGTTCTCTGACACTTTCTTCACCTTCTGTGACCAGTAGAGATGCTTCTGTTCTGTCTAGGAAGTCTTCATTTTCTTTGATGAGTTTCAAAGTTGCAATTCTTTCTTCCAGACCCCGCACCTTTTCTTCTAAAATGGCAAGTAGTCTATACTTCTGGCAGGTGAAGTTGGATTCTTCTTCTGGTCGATCTGTGAACATGTAGCACATGTTGCAGCTCACCATGTAGGTTGTCACATTTGCCACCTTGCTCTTAGATACTGCTGACTTGCTGTGTGTCTTCCTACTTGTGTAATCTACTCAATCAGCCAAGCTTACTTGCAATAATGTCCAAGAGGCAAAAATGGCGATGCCCTTCAAGCAGTTGGTCCCGGCTGTACCCAACGATCTTCTTGCTGAGGGAGACTCTTCGCTAATCCCAGAAGGCACCTGGAATATGCAAATTGTCCTCTTAAAGCTTCAATGCCTGGTTTGGAATGGATGTGAGGAAAATGTATGAAGCATCTATTCTAAGTAGCATTGTGTTATGTTTTTTGTAACATGTAATTAGACAAAGAAGAGATGAATTGCTTCTGGAATTATTGCTTTTTCCAAATAAAGAACTATAACTGTACTGTGGAGACCACAGAAAACCCATTTTGATATCTATTCTGTCAAATAACAAGCTCAGCTCTGCAACATCTCTTTCCAAATGTAAAATAAGTATATTAGCCATCTTCTATAAAATCTTCCAATTGGGGCACTGTGGAATATACAATGGTTTAAAAAAGTATTCATACTCTGTGAATGTTTCCACATTTTTTCATGTTACACCCACAAATTTAAATGCAGGAATTTGATGTGATATAACAACACAAATTAACAAATATTGTGAAGTGTAAAGAAAACGATACCTGGTTTTCTAAATATTTTAAAATATAATCTGAAAATTGTGACATTTGTGACATTTGTATTCAGCAACCTATAGTCCGAGACTCCTAAATATTATCCTGAGGGACCAATTGCCTCCAGAAGTCATTAACACGCTCATCCTAGCCCTACCCCATCTCTTCAACCTATCGCTATCTTCTGATACCTTTCCCTCTGCCTTCAAACATGCCATCATCACCCCCATCCTCAAAAAAACAAACCTTGACCCAGCTGCTATGCCCAGCTATCGCTCAATATCATTGCTCCCGTTTGCTTCCAAACTCCTTGAGCAGCATGTACACGCTCAACTTTCCTCCCACCTCTTATCTAACTCTCTCCTCGACAACCTCCAATCTGGCTTCCGCCCCCATCACCCCACTGAAACTGCCCTGACCAAAATTACTAATGACTTACAGCCAAAGCTAACAGACAGTTCTCCATCCTCCTCCTCCTTGACCTGTCCTCTGCCTTTGACACAGTTGACCACTGCATACTGCTACAGATTCTTTCTTCCCATGGCATCAAAGACCTTGCCCTGTCCTGGATCGCCACTTACCTTTCCGACCGCACATTTAGCGTCTCCCACTCCCACTCTACCTCCTCATCCCGCCCTCTGTCTGTTGGAGTCCCTCAAGGCTCTGTCCTGGGGCCCCTACTTTTTTCCATCTATACCCTTGGCCTAGGACAACTTATAAAGTCCCATGGCTTCCAGTACCACCTCTATCCGGACGATACTCAGATCTACCTCTCTGGCCCAGATGTCACCTCTCTGCTGTCCAGAATTCCGGAGTGTCTATCAGCCATATCCTCCTTCTTCACCTCTCGTTTCCTAAAACTCAATGTAGACAAAACCGAACTCATCATCTTTCCTCCATCTCATGTATCTTCCCTACCCGATCTATCTATTATGGTAAATGACATCACGATGTCTCCCGCACCTGAAATCCGCTGCCTCGGAGTAACTCTCGACTCTGCCCTGTCCTTCAAACCACACATCCAAACTCTTGCCACTCCTGTCGCCTCCAACTTAAAAACATTTCCAGAATCCATCCCTTCCTCAGCCCTCAATCTACTAAAACTCTTGTGCATGCCCTCATCATCTCCCGCCTTGATTATTGCAACATCCTCCTCTGTGGCCTTCCCATCAACTCTCTTGCACCACTCCAATCTGTCCTCAACTCTACTGCCCGACTAATCCACCTCTCACCTCGCTACTCCCCTGCTTCTCCCCTCTGCAAATCCCCCCACTGGCTCCCAATTCCCCAACGAATCCAGTTCAAACTACTAACACTGACCTACAAAGCCATTCACAAACTGTCACCTCCCTATTTCTCTGAACTAATCTCCCAATATCTTCCTTCACATAATCTTCGATCCTCCCAAGACCTCCTACTATCCTCTACATTTATTCGTTCCTCACACAACCGACTCCAAGACTTCTCCCGAATATCCCCCATCCTCTGGAATTCCACGCCTCAACATGTACGATTATGCACCACCCTTAGATCCTTCAGACGGAACCTGAAAACCCATCTCTTCAGGAAAGCCTACAGCCTGCAATAACCATTCCGCCTCTCCGCCACCACCCGAGCTGCCGCCACGCCGCCACCACCAGAGCTGCAGCCTTGTCGCCACTACCACCAGAGCTACTGCACCCCTGACCTTCTGTTTCTTCCCCATTATCCCGTAGCATGTAAGTCCGAAAGGACAGGGTCCTCTCCCATCTGTACCAGTCTGTCATTGTAAATTAGTTTACTGTAAACGATATCTATAACTTTGTATGTAACCCCTTCCCATGTACAGCACACGGACTACTGTTCAATCCCATCATCCAAAAATGGAATGAATATGGCACAACTGCAAATCTATCAAAACATGGCCATCCACTTAAACTTACACACGTGGTCAAAATTGTTGATACCCCTCATTTAATGACAGAAAACCCCACAATAGTGACAGAAATAACTTGAATCTGACAAAAATAATAATAAATCAAAAATCTATGAAAATAACAAATGGAAGTCAGAAACTGCTTTTCAACCATGCTTCCACAGAATTTAAAAAAAATAAAACTCATGAAATAGGCCTGGACAGAAATGATGGCATTCTTAACTTAATATTTTGTTGCACAACCTTTTGAGGCAATCACTGCAATCAAACAATTTCTTTAACTGTCAATTAGATGAGACTTCTGCACCTCTTGACAGGTATTTTGGCCCACTCCTCAAGAGCAAACTGCTCCAGCTGTCTCGTGCTTGAAGGTTGCTTTTTCCAGATGGCATGTTTCAACTCTTTCCAAAGATGCTCAATAGGATTTAGGTCAGTGCTCACAGAAGGCCACTTCAGAATATTCCAATGTTTTCCTCTTAGCCATTCTTGGGTGCTTTTAGCTGTGTGTTTTGGGTCATTATCCTGCTGCAAGACCCATGACCTGCGACTGAGACCAAACTTTCTGACACTGGGCAGCACATTTTTCTCTAGAATCCCTTGATAGTCTTGAGATTTCATTGTACCCTGCACAGATTCTAGACACCCTGTGCCATATGCAGCAAAGCAGCCCCAGAACATAACAGAGCCGCTTCTATGTTTCACAGTAGGGACAATGTTCTTTTCTTGATATGTTTTATTTTTCCATCTATGAACATAGAGCTGATGTGCCTTGCCAAAAGATTCCATTTTTAACTCATCTGTCCATAGGACATTCTCCCAGAAGCTTTGTGGCTTGTCAACATGTAGTTTGGCAAATTCCAGTCTGGCTTTTTTATGATTTTTTTCAACAATGGTGTCCTCCTTAATCGTCTCCTATGAAGTCTACTTTGGCTCATACAATAACAGATGGTGCAATCTGACACTGATATTCCTTGAGCTTGAAGTTTACCTTTAATTTGTTTAGAAGTTTTTCTGGGCTGTTTTGTTACCATTCGTATTATCCATCTTTTTGATTTGTGGTCAATTTTCCTCCTGCGGCAACATACAGGGAGGTTGGCTATAGTCCTGAGAGGAAAGGGACAAAGCCATCTTATATATAGGGCCTATACCAGCCTCCATTTTGTCAGTTCACAGAGCCACAGACTGCTAATTACACAGGGCCTGTTAGCATATCCAGACCGACCGGTTTTGATGTCCACTATGAATCAAAAGGGCTTTAGTATGCTAATTAGTTTAGGCCCGTGTCTGAATAAGATGGTCATTAGTATGCTAAATAGAAATAGCTCAGACTCAAGCCAGTATTTCCTGCTCCATATGAATTGCAGGCCGGTTAATATGCGTGCTTCAAAGCAAAGGGGAGGGGCCTAGCAGGTTTAAGAACTGTAGCCATGAACAGGCTGTCCTCAATCCATTTTACACACAGAAGCCAAAAAGATGGTCTAGGAAGGACCAAGGGAATGGATTTGCCTTGCCAAGGGAGCAGCAGCACATGCTTTGGGAGACTGTCCAGTAACTAAAGACTGTTACCTGGGGATCGCAGAGCTCCCTGCCTCCCCATGTCCCTACAACCCGGTAATATTGATCTATAGCTAACACCTTTAAGCCTTGTACATTATTGTGGTATTTTATTCTGACTGCAAATCCATTGTAATTACGTTGTATAGCTTTACTGTATATTTCTGTAATTATCTAGTGCGCCCTTAAATCAATTAAACCATAAAATTAATCTTGGGCTGATGCTTTTACTCTGATCACGAATTTCAGAATACCTAGTGGGTAACAGGACAACCTCCCCGGTGGCCATTTGCTCTAGGTGCAGTTCCCTTACTGACCTGAGAGACAAAGGGGGCGCCGGAGAGCTGTACCTGTGGAGTTACGTCCCATTGGTGACGTAGGAGGAAAGGGATCGTCCTTCACATTTGGTAGCGGCGGTGGAATCAGAAGCTGTGATACCCGGGCTACCGTGTGGCGGTCGGCTTAGTTCCTCACAAGTCCCATTTAGCTTAAATTTCTGAATAATATGTGCAACTGTAGTCACAGGAACATCAAGCTGCTTTGAGACGGTCTTATAACTTTTACCTTTAACATATTTGTCTTTAATTTTATTTCTAATCTCCTGAGGAAACACTTTCCTTCACTTCCTCTGATCCATGTTGAGTGTGATACACACCATGTTATCAAACAGCACAGTGAGTATCTGTAGTCCTCTATACAGGTCCACTCACTGATTCCAAGATTGTAAACACCTATGATGCTAATTAGTGGACACACCTTGATTTAACATGTTACTTTTGTAACATTATTTTCAGGGGTACCTTCATTTCTGTCCAGGGCTTTTTCATGAGTTTTATTTTTTTTTTTTAATTCTGTGGAAGCATGGTTGAAAAGCAATCTCTGACTTTCATTTGTTCATTTTCATAGGTTTTTGATTTATTATTACTTTTGTCATATTCAAGTTATTTCTGTGACCATTGTGGGTTTTTCTGTTGTTAAACGAGGGATACCATCAATTTTGACCACATGTGCACATCCCAAGCTACAAGTTCACTAATTAGCGAAGCAGCCAAGAGGCCCATGGTCACTGTGGAGGAACTGCAGAGATCCGCAGCTTGAGTCAGAGAATCTGTCCACAAGTCAGCTATTATTCATATATAGTCCACAAATCTAACCTTTATGGAAGAGTGGCAAGAAGAAACCTATTTTTGAAAGCAAGCCATAAAAGTCCTCTTTGCAGTTTCCAAAAAGGCACATAGGCGACCCAGCTAGCATGAGAAAAAAAGTGCTCCAGTCAGAAGAGATCAAAGTAGAACTTTTTGGGCTTAATACACAATGCTATATGTGGTGAAAAACAACACAATCCCCACTGTCAAACATGGTGGCAGCATCATGCTGTGAGGATGCTTTTCTTCAGCAGGGACAGGGAAGCTGGTCATAGTTGATGGGAAAATGAGTGTAGCTGAATACAGGGTAATTTTGGAGGAAAAACTGTTTTAGGCTGCAAAAGTCTTGGAGGTGGGGCATATATTCAACAAAACCAAAGCAGGACCACAAAACTAACCATATGGCCAGAGCTACAATGCAATGGTTTAGATTAAAGACCAAAAAAGAGAATAACCTCGAGCACTCAAAAAAGAGAAAAAATGAAAAAGGAAAAATCCACAAGGTTGAATTTATTTCATGCTTTTTATTAACATAAGTTTACATAGAGGTCACACCAATATTAAATCCGACCACAAAAATGCATTATCCCAATGTTTCGGCCTTGATGGCCTTTTTCAAGGGAGATATTCTAGCAAAAACAAAAATTAAATACATCAGAGACAAAACAAACTAAATATACGT
>JARQOD010000006.1:335979004-336106491 GCA_033576555.1 Oophaga sylvatica | reverse complement strand
GCACAGAGGGAGCTCACTCCCTCTGTGATGCCCCGCTGTATCGCTGTCACTACTTACAGCAGCAGGGGTTAAACACCCGCAATCGATGCGAGTACCAATCTTGGGTGTCTGTTATGTTTTGGTAGCTGAGGAGAATAAGCAAAAACGGCAATACACCAGAGAGGCTGGAACCTATTGGATTGCAGTAACCTGAACTAACTACACAACTAGAGGTAGCTGTGGAGCGTTCCTACGTTGATCCTAGACGCCTCGTCACAGCCTGAGAGATAACTACACCTAAAGGCAGAAAGATGAAAGCTATCTGCCCCGGAGCAGATCCCCAAAGAAAATAGGAAGCCCCCAAACATGTAATGGCGGTTAGACAAGAAGAAGCACGGACACAGACAGAAAATAGAATGAGCAAACGCTGGGGCCCAATCTGTCTAGACAGAAAAGTACAGGAAAGGATACTCACTGCAATCCAAAAAAAACCCTATAAAATACCAACTCTTCTGATTGCAAAAACACCTGAGATCACATGATCTCTACCACCTAAATCAGTTCTCTTGTGTAACAAAACTAAGCCGCAGCCACTGAAAAAACAGGAAAAAGCAAATGAACAAACAACAGTGGCTCCAGATAAACTGAGAGGAGCACAAGCCCCCGGAGGGGACCTGGCTGACCTTCACAGAAGTGCAGGGAACAATGCAAAAAGCAAGCACAAAAAATAAAAGCAGAAAATATCTTATCTGATAGCAGAAGATGCAGGCAAGACTCAGCAAACTTCCAAATGAACCAGAAACCACAATTGAGACAAGAACAATTGATCACCGGCAACCATCATAGGAGGGAACCTCCCTTATATCAGACCAGTCCGTGATCCCAGATTGCCATTCCTCGCTGAAAGGTTCAGTACTGTCTGTAACCACCAGAGGGAGCCTCTGCTCAGAAACCATCTCTAGCACATTCATAACAGTTGTCACTGCAGGGTGTCAGCTCTCACATAGAGCTGACACCCGCACACAATCATGGCGGCACTCAGTGCCATATAGATAAGGCATTTAGAGGGAACGCAGCTCATGTATATATATGGCGCATGTCTGGAAGGGGTTAAGGGGAAGAGTGTAAATGTTTTAGAGTAGCCTAATCAAAGCCCAGACTCTAATCCAATTGAAAATGTGGGGTCAGACTTGAAGATTGCTGTTCACGAGAGAAAACCATCTAACTTGAAGGAGCTGGTACAGTTTTGCCTTGATGAATGGGCAAAAATCCCAGCAAGATGTGGAAAGCTCATAGTAACTTTTCCAAAGTGACTTCCAGCTGTAATTTACGTAAGTGGAGGCTCTATACAGCCCTGACATTAGGGAGGTGAATAGTTATGCACACTGAATTTTTCATTTATTTTGTCCTATTTGTTGTTTGCTTAACAATAAAAAGAAAAACAAATGTTCATGGTTGTAGAAATGTTCTTTACATAAACTGATGCGAACCCTAAAAAAAAAATCAGTGAAATTCCAGGTTGTGAGGTAGCAAAACACGAAAAAATGTCAAGGGGGTGAATATTTTCACAAGGCACTGCACACTTCAACAATCAAGCCATTGTATGAGGCAATCAAAGATAAACATCATGGAAAGTTGTCAGCACGCTTCAACAATGAAGCCATTGGATGAGGCAATCAAAGATAAACACCATGGGAAGTAGTCGGTGTGTTATATAACAAAACCAGAAAACATTGAAACACTTTCCTGGCATACATTTCTCAGTCATACACTATTCAGTAGTGTGGACTACATTTCTGTGACTTTAAAACTGATAAGAAGCTTTTAAAAATGTTATAGGCTTCCATTTCTCAGCACTACAGTGTTATGTGGTCTGTGGACTTTTCTTTGATCTCCAAAACTAACAGAAAGCATTGAAACATTTTTCTGGATTAAATTTGATTGTCATCCATACACTTTTGAGTTCTTTCTGTTACATTAGGTGGAGTAAACGCCCAAAAACTGCTTTGATAGCTGCAGGTGACCAATTTTTTCCTTTTATTAAAAAAACTTATTTTCAAGAGACCAAGCAATTACAAAATGCGAAAGATGTGTATTAACGGACAGGGAAGTGGAAGTGATCATGTTGGTGCATGCAGATGCTGAGAGAGTGAGGGAGGTGTGACTACCCCTGTTGCTAGAGAAACATGCCCATCTACGACACATAGGTTCCTGTCCCACTTTGCAGGGAGGCAGGGTAGACCACTTTTGATGTCAGAGCAGTGCAAACAAATGGTCAGTTGGATAGCAGATAATGCTTCCAGATGGCTTGGCAGCACCACACAGTTTTCTACTCAGTCCAGTCTCACCAGCCTAAAGTCTGGATCGCCTAATCCTCACCCTGATCCTCCTTCCTTCCACCAAGTTGAGTCCCAGGAGACTAGTGATCACACACTTTGAGACTTAATGGAGCTCTTTACCACAACATTTTTTTATTGTGGCCTGTCAACCTGCATGCTCCAAGTTAGACAAGAAGTGATGCTGTTTATTTAGTGATGAACAAAACTTAAAACATCTACGGCCACAAGATCATGACTGTGGGGAAAAGCAAAGTCGGGATATGAGGAAGAAGATGATGAGACACAGTTGCTGCTAAGACTTGTTGTCACAAAGTCAGGAGTACCAGGGTGCAGTAGTGGAAGACGAGATGGTGGATGATGAAGTCACCGACCCAACCTGGGAAGCTGGCATGCAGACAAAGGCCAGCAGCCATGAGTGTGAGAGATCGGAAGCACCAAAACAGACAGGAAGAGGCAGTGGCTTGACCAAAGGAAGAAGGCAGGCAACTATTCTGCAGAGCACTGACAATCCTGAATTTCTATGTCAAAGAGCTAGCTGATCCCCAGTATGGGACTTTATTAAATATAGTTCTGAGACAAACAAAATGGCCATTTACCACGAGTTTCATGCCAAGTTCAGTAGTGGCCTGACCACTAAGACCCTAACCACCACCAATATTATCAGGCACTTGTCATCTAAACACCGGACTCAGTGGGCTGAATGCCTTGATCCAAGATTGGTGCCATTGAGTGACACCACTACCTATTCCCATGTGCAAGATGATTCCCAATTCCCTGTCCTAAACACTGGCGCAAATGCCTCCTGCCCTTCACCTATCCTTGCACATTCTGACTTACCATCATCAGGCACTTCCCAATCCTTGTCCCAGCACAGTGCTCAGCTGTCCCTGCCACAGGCCTTGATGTTCTTGCTATAACAGTTGCATTTATAATTCCAAAGTTTAAACTTTATGGGATAGTAGCCAATCTCCCTAGACTTGGCTATAAGAGGAAAATTGATGACAAATTAAAAAGATGGATAATACAAATGGTACTCAATATTGAAAAAAGAAACCGCACTCACCATTGCTTCTTAAAAAAAGATTAATGTCCTTTATTCCATGTGGCGGGACAATCCTTTAACATGCAGTGGGAGCGGGGAAATGAAGGAGGACAACAGCCGCTTCACACCTATACCAGCTGTTCTGCGGGTCCAAAACGATGGCATGGATGAGTCATTGAATTCATAAAAAAAATTTGAATGAAAATATTTTTAAAGTGTGGTTGATGTAATTGTACAGTCATAAAAGCTTTGCAGAATGTGCAAACCAAATAGAAATTATGAGAAGGATCATCAAAAGACCCCTGAAAGGCAACAACTTGTGGACCTCATTAAAATATTGAATATTGCAAACCATTTATGTGCGGATTTTATCTGATGGTGTGGAAAAATGTGAGCTAATCCACACATTGCTTATTTAAATGAGAGAGAACCTGTATGCATTTTCTGTTGACAGGCAAAAGCATCTATCTGTTATGATCACCCAGTCAGCACTGAAAACCCGCTCACACAAGACAATAACGGAAGGGCAGCACAACACCTACAAGGTATAGAGGGACAGCTTATGTCAGGTGTCCAGCTTTGAGACCAAATAGTTGAAAGGCACAGAGGAATTAGGGAGTAAGCTAGTTTGGTTGGCCAGGTACTACTTGACAATCTTTAAAAACTTTTCCCTCCTTGTCAAAAATGACCGGTCATCAAGTTTTGGGTGCTAGGCTGGTGTCATGAAATTAGCCCACATCTTTGACAGTGTACCCCTGATTCTTCTGTGTGTCTCCTGGTCTCTCCTCCTTGTTTGGGCAAGGAAGCTTGCCCATGCTGCTAGCGTTGTCTGATGGGAATTTTTCAAGATATTTTCCACAATGGTCTTCTGGTATAGTACCATTTTAGAAGACCTCTCCAGTCCACCTCAGAAAGAAGTTATGCAAAGTTCTCCTTGTAGAATGGGTCTAATAGAATGAACGACCAGTACTATTTTTGGCCAAGATGAATGAAACACGAGGGTCACTGGAAAAGCAGAGGTTCATAAAGTTGGCCATATTTGCCAAGCTCCACACAGCCAACACTTCACTGTCTCCACCATGATGGCAACTTTTCATTTCCTCCCTCTCTTCCTCCTCATTCTCATCCTCAGTCCATCCATGTAGGAAAGATAAAACAAAGGTTTTGTGCTTAGTAGCCTGTGTTGCACTAGCCATCAGCTCCTGTTCCTCCTCCTCATTTATACCCAATCCATGCTGAGCAGATGAGATGAAGCTAGGCTGGCTGCAATCTCTCTCTGTTATGTTTTCCTCTATCCCTAGCTGCTCCACATTCAAAGCTTCATGTTTAATTGTGAGCAGCAATGGTATAAGTAGGCAAAGAAGCCGGATAATTGTTGGCATTATCGCCGCTCACCATCTTTGTGAAGTCCTCAAAGTCTTAGAGAACCAAACAAATGTCAGACATCCATGCCCACTCTTCAGTTGTTTTATGTGTTTGCTGACCAGATTGCCGACAGGCATGTTGGAGCTGGTACTGAACCACTGACCTCATCTGCTCACAAAGCCTTGCCAGTATGTGCGTTGTGGAGTTCCAGCGCGTGGTGACGTTGCACATCAGTCTGTGAGCTGGCACTTGCATGCACTGCTGCAGTGCCAGAGCTGTGGCAGCTGCAGGCGACTTGCGGAAATGGGCACTAATGTGGAAATAATGAGAAGCTCTGGAAAATCTGGGTATATTTTCAGAATCTGCTGAACTTTCTGGCTTGATTTAATATATTTTTCTTTTTATTAATATACTTACCATTTTTATTACTTTGCAACATTGCTTAATTATCTTCATCTTCTACGGTTTCAATTATTTATCCAGTGGATCCTTGTTGACCTCAAATTTAATGTGGTTGATCTAATTGGTCTTTTTAACATTTATTTTACCTATCTGAATCTCATTCTTTTCACTTTTCTGTTTTTAGTATTTCACACACTATTTCATCTTTCTTTTGACTGCTTATATTTCTATGTCCATTCTATGTTCAGCTGTGGTAATATTGTTATAATTTATTGATAGCTGCTTTGTACTTTTCTATATGCCCTATATGTATTGCTATCTAGTGTTCATTTAATGTATTACACCTTAATAAGAGCCACCTTGCAAATGTATAGTATGAATGCATCCCATGTATCTCTGTACTCTTTAGCACCCATACCTATGACGTGTGGTCACATGACTTGTGTCATGTGCTCCTGTTGTCACAGTCCTCATGACATGGGTTGAGGGAAATTTCCAGGTCCTTCAGGATGGTGTATGCATCATTGAATTATCCAGCTGTATTCAATGGACATTGTCATTATTTAAACTGGCACCTCTCAGATGATGCCATTCCCAGATGAAGACTACTGCTGAAATGTGCCACGGGTGGGCGCCATCAATCAGAGGAGACCACAATATCAATATGTACACAACATTTTTTTTCTTGCATGCTTCAACATATGCCTAGATTTACCATTTGACATGTACCTCACTTTCACGGGGAGCAATGGGAAAACAGGAGATGAGAAACCTGGGCCCCTGAACTGCCCCTAAGACTAGGGGATCCCAGTCTTTCCTTAACTTGGGGGTACCCTTGATGGTAGGGAGGCCAAAGTCACTGACCTGTCTCTATCTCCTGTTTAGCCCTGAGCTACACCCCCAACCCCCACCCCAGGAGGTGAACAGTAGTGGAAACCACAGGTAAAGAATGACAGGAAATAAAGTAAAGGGCACCAAAAAGAAAATTAACAGGATGACACAATATGTGTGTCAGGGGAACACAATACCAATAGGGAAATATACAAACAACAAAGTATACATCACCAAACTCCTAAATGAAGACTTGAGTATCAACAGCAACTCCCACACTGGACCGTATGCAAGAGACACGCTAGTGCTATAGTTGGCATCCAGGAATGTTTTGAGCCATTTTAAAAGGGAGAAGGCGTTCCCAGCAGCCTCAGCCACTAATCAAAAAGTTAACTCCTGCCAAGCTGAACATCAGTGAACAAACCACTGCTGATGCCCACACACAGGCTGAGCAACAGGAAGGTCAAAGACTGCACAACAGACTCCCCAGTGTGAACAGCGTCCAAAGCCGGCATGACACTCACATAAGTTTTTTTTAGTTCATACAAGCGTACTATTGCCTTATAATATATGATGTATAAGTAGTTTTCAAAACCATCATTATGATCAACTCCCTTGATGATCAAGCCATCCAAAAATTATCGCCTTATTTTTGGAGACAAAACATTGGCACTGTTTTGAATGTGAAGAAGTTGTGTCTTTTTGTCATTAAGACTTTTCAAACTGTAACCCTCTTTTCAGAGCTGTTTCTTGAGGGTACAAAAACATGAGAGACCATTTCCGAGTATCAGTAGTACTGACAAGCTCTATGAAACGCAATGGGCAACCAGGAGTTGTGTAGCTGGTGTGCCTGAGCAAAAGTTGCAGCAGGAGCAGCACAGTAGAGCAATTAAACAGAGAAGGCTAGGAGATGCTTGTCAGTTTAGAAGCAGCAATAAACAGCCTTGGCAGCAAGGGAACAGTCAAGCACTATGAAACACATTGTGCAGCCAGGAGAAATGTGGCTGGTGTGGCTGTGCAGTTACTGCAGCAGGAGCAGCATGGATTATAGTTAAAGCTGGAAAGGAAAATAGACGCTTGGCACTTTAGGGCCAGAAATGGCAGCTGTATGCATTATACGTGGTTATATTACCCTCTCCTGTTCTTTCTTAAAGTCATGTTTCTTATAGATATGAAAGTCACATGCATTTAAATAAGCTATACCGCTTAAAAGGTCACTCCCTGTTTTCTGGCAACCTATTATTAATAATAATAATAATAATAATAATAATAATCTTTGTTTATATAGCGCCAACATATTCCGCAGCGCTTTACAGTTTAACAGTTTCAAAACACAAGTCATAAGTAACAGCGTTACCAATACAATAGCTAAAGCAAGATAAGATGACCCTGCTCGTGAGAGCTTACAATCTACAATGAGGTGGGGGAAATACAAAGTACAGGTGTGTATATACAATGGTGTATTTACAATGATGTTCCTGCCATCTTGAGGGAGTGAGGGATGGATGGAGATAGTGAATGGGCTACACACACACACTTACACATAGAATGACTTTGACTAGTGAACGTGATAGGCCGCTCTGAACAAATGTGTTTTGAGGGAGCGCCTGAAACCATGCAAATTGTGGATAGTCCTAATTTCTTGGGGTAGAGTATTCCAGAGGATTGGCGCAGCGCGGGAGAAGTCATGGAGTCGGGAGAGGGAGGTACTGATTAGTGCAGAGTATAGTCAAAAGTCGCTTGCAGAGCGCAGCAGTCGGATAGGCCGATAGATAGAAATGAGGGAGGAGATGTAGGGGGGTGCTGCACTGTGGAGAGCTTTGTGGGTGAGAACAAGTACTTTGAATTGGATCCTATAATGAATGGGCAGCAAGTGTAAGGACTGGCGAAGAGCGGACACGTCCGAGTACCGATTAGCCAGATGAATGACACTGGCTGCTGCATTAAGGATGGACTGGAGAGGGGATAGTTGAGTAATGGTGAGGCCAAGTAATAGAGCGTTGCAGTAGTCCAGGCGGGAGTGGATCAATGCTACAGTGAGGGTTTTTGTTGTTTCCATGGTGAGAAAAGGGCAGATTCTAGAGATGTTCTTTAGATGTAGGCGGCAAGAGCGGGCAAGAGATTGTATATGGTAGGTGAAGGAGAGATTGGTGTCAAACAGAACACCCAGACAGTGACCCTGCTGCCTGGGTGTTATTATGGTGCCACCCACAAGAGGGAAATGTCAAATTTAGGAAGGTTAGTAGACGGCGGGAGCAGAAGAAGTTCAGTTTTGGAGAGGTTGAGTTTCAGATAGAGAGCAGACATGATGTTGGAGACTGTGGACAGTCACTGGCGTTCTGTAGTACAGCGGGGGTAAGGTCGGGGGATGACGTGTATAGTTGTGTGTCATCAACATAAAGATGGTACTGAAAGCCGAATCTGCTGATGGTCTGTCCAATTGGGGCTGTGTAGAGAGAGAAGAGTAGGGGGCCAAGGATTGAGCCCTGGGGTACCCCGACAGCGAGAGGAAGAGGAGATGACGTGGAGCCAGAGAACGAAACACTGAAGGAGCGGTCAGAAAGAAAGAAAGAGAGCCAGGAGAGAACAGTGTCCTGATGGCAGTCAGGTCAGATGGGCGGTGTTTTGGGTACTTGCCTTAACATGTTATTCGCCGCTGTCTCCATTATTTCTGGGAATTGTAGTCGATGCCCTCCATATAACGCGCGTGCGCATTGCAATCTGCGGGCAAAGCATACTGCGCGTACGCAATTCAAGATTGCAATGCGCACGCGCGTTATATGGAGGGCAACGACTACAATTCCCAGAAATAATGGAGACAGCGGCGAACAACATGTTAAGGCAAGTAACCAAAACACCGCCCATCTCACCTGACTGCCATCATTTAAATATCCCGCCAATTTAGGGTGACAGATTCCCTTTAATACCTAGTGACTGGAGCCTAGACAGTAGGAGACGGTGGTCAACTGTGTCGAAAGCTGCAGAAAGGTCTAGAAGAATGAGCAGAGAGTGGTCACTGTTACGTTTTGCTTTCAGAAGGTCATTGGTCACTTTGATGAGTGCAGTTTCAGTCGAATGTAGGGGGCAGAAGCCGGACTGTGAAGGGTCTAGAAGGGAGTAAGTGGAGAGGTAACGGGTAAGGCGGGAGTAGACTAGGCACTCCAAAAGTTTAGAGATGAAGGGGAGATTGGAGACCGGTCTGTAGTTGTTTGTGCAGGAAGAGTCGAGAGCAGGTTTCTTTAGTAATGGAGTAACTATGGAGTGTTTGAAGGAGGATGGGAAAATGCCAGAGGAGAGTGAGAAATTAAACATTGCAGTTAGGTGAGTTGTGACAACTGGAGAGACTGGAGGAGATGTGAGGGAAAGGTGTAAGTAGTGCATGTAGTCGGATGAGAGGAAGAGAGGAGTCTGGAGACTTCTTCTTCTGTGATGAGATCAAATGTGGAAAGTGAGCCATGGGAAATGCAGGGAGCGATGGGAGTCACAGCACTTGGTGGTTGAGAGCAGTTTTCCTGACGGATAATATCTATTTTTTCTATAAAGTGGGAGGCCAGGTCATCAGCACAAATGTTGTTTGTTAGGCCTGAGGAGGGAGTGAAAAGTGTCAAAAAGTTTCTTGGGGTTGCTGGCTAGTGAGGAAATCAGGGAGGTGAAGTAGGTCTGTTTGACGAGGTGAAGGGCAGCGTTATAAGTTCTTAGCAAAAATTTAAAGTGGATGAAGTCTTCTGGTGTGCGGGTTTTTCTCCAAAGGCATTCAGCACTCCTAGAGCATCGCTGAAGAAGTTGAGTTTGCAATGTCAGCCAGGGCTGTTTTACTGTGTGTTTTGAAGTTCTGAGGGTGAGCGGCACTACTTGGTCAAGGGTGCTTCTAAGAGTGTCATTGTAGTGATGAACAGCCAGGTCAGGACAGGAAAAAGATGAGATTGGGGACAGTGATGAGTGTAGGGAGTCAGAAAGTGTCTGAAAGTTAATGGCTTGTAGATTTCTAAATGTGTGGTAGGTAGGAGTGCGCTGGGGTGGTCGAGGATTTGTGAGCGTGAAGGAGAGAATGTTGTGGTCAGAGAGCAAGTGAGTTATTTAGGTGGGAGATTGAACAGAGCTGGACAAAGACATCCTTGTGTGTCTCAGAGGTTGAAAGCTGTGAGAGGCCTAGAGAAGTGGTTAGTGATAGAAGCTGAGATGCAGATGTGGAAGTAGGACTGTAATGGGGATGTTGAAGTCTCCAAGGATAAGGGTTGGTAGTTCTGAGGACATGAAGTGCGGCAGCCAGGCTGAGAAGTGGTCAAGGAACTGGGTGGGCAAGCTTGGGGGCCGATATATGACTGCTACTCTGAGGGAGAGGGGACGGAAGAGCCTGATGGTGTGGACCTCAAAAGAAGGGAATGAGAGTGATGGAATTGGGGGATGACCTGGAAAGTGCATTGTGGGGACAGGAGTATGCCGACTCCACCACCATGGCTGTTTGCGGGTCTCGGGGAATGGGAGAACTGTAAGTCACCATAGGAAATGGCAGCAGGGGAGACAGTGTCAGAATCCTGAATCCAGGTTTCGGTGAGGGCCAGCAGATGAAGAGAGTTGTTCAGAAAGTAGTTGTGCAGGAAAGGAAGCTTGTTGCATACAGACCGTGGATTCCAGAGGGCACAATTAAAAGAAGGAGATGAGGGAGTGCAAGTAATATTAATAAGATTATTATGATTTCGATATGAGGTAGGGTAGGGGTTGAGGTTGGGGGATGGTGGACCAGGGTTGGGGGAGATGTCCCCTGAAATCAGTAGGAGTAGGAAGATAAAGAGCAAGTAGTGGTTGGAATTGTATGTAGGTTTTTTCTGTGATGTGTTTGGGCAAGATGGGCTGAGGTTGTTCAGGAAGATGAGGAGTGCATGGGAGCTGTACATGGGATAGGGAAGTATAGAGGGGCTTATGTGTATGAGTCGTGATGGAGGAGGGCTGGGGCGGTGAATGTGGATGGCAAGGGAACATAGGAGGAGAGAAATAAAGCACATGGTGAAAAGGGAAAGCAAAGTGTGGGTTACCTGATTCCTGCCCTGATTAACTGTCATGGAAAACTGCCGTTTACACAATGCTTATCTTCTGTGATGCTTTGCTTATGGACTGCATGCACTCCACACTGCGTGCTCTCCTTAGACTCCTACTAAATATATAGCCCACACTACAGGGTCAGGAGAGAGGGATTGTGGGAGCTGGTTTGGGATAATTTTGCAGCTGGGGCCAGTGTTGTGAATACCTTGGAGGCGACTTCTGAGCTGGGGCTCCCTCCGGTGGTTGCTGAGGGTAATGAACTAATTACTGAATGGCCTTCAGCTGACTCTGAATGGTATGATATAAGTGACCTGAGTTCCCAGCAGCCTTGCCAGTAATCAATTGTTCCTCATTCTCTTGCTTGGAGCACATCTTGCTTTCCTGCTCTCATTCAGATAAGTGCTTTGCTTTTTTTCCTCTGCTGGATTTTCACTGCTGGTTTGCTGCTTGCAGTAGACTGCAGCCTGGTCCCCTTTTGGGGTCTTGCTGTCATGTGTGCATTGCCACGAAGATCGTCGCGGTTGCACATTTTGACTTCTCACAGCTGAGTTGCTGTTTCTTTGTGTTTGGCAGCTAGGGAGTTAATTCTGTCTGTGCTCGGTGCTGGGACTGGGTGCAGTTTCTTCCGGCTGCAATTGATTATTTGTTGATTGGTTTCCTTTAAGTTTCTGGTTGTCTGCTTTGGGAGTTGCCAGTGAAACACTTCATGCAGACCACAGATAGGAATGAATCTGTATAGACTCTAGTTGAGAGCTCCTTAGTTGTTTTAAGCTTAACTTGCTTAGAGTTTATTTCCCAGACCATTTATGTTCCTTCGGTGTTTGAGTGTGTATGCAAGAGAGTGCTATCCTGTCTGTCTTATATGTCTAATCTGTGTATTTAGCTGAGATCAGCCCATATCCCTTTGGTGGTAATCAGGATCCTTCTTTGGACTGATTACAGGGTTCAGGGTCTGATAGGAGACAGGGTTAGGCTGGAGACTTGGACCTCTGAACCATTATCAGTACCTCCAAGGTAAGGGATTAGTTAGGACCCCAGTGTAGGGTCAGGTTAGACCCCGGTCCTCCTCTTTCCTGTTACAGCTCATCAAGTCCTCAAGATTAACCCTGAGTTCAACTGATATCGTTTCTACACATCTAGTCCTCAAGATTAACCCTAAGTTCTGCTGATATTGTGTCAGGTAAATCTATTTTATACTTACATTCTGATGTTGCTAAACTATATGTTGTATAGAGTGTGGTTCCTGTATAAATAGTTTACTGACATTGTAGTCATATCATTAGACAGCGTGACATTTTCACTGGCCATAAAAAATTATCTCTAGTTACCATGGATCCAGTAGCCCAGCTGGCTCTGCAGTTGCAGGGATTATCCATGGAGCTGACGGACATTAAGTCCAAAGTTTTGTCTCCCCTGGAGCAAACCAGAGTTGAACCTAAAGTAGCTCTTCCAGATAGGTTCACTGGTGGGCGAGACAAATTTTTTACCTTCCGGGAGGCATGTAAATTGTATTTTCGGCTTCGGCCGCGATCATCAGGGAGTGATGAGCAGAGAGTGGGAATTGTTATCTCACTTCTTCAAGGGGACCCTCAATCCTGGGCATTTTCCCTTCCTCCGGGATCCCCGGCTCTACAGTCTGTAGATCAATTTTTTACTGCTCTGGGATTGGTATATGATGACCCAGATCGGGTCTCTCTTGCTGAGACTAAATTACGTAAGATACAGCAGGGAGATCGTCCTGCGGAGGAATTTGCTTCTGAGTTTCGTAGATGGGCCACGGATACTCAGTGAAATGACCCAGCTCTTAGGAGCCAGTTTTGTCATGGGCTTTCTGACAAATTAAAAGACGTTTTGGCTCAGTATGAGTCTCCTCCTTCTCTGGAGGCTGCTATGGCCCTAGCTATCCGTACTGATAGACGGCTTCGGGAGAGGGGTGAGGTAACTCCACTCCCTGTTGTTACTCCACCTACTACTAAAGTCCCTTATGTTGAGGTTCCCCTTGTCTGTTCGGATGAGCCTATGCAGTTGGGAGGGACATCTTTTCGTAGTAGGGGATTGGCGGCACGCCGCAGGACTAGAAGGTGTTTTTTCTGCGGGAAAGAGGGACATTTTGTTGGAGAATGTCCATCCCGTGTCTTGTTAAGTAAAAAGTCGCCTGAAAACTGCTAATCCCAGGTTGTGTGGTGGATGACAACCTGGGAGTATGTATTTCATCCGCCGGTTCTTCTCAGTTCCTTGTACCAGTGGAGGTGGTGTTTGGTACTAGAGTGAAGAGATTGTCTGTTCTTCTGGATAGTGGTTCCGGCGCCAATCTGGTTGACGCTCAGTTTGCTCAGGCTCAAGGTATGCATCTGAGTGTATTGGTCAAACCGATCCCTATTTTTTCCATTGACGCCAGGCCTCTCGGCCAAGGAAGCTTTGTTCATGAGGTTCATAACATTGACCTTCGGGTAGGGGCAATACATAGGGAACAATTATCTTGTTATGTGTTGGAGGGTTTACCTACTCCCATTGTGTTGGGACTTCCTTGGCTGGTTAAGCATAACCCTGTAATTAATTGGCAGTCCAGAGAGATAAGCCAATGGGGTGAGTTTTGCAAAAGCAACTGCATGAACACAGTCATCAGTGCGGTCGTACCTAGTACATTGCCTCCTTTTTTGGAGGATTTTGGGGATGTTTTTTCTGAGGAGGGGTGTCGGGAGTTGCCTCCTCATCGTGTGTATGACTGCTCTATTAATCTACTTCCTGATGCTAAGTTACCTAAAGCTAGGTTGTATAATCTTTCTGGTCCTGAAAGACAGGCTATGAAAGATTATATTTCCGAAAGTCTGGCCAAAGGGCATATTAGACCTTCATCTTCCCCTGTAGCCGCGGGGTTCTTCTTTGTGAAGAAAAAAGATGGAGGCCTACGCCCTTGCTTGGATTTCCGCGAACTTAATCGGATTACTGTTCGAGATCCGTATCCACTCCCTCTTATTCCTGATCTTTTCAATCAAATTGTTGGCGCCAAATGGTTCTCTAAATTTGATCTCAGGGGGGCTTATAATCTGATTAGAATAAAAGAGGGGGATGAGTGGAAAACGGCGTTTAACACGCCGGAGGGACATTATGAAAACCTGGTTATGCCTTTTGGTCTGACTACTGCACCAGCAGTATTCCAACATTTTGTTAATGACATTTTTCGTCACCTTGTGGGGGTGTTTGTGGTCGTATATTTGGATGACATTTTAATTTACTCGCCAGATCTTGTGTCTCACCAGGAGCATGTGAGACAGGTGTTGCAGATCTTGCGAGACAATAAACTATACGCCAAACTGGAGAAGTGTGTTTTTGCCGTACAGGAACTTCAGTTTTTGGGTTTTTTGGTGTCAGCATCCGGTTTCCGTATGGACCCTGAAAAGGTGAGAGCAGTGCTTGAATGGGATCAGCCAGGGGATCTTAAGGCTCTGCAGCGTTTTTTGGGGTTTGCTAATTACTACCGGAAATTTATTTGTAATTTCTCGTCTGTCGTCAAACCTCTCACTGACATGACGAGAAAAGGGACGGATTTTTCTAGGTGGTCGGACAAAGCTTGTCAAGCATTTTCCTCTTTAAAGAGATGTTTTGCTTCGGCACCCGTTCTCATCCAACCAGATGTATCTCAGCCGTTCATTGTGGAGGTGGACGCGTCTGACGTAGGGGTGGGTGCTATATTGTCCCAGGGTCCGTCCCCTGGTAAATGGCATCCGTGCGCTTTCTTTTCTAAGAAATTGTCGTCCGCCGAAAGGAATTATGATATCGGCAATAGGGAACTTTTGGCCATTAACCCCTTCCCGACCTTTGACACAGCGTATGCGTCATGAAAGTCGGTGCCAATCCGACCTATGACGCATACCCTGCGTCATGAAAGGATCGCGTTCCTGCAGGCTGGGAGACCGGGGTCACTCAAAGGTCACCCGACCCGCAGTTACAGGACCCTTTGTGCTTCACCACAGGGGGGTTGGCTTAACCCCCCCGTGGCCACGATCGCTCTGATTGGCTGTTAAAAGTGAAACAGCCAATCAGAGCAATCTGTAATATTTCACCAATTTAATTGGTGAAATATTACAATCCAGCCATGGCCATGCTGCAATAGCATCTGCCATGGCTGGACACCGAGACCTGACCCCCCCACACCGAGTCACGGCGGCGATCGGCCGCCGCCACCGAAAGATGGCAGCGATCGGTCACCGCTGTCACTAACAGCTCCCCTCCTCCTTTGCTCCGGTGCCCCCACCTTCCGATCCCCCCCCTAACCTTCCGACCACCCTACTCACCTCTCCCGATCCACCGATGTCCCTGGATCGGTCCCGGCGTCCGCCCGGGCCTCTTCATGGGCGCCGCCATCTTGGAAAATGGCGGGCGCATGCGCAGTGCGCCCGCCGGCCGCGCATGCGCAATGCGCCCCCCAGTGTCCAAAAATTTATTTTGATCACTGTGATAAACTGTCACAGTGGTCAAAATAAAAAAAAGTAAATAAACTCCCCCTTTATCATAAAAGATTTTTTTTTTTTTTTTTTTCCTATTAGGCCCTGTGCACACGTTGCGTATTTTGCTGCGGATCCGCGGCGTATTTTGCTGCGGATCCGCGGCGGATTTCGCTGCTGATCCGCGACGGATCAGCAGCGAAATCAGCCGCGGATGCGCAGCGATATCCGCCGCAGATCAGCAGCGAAATCCGCCGCGGATCCGCAGCAAAATACGCCGCGGATCCGCAGCAAAATCCGCAACGTGTGGCGGATTTCGCTGCGGATCCGCGGCGGATTTCGCTGCGGATTCGCGGCGGATTTCACTGCAGATCCGCGGCGGATTTCGCTGCTGATCTTCGGCTGATTTCACTGCTGTTCCGCGGCTGATTTCGCTGCTGATCCGCAGCGGATTTCGCTGCAGATCCACGGCGGATTTCGCTGCTGATCCGCGGCGGATTTCGCTGCGGATCCGCAACTGATTTCGCTGCGGATCCGCGACTGATTTCGCTGCAGATCCGCGACTGATTTCGCTGCGAATCCACAGCGGATTTTGCTGCTGATCCGCGGCGGATTTCGCTGCTGATCCGCGGCGGATCCGCGGCGGATTTCGCTGCTGATCCGCGGCGGATTTCGCTGCGGATCCGCAACTGATTTCGCTGCGGATCCGCGACTGATTTCGCTGCAGATCCGCGACTGATTTCGCTGCGAATCCACAGCGGATTTTGCTGCTGATCCGCGGCGGATTTCGCTGCTGATCCGCGGCGGATCCGCGGCTGATTTCGCTGCTGATTCGCGGCGGATTTCGCTGCTGATCCGCTGCGGATTTCGCTGCGGATCCGCGGCGGATTTCGCTGCTGATCCACGACTGATTTTGCTGCTGATTCGCTGCGGATCCGCAGCGGATTTCGCTGCTGATCCGCGGCTGATTTCGCTGCTGATCCGCGACTGATTTCGCTACTGATCCGCGGCTGATTTCGCTGCTGATCCGCGGCTGATTTCGCTGATGATGCGCGGCTGATTTCGCTGCTGATCCGCGGCTGATTTCGCTGCTGATCCGCTGCTGATTTCGCTGCTGATCCGCGGCAGATTTCGCTGCTGATTCCCCGACTGATTTTGCTGCTGATTCGCTGCGAATCCGCAGCGGATTTCGCTGCTGATCCGCGGCTGATTTCGCTGCTGATCCGCTGCTGATTTCGCTGCTGATCCGCGGCGGATTTCGCTGCTGATCCGCGGCGGATTTCGCTGCTGATCCGCGGCGGATTTCGCTGCTGATCCGCGGCGGATTTCGCTGCTGATTCGCTGCGGATCCGCGGCTGATTTTGCTGCTGATCCACGGCGGATTTCGCTGCTGATCCGCGACTGATTTCGCTGCTGATCCGCGACTGATTTCGCTGCTGATCCGCGGCTGATTTCGCTACTGATCCGCGGCTGATTTCGCTGCTGATCCGCGGCTGATTTCGCTGCTGATCCGCAGCTGATTTCGCTGCTTATCCGCGGCGGATTTCGCTGCTGATTCGCTGCAGATCCGCGGCGGATTTTGCTGCGGATCCGCGGCTGATTATCTGCTGATTCATCTGCGCTAGCAGGTATAGCATAACGCGATCGCGTTATGCTATACCGTTACCAGCCGGTCACCGCTACGTGTTGAACGGGCTGGTAAAACGCAATATGAACCCAGCCTTAGGGTTAGAACTAGGGTTAGGGTTAGCATTAGGGTTAAGGTTAGAATTACGGTTAGGGTTGGAATTTGGGTTAGGGTTGGAATTAGGGTTAGGGTTGGAATTAGGGTTGGAATTAGGGTTAGGCTTGTAGTTAGGTTTATGGTTAGAGTTGGGATTAGGGTTAGGGGTGTGTTGGGGTTAGGGTTATGATTAGGGTTTGTATTAGGGTTAGGTGTGTGTAGGGGTTAGGGTTGGGGTTAGGGGTGTGTTGGGGTTAGGGTTGGAGTTAGAATTGAGGGGTTTCCACTATTTAGGCACATCAGGGGGTCTCCATACGCGACATGGAGCCACCATTGATTCCTGCAAATTTTGCGTTCCAAAAGTCAAACAGTGCTCCCTTTATTCCAAGCCCCGACGTATGCCCAAACAGTGGTTTATCCCCACATATGGGGTATCAGCGTACTCGGGAAAAATTGCACAACAACTTTGGGGGTTCTAATTTCTCCTGTTAACATTGGGAAAAAAAATTGGGGACTAAAAATTATTTTTGTGGAAAAAAAATGATTTTATATTTTCACGGCTCTGCGTTATAAACTTCTGTGAAGGACTTGGAGATTCAAAGTGCTTATCACACATCTATAGGAGTTCCTTGGGGGATCTAGTTTCCAAAATGGGGTCACTTGTGGGGAGTTTCTACTGTTTAGGCACATCAGGGACTCTGCAAACGTAACATGACGCCCGAAGACCATTCCATCAAGTGGGCATTTCAAACGTCGCTACTTCCCATCCGAGCCCCGACGTGTGCCCATACAGTAGTTTTCTCCCACATATGGGATATCAGCATACTCAGGACAAATTGGACAACAACTTTTGGGTCTAATTTCTCATGTTACCCTTGGGAAAATAAAAAAATTGGAGACTAAAAGATCCTGATTGTGGAAAAAATATGATTTTTTTATTTTCATGCCCGGGCGTTATAAACTTCTGTGTAGCCCTTGGGGGTTCAAAATGCTCACCACACATCTAGCTCTACATCAAGTGCTTATCACACATCTATAGGAGTTCTTTGCTGGGTCTAGTTTCCAAAATGGGGTCACTTGTGGGGAGTTTCTACTGTTTAGGCACATCAGGGGCTCTGCAAACGTAACAAGATGCCCGCAGACCATTCCATCAAGTCGGCATTTCAAAGCGTCACTACATCCCTTCCGAGCCCTGACGTGTGCCCAAACAGTGGTTCCCCCCACATATGGGGTACTAGCGTACTCAGGAGAAACTGGACAACAACTTTTGGGTCCAATTTCTCCTGTAACCATTGTGAAAATAAAAAACAGTGGGCTAAAAAATCATTTTTTGAGAAAAAAAAATGATTTTTTATTTTCGCGGCTCTGCGTTATAAACTTCTGTGAAGCACCTGGGGGTTCAAAGTGCTCACTATGCATCTAGATAAGTTCCTTAGGGCGTCTAGTTTCCAAAATGGGGTCACTTGTGGGGGAGCTCCAATGTTTAGGCACACAGGAACTCTCCAAATGCGACATGGCAACCGCTCAATATTCCAGCATATTTTCCATTCAAAAAGTCAAATGGCGCTCCTTCCCTTCTGAGCCCTGCAGTGCGCCCAAACAGTGGTTTATGACCACATATGAGGTATCTCTGTACTCAGGAGAAATTGCCCAACAAATTTTAGGATCCAATTTATACTGTTGCCCATGTGAAAATGAAAAAAACTGAGGCTAAAAGAAAATTTTTGTGAAAAAAAAGTACTTTCTTTTTTTTACAGATCGATTTGTGAAGCACCTGGGGGTTCAAAGTGCTCACTATGCATCTAGATAAGTTCCTTAGGGGGTCTAGTTTCCAAAATGGGGTCACTTGTGGGGGAGCTCCAATGTTTAGGCACACAGGGACTCTCCAAATGCGACATAGCAACCGCTAAATATTCCAGCATATTTTCCATTCAAAAAGTCAAATGGCGCTCCTTCCCTTCTGAGCCCTGCCGTGCGCCCAAACAGTGGTTTATGACCACATATGAGGTATCTGTGTACTCAGGAGAAATTGCCCAACAAATTTTAGGATCCAATTTATACTGTTGCCCATGTGAAAATGAAAATAACTGAGGCTAAAAGAAAATTTTTGTGAAAAAAAAGTACTTTCTTTTATTTACGGATCAATTTGTGAAGCACCTGGGAGTTCAAAGTGCTCACTATGCATCTAGATAAGTTCCTTAGGTGGTCTAGTTTCCAAAATGGGGTCACTTGTGGGGAGCTCCAATGTTTAGGCACACAGGGACTCTCCAAATGCGACATGGCAACCGCTAAATATTCCAGCATATTTTCTATTCAAAAAGTCAAATGGCGCTCCTTCCCTTCTGAGCCCTGCCGTGCGCCAAAGCAGTGGTTTATGACCACATATGAGGTATCTGTGTACTCAGGAGAAATTGCCCAACAAATTTTAGGATCCAATTTATACTGTTGCCCATGTGAAAATGAAAAAAACTGAGGCTAAAAGAAAATTTTTGTGAAAAAAAAGTACTTTCTTTTATTTACGGATCAATTTGTGAAGCACCTGGGAGTTCAAAGTGCTCACTATGCATCTAGATAAGTTCCTTAGGTGGTCTAGTTTCCAAAATGGGGTCACTTGTGGGGGAGCTCCAATGTTTAGGCACACAGGGACTCTCCAAATGCGACATGGCAACCGCTAAATATTCCAGCATATTTTCTATTCAAAAAGTCAAATGGCGCTCCTTCCCTTCTGAGCCCTGCCGTGCGCCCAAGCAGTGGTTTATGACCACATATGAGGTATCTGTGTACTCAGGAGAAATTGCCCAACAAATTTTAGGATCCAATTTATACTGTTGCCCATGTGAAAATGAAAAAAACTGAGGCTAAAAGAAAATTTTTGTGAAAAAAAAGTACTTTCTTTTTTTACGGATCAATTTGTGAAGCACCTGGGGGTTCAAAGTGCTCACTATGCATCTAGATTAGTTCCTTAGGGGGTCTAGTTTCCAAAATGGGGTCACTTGTGGGGGAGCTCCAATGTTTAGGCACACAGGGACTCTCCAAATGCGACATGGCAACCGCTAAATATTCCAGCATATTTTCCATTCAAAAAGTCAAATGGCGCTCCTTCCCTTCTGAGCCCTGCCGTGCGCCCAAACAGTGGTTTATGACCACATATGAGGTATCTGTGTACTCAGGAGAAATTGCCCAACAAATTTTAGGATCCAATTTATACTGTTGCCCATGTGAAAATGAAAAAACTGAGGCTAAAAGAAAATTTTTGTGAAAAAAAAGTACTTTACTTTTTTTTACAGATCAATTTGTGAAGCACCTGGGGTTCAAAGTGATCACTATGCATCTAGATAAGTTCCTTAGGGGGTCTAGTTTCCAAAATGGGGTCACTTGTGGGGGAGCTCCAATGTTTAGGCACACAGGAACTCTCCAAATGCGACATGGCAACCGCTAAATATTCCAGCATATTTTCCATTCAAAAAGTCAAATGGCGCTCCTTCCCTTCTGAGCCCTGCCGTGCGCCGATACAGTGGTTTATGACCATATATGAGGTATCTGTGTACTCAGGAGAAATTGCCCAACAAATTTTAGGATCCATTTTATCCTGATGCCCATGTAAAAATGAAAAAATTGATGCTAAAAGAAAATTTTTGTTGGAAAAATTTAAATGTCCATTTTTTCCTTCCACGTTGCTTTAGTTCCTGTGTCGCACCTGAAGGGTTAATAATCTTCTTGAATGTAGTTTTGAGTAGCTTGAGGGGTGCAGTTTTTATAAAGGTGTCACTTTTGGGTATTTTCTGCCATATAGACCCTCAAAGTGACTTCAAATGTGAGGTGGTCCCTAAAAAAAATGGTTTTGTAAATTTTGCTGTAAAAATGAGAAATCGCTGGTCAACTTTTAACCCTTATAACTTCCTAACAAAAAAAAATGTTGTTCCCAAAATTGTGCTGATGTAAAGTAGACATGTGGGAAATGTTATTTATTAACTATTTTGTGCCACATAACTCTCTGGTTTAACAGAATAAAAATTAAAAATTTGAAAATTACAAAATTTTCAGAATTTTCGCCAAATTTCCAATTTTTTCACAAATAAACGCAAAAATTATCGACCTAAATTTACCACTAACATGAAGCCCAATATGTCACGAAAAAACAATCTCAGAATCGCTAGGATCCGTTGAAGCGTTCCTGAGTTATTACCTCATAAAGGGACACTGGTCAGAATTGCAAAAAATGGCAAGGTCTTTGAGGTCAAAATAGGCTGGGTCTTGAAGGGGTTAAATTGGCTTTTGAGGAATGGCGTCACTTTTTGGAGGGGGCAGTCCACCCGGTCACCGTTATTACTGATCACAAGAACCTGCTGTATTTAGAATCCGCTAAGCGTCTGAATTCCAGACAAGCTCGATGGTCGTTGTTTTTTACCAGGTTTAATTTTGTCGTCACTTATCGTCCGGGGTCTAAGAATGTAAAGGCTGATGCTTTGTCTCGCAGTTTCCCAGGGGCCGGGAAAACGGATGACCCGATTCCTATCCTTCAGGAGGGGGTGGTAGTGTCGGCTGTATGTTCTGAGCTTGAGGAGGAGGTGTTAGAGGCTCAGGGGGACGCCCTGCAGGACCTCCAGGGAGACTGTTTGTCCCGAATCAGTTGAGACAAAAGGTTATTGAGGCACATCATAATTCTGCTTTAGCAGGACATCCAGGTAGTAAGGCTACTTTAGATCTCCTTTCTCGCCGATTTTGGTGGCCTAACGCTAATAAAGATGTTATAACTTTTGTCGCGTCCTGTGGGGTTTGTGCTCGCTCTAAAACTCCTCATACCCGTCCATCTGGGACCCTTTTACCCTTGAAACTTCCGGAGCGTCCATGGACTCATTTATCTATGGACTTCATTACGGATCTTCCTCCGTCGTCAGGGAATACTGTCATACTGGTGGTTGTTGACAGGTTCAGTAAGATGGCACATTTCGTTGCTCTTCCTGCACTCCCTAATGCTAAAACTCTGGCGCAGGTGTTCATTAGGGAGATCGTGAGACTTCATGGGTTGCCTTCTGATGTGGTGTCTGATAGGGGGTCTCAGTTTGTGTCCAAATTTTGGAGGGCATTTTGTTTACGTCGGGGGATGCAATTGTCGTTTTCCTCGGCTTTTCATCCACAGACCAATGGTCAGACAGAACGTCTGAATCAGAGTTTAGAGACATATCTCCGGTGTTTTGTCTCGGAGAACCAGGAGGACTGGTCATCTTTCTTGCCTCTGGCAGAGTTCGCTCTTAACAACAGGCGGAGCGAGTCCACTGGTAAGTCCCCGTTTTTTGGGGCATATGGTTTTCATCCCCAGTTTTGTACTTTCAATGGGGGGGGTCCTTCTGGGGTTCCTGAGGAGGAGCGTTTCTCGTCGTCACTTGCTTCTGTGTGGCGAGGTGTATTGAATAATTTGAGTACGATGGGGAACCGTTACAAACGTATGGCGGATAGGAGGAGAGTTTCTGGTCCAGATCTGAATGTGAACGATCTGGTATGGTTGTCTACCAGGAATATAAAACTTAAAGTGCCCTCCTGGAAACTGGGTCCCAGATTCATCGGGCCGTACAGGATCAGTTCCATAATTAATCCTGTGGCATTTCGTCTGGAACTCCCTTCTACTTTTAAAATTCATAATGTGTTCCACAAGTCATTACTTAAAAGGTATGTGGCACCAGTCATACCGTCACCTCTACCTCCTCCTCCAGTGTTGGTCAATGGTAACTTGGAATTTCAAGTATCAAAAATCATTGACTCTCGCCTGAATCGCCGGTCCCTTCAGTACGTGGTGCATTGGAAGGGGTATGGTCCGGAGGAGAGGACGTGGGTCCCTGCGTCTGATGTTAACGCAGATCGTTTGGTTCGGACCTTCCACAGAACTCACCCGGGCAGGCCTGGCCCTGAGGGTCCGGAGGCCCCTCGTAGAAGGGGGGGTACTGTCATGTGTGCATTGCCACGAAGATTGTCGCGGTTGCACATTTTGACTTCTCACAGCTGAGTTGCTGTTTCTTTGTGTTTGGCAGCTAGGGAGTTAATTCTGTCTGTGCTCGGTGCTGGGACTGGGTGCAGTTTCTTCCGGCTGCAATTGATTATTTGTTGATTGGTTTCCTTTAAGTTTCTGGTTGTCTGCTTTGGGAGTTGCCAGTGAAACACTTCATGCAGACCACAGATAGGAATGAATCTGTATAGACTCTAGTTGAGAGCTCCTTAGTTGTTTTAAGCTTAACTTGCTTAGAGTTTATTTCCCAGACCATTTATGTTCCTTCGGTGTTTGAGTGTGTATGCAAGAGAGTGCTATCCTGTCTGTCTTATATGTCTAATCTGTGTATTTAGCTGAGATCAGCCCATATCCCTTTGGTGGTAATCAGGATCCTTCTTTGGACTGATTACAGGGTTCAGGGTCTGATAGGAGACAGGGTTAGGCTGGAGACTTGGACCTCTGAACCATTATCAGTACCTCCAAGGTAAGGGATTAGTTAGGACCCCAGTGTAGGGTCAGGTTAGACCCCGGTCCTCCTCTTTCCTGATACAGCTCATCAAGTCCTCAAGATTAACCCTGAGTTCAACTGATATCGTTTCTACACATCTAGTCCTCAAGATTAACCCTAAGTTCTGCTGATATTGTGTCAGGTAAATCTATTTTATACTTACATTCTGATGTTGCTAAACTATATGTTGTATAGAGTGTGGTTCCTGTATAAATAGTTTACTGACATTGTAGTCATATCATTAGACAGCGTGACACTTGCGCTGCAATTGTGCTCATTGTGTGTTTGCATTTTTGCTTTGTTCCTTTGTCTCTTTTTATTTGCTGTGTTGCTGTGTGTTACACCAGAGATCTGATTTAGATGGTAAAGATCGTGTGACCTCAGGTTTTTTGTTTATCAGAAGTGTTGGTATTTTTGTAGGGGTTTTTTTGGGTTGCAGTCAGAATTCTTTCCTATACTTTTCTATCTAGACAGATTGGGCCCCAGCGTTTGCTCATTCTATATTCTGTCTGTGTCCGTGTTTTCTTCTTGTCTAACCGCCATTACATGTTTGGGTAACAAAAACTGGGCACACTCAGAATTGTGTAAATGAAATTTAATACGTGCACCTGATCACTAGTAACAGACGTTTCGGTCTATATTGACCTTCATCAGTGTACTAAAATAAACATAATAAGTGATCAATATTTGTTATGAAACAGAAATGAGGTATATACACATATATACAGAGTCATAGGATTATTAGGATACTCGCAACAGAGGGCATCCAATATCATAGCTGTCCAAAATATTCAGTATTGAGAAAATGCAAAATAGAACATTGTATAAGCTGCAAACATACCTAGTGGCAGTGTATACCCAATACAGTGGGATATATAGGTTCTATCTGTGGATCAAAATTGTGAAGATGAGGTTAAGAGGATTAATGTTTGCTTATAAAGGAGGTGCGGAATATAACATACCCGTTGCACTGAGTGCTATGGTGAACGGCTAAAAAGAAAATTTATGGTAACAGTGAGTAAAGGTATATGATGCCCATAATATCTATTCGTGGGTGATGGAAAATAAACATACCGCTCAAAAGGTGAAATTCCTGTTTAGGCTGTCAGTAATCACTGATAATAGGAATTAACTGTGGAGATACATTTGAGCGCTGCTCAGTGATGCCAGGTTCTAGTGATGGTGGTCTCGGCATTAACATCAAAAGTGCACTTACCAAATTTGACTATATTCTAGTTGAGATCCCAGTGACGCGGTATCCACCGCTTGTCTCGTGGTGGCAGGGAGTGAAAATGGCTGCATTAAATAGGGGTGTAATCTCTCAGTGGCGCTCAGCGCCAAACCGGAAGTGCTCATGCCGGAAGTGACGTCGGCGCTTTTAGCCAGAACGTGGAGGAAGGGTTCTGCGTTCCACGCAATGTGCTTGCGTTCCGATTAGAGTGCGCATGACAGGAAGTTAGTAGTGGGGCAGTGCGCTGTGAAAACAGAAGTGACCATCCATCACAATATATTTAATAGCGGTTCTGTGGAAAAAAGACAAAAAATTGGATCAGCGGTATTTAGCATCAAATATACTTAACATATGTCCATAGTACATGTAGAAATTATAGGAAAGCATGGAGATCATAATCCTTGTTTAATCCCTTAGGGTGTAAAGTATCAAGTTCATGGATCCAATATGCCTCTCTTCTTTTTAATTGGGTTACACGATCACCCCCTCGCCGAGATATTGGTACATGTTCGAGTACTTGATAACGCAGTTGGGCAATATTATGGCCTTTTGAAATGAAGTGATGGGGGATGGGTAGCAGAGTATCTTTGCATCTTATGGTAGATTTGTGTTTAGATATCCTATTCTTCACACTTTGTATGGTTTCACCTATATAGAGGAGGCCACAGGGACATTTAATTAGGTACACCACATAATTGGAATTACATGTGAAATAATCCTTGATGGTATACCTTTTCCCAGTATAAGGATGGTGTACGGTATTGCCCCTAAGGACATTGTTGCATTGTTGGCAACAGAGACAGGGGAAAGTACCCATCTTGGGATGTTGTAAGAATCTTTGAGTAATACCAGGTTTCTTTGGGCCAATGTCTGCCCTGATTAAACTATCTTTAAGGTTCCGCGGTCGCCTAAAACACGGCATAAAAGGTTCTTTAAAGGCCAAAACTTCAGGATGGGCTGATTGAAGAATATGCCAGTTTTGCCGTATGGCTGTATGAATCTTATAGGCTGATGGGTGGTAGTCATGTACAAATGGTATCCTCGTCCCTTTGTCTCTTTGTTGGTCCCTATCGGGAGGTTTAGTCCTGACTGTGTGAGGAGGATATCCTCTGTCTAAGAATTTAGATTGCATCTCTGTTATCCTTATCTGTTGTAGGGATGGATCTGATACGATCCTTTTAACCCTTTGTATCTGAGATTGCGGAATAGAACATTTCATTTTGAGGGGGTGGAAACTTGAAAAATGAAGGAGGCTATTCCTGTCGGTGGTTTTAGAGAAAATATCGGTCGTCAGATTACCATGGGAGTCTTTAGCCACCAGGGTGTCTAGAAAGCTTATTTGTTTGGTGTCATAAGTCATGGTAAAGTCTAGGCCCGGCCAAGATGTTCTAAGGAAATTGAAGAAGGTGTTTAATGTAGTTAAGTCGCCCGCCCACACACAGAAGATGTCATCTATAAACCTTTTCCAGACCAGGGCGTGGTGCTGGAAAAGGTGATGTTTATAGATTAGTGTTTCCTCATAATGTGCCATATATGCATTTGCATATGGAGGCGCGACGTTACTACCCATTGCGGTACCTTTTATCTGTAAGTAGAAGTCATCTTGGAAAAGGAAGAAATTTTCAGTTAGGACTATGGATAGTAGGTCGCTGCATAGATCAATTTGGTCTGGATGCATTCCAGAAAGTGTGAGGAGACGTCGTGTAGAAGCTATGCCTTCTGTGTGTGGGATTGATGTATATAAGTCCCGTACATCAAATGAGACCAAAATAGCATTTGGTGGAATTGGGGTGACAGCCTGGATATTTCTAAGAAAAGACCCAGTATCCAGAAGAAACGAAGGAATTTCCTTAATCAGAGGGGTCATGATTTTTTCCAGGTAGTTGGAAAGTGGGGACAGAACAGATTCCGTAGAGGCAACTATGGGGCGTCCTGGTGGATTCCTGAGATCCTTGTGTATTTTAGGTAAGATGTAAAAGACAGGTGTGATAGGATATTTCTTGGACAAGAAATCAACGGTCTTACTGTCTATGATACCTAAATTGTAGTATTTATCAAGGATTGTACCAATTCTTGATTCAATGTGGGTTGTAGGGTTGCCTGATAATTTGGTGTATGTTGTTTCATCATTTAATTGACGCTGTATTTCGTCAATATATGCTGTTTTGTCCATTATGACAATTGCTCCACCCTTGTCAGCCGGTTTGACAACCACATCCTTGTTGTGTTGTAGTGTGACTAGGGCCTGTCTGTCAAGAGGGGAGCAATTGGATGGAAAATGAATGTTACCATGGTTAGTGTCATGACGTAAATTCTGAAAGGATGTATAAACAAACTGAATAAATGTCTCCAACGCATGAGAACCCATAGGTGGACGATACGTGCTTTTGGGTAGCAAGTGCAGGCTCTCTGCTGTAAGGCAATTAGGTGGTGGTATATTAGGTACAGGAACATTAGCTGGATTAGAGAAATGTAATTTAAGGCGTAGTAACCTAAAGAATCTCTGAAGGTCCATGTCTAGCTTAAAAGTGTTATTCCTGTAGCTCGGGCAGAAGGATAGGCCCCGCTGAAGGAGTCTATGTTCTGCTATGCCAAGTGATTTCGATGAGATGTTTACCACAAGCGACTTGTTACCTGAGAGCGAGTCACTCGGGTTGAGTCCATGGTCCGTTGGGTGTCGTTTCCCCCTCCTGGGCCTCTTCTTCGTTGGGATCGTCGCTGGCGTCCTAAAAAACGATCCTGGTATGATGATCTTTCGGGCCTCTCCAAATCTGAGCCAGATGTAGAGACGTCTGGAGAGGAGCGGTAATTGGTTCTGGTTGAATATTGTCTTGAGGAGGGTCTGTCGCGCCATCTGTATACTCTGTCCTGCTCGTAATCCTCCTGGTCACGCTGAAATTTGGCCCGTTTACGTTGTTCTATGTCATGACGATGTTGCAAAATGTTAGTCTCAATCTTGGATTTGAGAGAATTAAATTCTTCCACGGAGTTAGTGGATGTCAGTTGATCTTCTATGTTCTTAAGTCTTGCTTCACAAGATGTGATTTCCTTGTGTAGGTGCTCCAAAGTTAGAACCATAAGATCAAAAGAGCATTTGTTAAGGATGAGTTCGAATTTAGCACAAAAATCAGGTGAATCAGAAAAGAGAGTAGGGCCGAGTGAGACCCTCAAACCTCGTGGTATTCTCTGTGCTTTCAGATATTCTGACAGAGTGGCTCCATGGAGCTCTAAATTCGTGTGGTGTCGGAGTTCCCGTTCCCAATCACGTCCCCTTGTTTCACTTGGGGGAGTTTTTAGAAAATCACTGGGTACTTTGGACAGAGCTATGATACTAGAGGCCTCCTCGGTGTTGTATGAAAAAGTCGAGGAGGACATGACCCTTGGAGCAGAACGTGCACAATATAAGGGATACTGTAAGTGAATAAATATTGGCACAGTTCAAAAAGAGATGCTACCAGTAGGTTCCCAAACCTTATAATCATGTAACAAAAACTGGGCACACTCAGAATTGTGTAAATGAAATTTAATACGTGCTCCTGATCACTAGTAACAGACGTTTCGGTCTATATTGACCTTCATCAGTGTACTAAAATAAACATAATAAGTGATCAATATTTGTTATGAAACAGAAATGAGGTATATACACATATATACAGAGTCATAGGATTATTAGGATACTCGCAACAGAGGGCATCCAATATCATAGCTGTCCAAAATATTCAGTATTGAGAAAATGCAAAATAGAACATTGTATAAGCTGCAGACATACCTAGTGGCAGTGTATACCCAATACAGTGGGATGTATAGGTTCTATCTGTGGATCAAAATTGTGAAGATGAGGTTAAGAGGATTAGAACAACGTAAACGGGCCAAATTTCAGCGTGACCAGGAGGATTACGAGCAGGACAGAGTATACAGATGGCGCGACAGACCCTCCTCAAGACAATATTCAACCAGAACCAATTACCGCTCCTCTCCAGACGTCTCTACATCTGGCTCAGATTTGGAGAGGCCCGAAAGATCATCATACCAGGATCGTTTTTTAGGACGCCAGCGACGATCCCAACGAAGAAGAGGCCCAGGAGGGGGAAACGAAACACAACGGACCATGGACTCAACCCGAGTGACTCGCTCTCAGGTAACAAGTCGCTTGTGGTAAACATCTCATCGAAATCACTTGGCATAGCAGAACATAGACTCCTTCAGCGGGGCCTATCCTTCTGCCCGAGCTACAGGAATAACACTTTTAAGCTAGACATGGACCTTCAGAGATTCTTTAGGTTACTACGCCTTAAATTACATTTCTCTAATCCAGCTAATGTTCCTGTACCTAATATACCACCACCTAATTGCCTTACAGCAGAGAGCCTGCACTTGCGACCCAAAAGCACGTATCGTCCACCTATGGGTTCACATGCGTTGGAGACATTTATTCAGTTTGTTTATACATCCTTTCAGAATTTACATCATGACACTAACCATGGTAACATTCATTTTCCATCCAATTGCTCCCCTCTTGACAGACAGGCCCTAGTCACACTACAACACAACAAGGATGTGGTTGTCAAACCGGCTGACAAGGGTGGAGCAATTGTCATAATGGACAAAACAGCATATATTGACGAAATACAGCGTCAATTAAATGATGAAACAACATACACCAAATTATCAGGCAACCCTACAACCCACATTGAATCAAGAATTGGTACAATCCTTGATAAATACTACAATTTAGGTATCATAGACAGTAAGACCGTTGATTTCTTGTCCAAGAAATATCCTATCACACCTGTCTTTTACATCTTACCTAAAATACACAAGGATCTCAGGAATCCACCAGGACGCCCCATAGTTGCCTCTACGGAATCTGTTCTGTCCCCACTTTCCATCTACCTGGAAAAAATCATGACCCCTCTGATTAAGGAAATTCCTTCGTTTCTTCTGGATACTGGGTCTTTTCTTAGAAATATCCAGGCTGTCACCCCAATTCCACCAAATGCTATTTTGGTCTCATTTGATGTACGGGACTTATATACATCAATCCCACACACAGAAGGCATAGCTTCTACACGACGTCTCCTCACACTTTCTGGAATGCATCCAGACCAAATTGATCTATGCAGCGACCTACTATCCATAGTCCTAACTGAAAATTTCTTCCTTTTCCAAGATGACTTCTACTTACAGATAAAAGGTACCGCAATGGGTAGTAACGTCGCGCCTCCATATGCAAATGCATATATGGCACATTATGAGGAAACACTAATCTATAAACATCACCTTTTCCAGCACCACGCCCTGGTCTGGAAAAGGTTTATAGATGACATCTTCTGTGTGTGGGCGGGCGACTTAACTACATTAAACACCTTCTTCAATTTCCTTAGAACATCTTGGCCGGGCCTAGACTTTACCATGACTTATGACACCAAACAAATAAGCTTTCTAGACACCCTGGTGGCTAAAGACTCCCATGGTAATCTGACGACCGATATTTTCTCTAAAACCACCGACAGGAATAGCCTCCTTCATTTTTCAAGTTTCCACCCCCTCAAAATGAAATGTTCTATTCCGCAATCTCAGATACAAAGGGTTAAAAGGATCGTATCAGATCCATCCCTACAACAGATAAGGATAACAGAGATGCAATCTAAATTCTTAGACAGAGGATATCCTCCTCACACAGTCAGGACTAAACCTCCCGATAGGGACCAACAAAGAGACAAAGGGACGAGGATACCATTTGTACATGACTACCACCCATCAGCCTATAAGATTCATACAGCCATACGGCAAAACTGGCATATTCTTCAATCAGCCCATCCTGAAGTTTTGGCCTTTAAAGAACCTTTTATGCCGTGTTTTAGGCGACCGCGGAACCTTAAAGATTGTTTAATCAGGGCAGACATTGGCCCAAAGAAACCTGGTATTACTCAAAGATTCTTACAACATCCCAAGATGGGTACTTTCCCCTGTCTCTGTTGCCAACAATGCAACAATGTCCTTAGGGGCAATACCGTACACCATCCTTATACTGGGAAAAGGTATACCATCAAGGATTATTTCACATGTAATTCCAATTATGTGGTGTACCTAATTAAATGTCCCTGTGGCCTCCTCTATATAGGTGAAACCATACAAAGTGTGAAGAATAGGATATCTAAACACAAATCTACCATAAGATGCAAAGATACTCTGCTACCCATCCCCCATCACTTCATTTCAAAAGGCCATAATATTGCCCAACTGCGTTATCAAGTACTCGAACATGTACCAATATCTCGGCGAGGGGGTGATCGTGTAACCCAATTAAAAAGAAGAGAGGCATATTGGATCCATGAACCTGATACTTTACACCCTAAGGGATTAAACAAGGATTATGATCTCCATGCTTTCCTATAATTTCTACATGTACTATAGACATATGTTAAGTATATTTGATGCTAAATACCGCTGATCCAATTTTTTGTCTTTTTTCCACAGAACCGCTATTAAATATATTGTGATGGATGGTCACTTCTGTTTTCACAGCGCACTGCCCCACTACTAACTTCCTGTCATGCGCACTCTAATCGGAACGCAAGCACATTGCGTGGAACGCAGAACCCTTCCTCCACGTTCTGGCTAAAAGCGCCGACGTCACTTCCGGCATGAGCACTTCCGGTTTGGCGCTGAGCGCCACTGAGAGATTACACCCCTATTTAATGCAGCCATTTTCACTCCCTGCCACCACGAGACAAGCGGTGGATACCGCGTCACTGGGATCTCAACTAGAATATAGTCAAATTTGGTAAGTGCACTTTTGATGTTAATGCCGAGACCACCATCACTAGAACCTGGCATCACTGAGCAGTGCTCAAATGTATCTCCACAGTTAATTCCTATTATCAGTGATTACTGACAGCCTAAACAGGAATTTCACCTTTTGAGCGGTATGTTTATTTTCCATCACCCACGAATAGATATTATGGGCATCATATACCTTTACTCACTGTTACCATAAATTTTCTTTTTAGCCGTTTACCATAGCACTCAGTGCAACGGGTATGTTATATTCCGCACCTCCTTTATAAGCAAACATTAATCCTCTTAACCTCATCTTCACAATTTTGATCCACAGATAGAACCTATATATCCCACTGTATTGGGTATACACTGCCACTAGGTATGTCTGCAGCTTATACAATGTTCTATTTTGCATTTTCTCAATACTGAATATTTTGGACAGCTATGATATTGGATGCCCTCTGTTGCGAGTATCCTAATAATCCTATGACTCTGTATATATGTGTATATACCTCATTTCTGTTTCATAACAAATATTGATCACTTATTAGGTTTATTTTAGTACACTGATGAAGGTCAATATAGACCGAAACGTCTGTTACTAGTGATCAGGTGCACGTATTAAATTTCATTTACACAATTCTGAGTGTGCCCAGTTTTTGTTACATGATTATAAGGTTTGGGAACCTACTGGTAGCACCTCTTTTTGAACTGTGCCAATATTTATTCAGTTACATGTTTGGGGGCTTCCTATTTCTTTGGGGATTCTGTTCCAGGGCAGATAGCATTCATCTTTCTGCCCTTAGGTGTGGCTATCTCTCCGGCTGTGACGAGGCATCTAGGATCACCGTAGGTATGCTCCACGGCTACTTCTAGTGTGGCGGTTAGATCAGGTTAATGCAATCCAATAGTTTCCAGCCTCTCTGGTATATTGCTATTTTGGCTATTTTTTTCAGTTTTCTCCTCAGCTACCGAAACATAACAGGCCATCACACCAGGGGGTGGTTAGATCATCAAAGGCCCTAGACCTGGCTACATCTATATGCTTTAGCACTTTCCACCTGATAAGATCTAGAGAGGCCCAAGTCACACGGATATAAAGCAGTAAGTATTAAATACAGTGCAATATATGAATTATACCAAAGCTTTAGCAGGCACATTAAAATATGTTGCAAGATGGTAAAGCAGCGGATGACAGCAAGCAGAAGTATGGAGTGCATACCATTAGTATATATTGCAGCAGACAAGACAGGCAGCAGGGGTGGGAATTGTACCATTCAGCTGTTTGCTTTCAATGAATGGAGTGCATACCATTAGTATATATTGCAGCAGACAAGACAGGCAGCAGGGGTGGGAATTGTACCATTCAGCTGTTTGCTTTCAATGAATGGAGTGCATACCATTAGTATATATTGCAGCAGACAAGACAGGCAGCAGGGGTGGGAATTGTACCATTCAGCTGTTTGCTTTCAATGAATGGAGGGCATATCTGTGTGAAGAGAGAAGATGAATGTTAATTCCTTGCCATGGATAACTGCCGTTTACACGATGCTTATCTTCTGTGATGTTTTGCTTATGGACTGCGTGCACCCCACACTGCTATTGTTCAGTTATCTCCCTGTGAAGAGCTCTTCAAGATGTATTTCAGTGATACTGCAAAACCATAGATTATAGTCAAAAATATGTCCATACAAAAGAAATCAAGAATCTCTACTATGTGCAATTTTTTTTCCAAGGGGCTGTATAGTTTAGGTCTCCTGTATGCATACATTTTTCCAGGGATTCCGTTGCTCTGTACGATAGGTGTAGTATAGATGCTGGATACATTCTGCTGTGTGCTTGATCTCTTAATGGTACTAATTAGTGAGTGTACTGGATTATTTCGCATAAAAAATAAGCTATATATGTTTACAATAGTGCAAAAATAGTGACCTTAATCAGCTTTAAAATTCTAAATAGATTTGAAACATAAAATAATAGGAAAAAAAGTACTAAGCAAAACAACATCAGCATGTGATAACAGTAGGTCAATTTGAAGCTGTGGATATGGTTAAATTGTGCTGTACTGCTGCCAGTACTTTCGTGTTGCAATCTGTCTAATTTTATATTTAATATGACTAAAATCTGAGAAAAACAATTAGCAGTATTTAATAGTAAGTGTGATAGGGAGAATAATTTATTATTCGAGGGTGTTTAATATGGCTTTATTGCCAGTGATTATTGAACCACTGTATTGGCATCCAGTGCATAAAATATGCCAAAAACAATCTACAAGGAAATGATCCAAAAACATCTGTAACTTTATCCAGTAGAAAGGTGGCACGGGAGTAAAGTAGCCAGATGGCTGCCCTTTATCATCATTATAAGCTATGCCAGCCAAACTCAAGATGAAAGACTAATGGAAGGAATAGTTAGAGATGACTGGAATCACCAAAGTGCTGTGGGATTTTAAGTGAATAATGACTGGCCCTCATTTTATTTCTAACGCAAAGACCCATCTGGCCAACAAGCTCAGTAGATTTGATGATTGAAATAATATATGGTTTATCTGGAATCCTTTAGCATTATGGGAAATGGTACTCTTTGAAAATAGGACGATTAAAACTTTAAAGCTGAGAAAGATGTCAAAAAATGAACTTTTAATTTACTGAACTGCTCATCCATTTAACATATTTTACATGAAACAGACAAATATGTTAGAATGACAAGGGTAACAGGTGCCCCGAGTTAAAAGATATCTTGTAAATATTTGGCATAAACTCTCACCAAACATAAAACTGTAATAATTTATAAAGACTGGGCATTTTTGTAGATTGAGTCTTCTGGCATTTAACATGCTACATTATGCAATGACATTACAATGAAAATGACATTAAGATAAAAGCATAGGTTCAAACCAGCAAATTCTAACTACCGTATATGTCTTAAATATGTATTTATTATCTTTATTATTTTAAGAAATTACAGTCTACTTCAATTTTCTACATACAGCACAGAAGAGAGAGATGGAAAGCACTCACCGGGTAAAATTCAAGCCTTTATTCAGACATGTGCGGCGGGAGAACAAGAGCTGGGGAGTAGCAACGTGACAACGATCGTTTCGCGCACACTGCACTTCCACAGGTCACCAATTTTCTCCATGTCTCTTCCAAGACTGTACCAGTAACCACACGTTGTCTTGATTGTTTTCATTTCTTGAGGCATCAAAATTTTTGCTTCTTGTTGTATTAGTGAAAAGGATGGAAAAACACCTGTGTAACAAAGAGGGGAAGTTTTTTGTATATAAGAGCAAATGTTACATATGGAGCCTGCTGTCAGGAAATTTATGCCTCTCCCTTTTGTTTTACCCATTTGAACACATCTTTTTCTTCAGCCATAAGATTCTGACGTAACAGCACTCATCATAATGCCATGCTATGTACGGTAGGTATGTCGGAGGCCTACTCAATGTCGGATTCCCAGAGTGAAGAAAGCCAAAGTGGATGTGCCCAAGGTTGAAAGGTGAAAATAAAAGACACAGATGACTAGATCGCATGCTACGGGGGGGAGGGGTGGGACAAGTGAGTGCTGAGGTGAGTATTACAGTTATGGTTGAATGTGTTGTCACCCTTGAAACTGTTACAGAAAATGAAATACTTCTTCCAGAAAATTATTGCAATATCACGTTTTTTAGTCACTAGTGATGGGCAAGTGTGCTCAGGACTGCTTGCTACTCGATCGAGCATCCTGGAGCTAGATAAGCTCGGTACGTGATACAGGTACTCGGATTCCATGCTCTATTCCCCGTCCCACATGTTTTGCGACTGATTTTCAGCCACCAAACATGTGAGGATTGCCTGCTAATCATGGTAATGCTGTAGTCATTTTAGCTACTGGTATTACTGTGATTGTCTGGCAGCATCACGTCATTGAGTCTGTATAAGACCCGGTAACGCGTTGCTCAACATCGTATATCTGGAAAAAGAGTAGGGAAAGTCGCTGCAGAAGGCAAAGTGAGCATTATAGGCCTTGCTGAAGAAACTTAAAACCAACAGCCCTTATAAAGGCTCTATCTATTACATTCAATACCGCTGTGAGATGTACTATTTCATGTAGGGAAATCTTGTAATGCTGAGTCACTTTTCATAGACAGGCAATGAGATGGTTGAGTCGAAGGTCAGAAGCCAGGAAGGCAAGTCATAAACAGATGGAAGAGTGAAAGGCGTAGTCAAGTAACATTACGGGGTCAGAATAACAGGAGATGGCAGATCAGAGCAGAAGAGGTTAATGGTCAGAACTAGTTCCAAGATCAGGCAATGAAAGATCAGCAAACAGAATGGAAGGCACAGAGAGAACACACCACACAGTAGCTGAAAATCTGTCTGGCAAAGGCCTGGGTGAAACAGACCAGTTAAGTAGCCTGGAAATCACCTGGGATAATGAACACCAGGAGACAGCAAGCACAACCCCATCTTAGGTTGGACGGCCAAGCTGTTAATCAGCACACTGACATCACAGCATACTCCTGCACCAGACTGGATGACTGAGCTGTCAATCAAAGTACTGACAAGTTCAGCATGCCTCTGTACCATATTTGATGGCTGAGCTGTCAGTAACTGCATCCCAGACACACTGAAGGGTGGAACTGTGACAGTACCCTTCTTCTAGGGGGAGCCACCGAACCCCAGGCTTCCCAGGCAATTTTAGATGGAAGGCCCTTACTAACCAATCGGCCTTCACATCTTGAGGTGGGCCCCAGGACCTCTCCTCTAGTCCATATCCCTTCCAGTGGATGAGGTATGAGGATGTGGATGAGGTCCTAACTAATGCCAATCCTCGATTAGAAAAGTCTATCTGTATGGGAACATATGAATCCTCTCTCTAGACTGAAATCTACATCTCTGTGGAGGGGTAATAGCCCTGGTACAATTAAAACGCCTGTGACTAGCAGGTGGAGTGCTCAGGCAGAAGGCAAATGAATACATATCAAAAAACTGACCGGCACATCCAAACATAGACCTAATGTGAACAGGTGCTAAACCTAGAGCCACCAACTCATGCACACATAAGAAAAAAAGGAAGCACACTGTAGCGCTATAGCTTGCAAACACGAGATATGAAAATTTAATTGCATCACTGCCTTAGAAATATGAAAAATTGAGAAGGCTTAGTGCATAAAATGGCAAATTTATGTGTGCTTCCTTTTTTTCTTGAGTGTGCATGAGTTGGTGACTCTAGGTTTAGTACCTGTTCACATTAGGTCTATGTTGGATGTGCCGGTCAATTTTTTGATATGTACTAATAGATCACAGACTGAATATGAGTCAACAGTGTGATGCAGCAGCAAAAAAGGCAAATACAATTATGGGATGTATTAACAGAAGCATACAGTCTAGATCACGTGAAGTCATTATTGCCCTCTACTCCTCTTTTGTCAGACCCCATCTGGAGTGTCCAGTTTTGGGCACCACATTTTAAAAAAGACATCAGCATACTGGAGCAAGTTCAGAGAAGAGCGACCAGGATGGTGTCCGGTCAGGAAACCATGTCCTATGAGGAACGGTTACAGGATTTGGGAATGTTTAACTTGCAAAAAAGAAGACTAAGAGGAAACTTAATTGCTGTCTACAAATATCTCAAGGGCTGTCACATTGTAGAAGCATTATCTTTGTTCTCATTTGCACAGGGAAAGACTAGAAGCAATGGGATGAAACTGAATGGGAGGAGACACCAATTAGATATTAGAAAAAACTTTTTGACAGTTAGAGTGATCAATTAGTGGAACAGGCTGCCACGAGAGGAAGTGAGTTCTCCTTCAATGAAAGTCTTCAAACAGAGGCTGGACAGACATCTGTCTGGGATGATTTAGTGAATCCTGCTTTGAGCAGGGGGTTTGGACCAGATGACCCAGGAGGTCCCTTCCAACTCTACCATTCTATGATTCTTTGATTCTCATACTCCAAGCCACCATAGACCGAAACCAGAGGAGGCAAAGATGAGGGAAACAATGTTGAAGGTACAAACTCCTTTAATAGTGATTTATGGAGCACGTTAGGGATGGGAAGGAATGGAGGAAGCTTTAATCTAAATGCCACCAGATTGACCACTTCTAAGATCTCAAACGGACCAATAAACTTTGGACCGAACTTTGCAGACGGCACTTTAAGTTTAATGTTCCTAGATGACAAATAAACCTTATCCCAATCTTAAACACAGGACTTACCAAATGTCTTCTATTAATATTCCATTTTTAGCAAATCTAAGCAGTGCCAATATTCTTTTGAACCTCCCTGCAGACATCCCCAAGTCTCACTATGGCAACCTACGCCCCAGGACATTCAGAACTAATCACAGAAAATTCACCAAAAGGGGATGAAAACCATATTTACAGAAAAATGGTGTTGTCCATTAGACTGATTTACTCCATTGTAAAAAGAAAACTCAGCTCAAGGTAAAAACAAAGTCCTGTCCTCCTGCCGAGCCACCTCAAAACACCTTAAAATTTGTTCCAAAGATTGATTTGTCCTCCCAGTCTGACCGATGGTTTCAGGGTGGTAAGAAGATGGAAATGACAAGTTAATCTCTACTTTACTACAAAAAGCTCTCCAGAATTCAGAGACAAAATGTACTCCGATATCAGACACAATGTTAAACTGGATCCCATGTAACCTTACAATATGAGACACAAACAACCTGGAGAGAGTATCCTTTTGTGTAATCCTGGCAAAGGAGTAAAATGAGCTTGTTTGCTGAATTAGTCAACTATCACCCAGATAGTAGTGTTCCCACCAGAGTCAAATCTGTGATGAAATCCATGGTCAAATGAGTCCAGGGTCTTTCTGTAACTGGTGATGGAGCCTATTCCCAGGTCGTCTGGCTATGACTGACTTTATCGCATGCACTGACTTCACAAACAGAAACAAAATCTTTAATATCATTATGCATGGATGGCCACCAAAAAAGTATCGCAATGGCTTTCCGTGTAGCAGTAGCCCCAGGATAACCACTCAAGATGGAATCATGAACTTACTTTTATACCTGCAATCTTAGGTACACAGGCAAAAATATTTTGGAACCCTGGAATAGAGGAAGGAGCCAATGACTCGACTTTATGGATCTCCTCTTCTAATTCCAATTATTGTAGATTATAATCTCACATGATCAGGGTTGTCTTATTTTCCTTTAATTATTGTATTATATTTAATATTGTTACTTATTACTGTTCTGTATGAACTGTCAAACTGTAAAGCGCTGCGGAATATGTTGGCGCTATATAAATACAGGTTATTATTATTATTATTATTATTATTATTATTAATAATTCTGAGGTTACCATAGAAGCCACAATACCCTAAGTATAATGGAGGCTTGAGGTTCATGGGGAGAAACTGAATCAAGACTATGATATAATGTGTCAGCTTTCACATTCTTAGACTCCTGCCCGAATGTAATCGAAAAATTAAACCTATAGAAAAATAAGGACAATCTGGCTTGTCTAGCAATCTTTTAGCTGATTCAATGTAAGCTAGATGTCATGACTCAGATGTATGCCCAGGACCAGGGGCTCCTTCCCTGTACCTAAAACTCTACCTCACCCTATTACCTCGGTTACTTCTAAGGGTGCACCACAGTACATCAACCAAACGAACAAGGGCAACTGAAAATAACAGGCATACAAATATTCAGTCCCATATAGCAGAGTAATGCAACGGGGAGTGGAGGATGGGGAAAAACCAAAGTTAGAAGAGGAAAGTGAATTATCACACTTACAAACCAAAGCAAAAGTTACAGATAAATCCACCAAACTCCTTCTCATATAACCTCCAAACAACTATCCTCCCAGACATGCAACATAAGCCAGCTCTGACAATGTGCTTAAGTCAGGACCCAGATTATATAGGGGATAGAAGTGACTAACCGAGCTCATCTGAGAGCCCAGACTCCCACAGCTCCCAACATGGCCGATTAACCCCTGTACTGCCAAAATAAATTTACACTGCTTAAACAGAAGGTGAAGTGCTTCTTTTCAGCACAGGAGCAAGAGAAAACAGACACTACGGTCTTCTGGCTCCTGTTTGTAGCAGTAACCCTGTGACACTAGATTTTTGTGATCAGTCACAGATCACATTAAATGGATTAACCGCCCCTCCAAAAATTGCCTCCATTCCTCAAAGGACAATTTGACAGCAGCAACTGACGATTCCCAACATCATAATTTCTTTCTGCAGATGAAAATTTTTTAGAAAAAAAAGCATATGGACACAGGTTAGTCAGAGTTTTGGGCCCCTGAAATAAAACTGCCCCTACTCTGTTCTCTGAAGCATCCCCATCCACAAAGAATGGGTTCTTGGAGATCAGATTAGATCAGAATGGAAGCACAGGTGAAACACTCTTAATTTTTCAAATGCTCTGATCGCACCTGGTGACCAAACCTTGAGATTCTTCCTCTTACATGTAAGGTCAGTAAAAGGTTTAGCAATCTGAGAAAATCCCTTGTTAAATTTCCTATAATAGTTGGCAAATCCCAGAAAACGCTGTAAAGTCTTATCATCACGAGGTTGAATTCAATCAATTATTGCCTACATCTTCCCAGGGTCCATCTTAAACCCTCCTGCTGACAAGATAAACCCAAAGAATGAAATTTACTGAGCAGAAAAAAACACATTTATCTAATTTAGCAACCAAAGAGTTGCCCCTCAACCTTTGTAACGCAACACTGATATGTTCCTCAGTAGTATCAGTAGAGAAAATTAGAATATCATCCAGGTAAGCCACAGCATATCTTCCAATGCACTCACAGATAATATATTTCATAATATTTTGAAATACAACAGGTACATTGGATATCACAAACGCCATGACAAGGTTTTCAAATAGACCATCAGATATTAAAAGCGCCATTTTGCACTCATCATTTTTCCAGACGCGTTTCAAATTGTAAGCACTCAAGTTTAGAAACCACTTTGGCCCACAGAAAATAATTATATAGGTCAGACACAAGTGGAAGTGGGTTAGTATTTTTAACCAGGATTTTGTATAGTTCTCAGAAATCGAGGCTAGGACAGAGACCCCATCTTTCTTTTTAACAAAAAAAGATCCGGCAGCTACAGGAGAGGAGGAAGGAATGACCCTTCCGTAAACTTTTGTTAACGTATTCTGTCATAATGGTCCATTCAGGCCCAGACAAATTGTAAAGGTGAGCTTTAGGCAATTTGGAAGAAGATCAATAGCACAATCACAAAGATGATACTGAGATAGTGTTTCCACCCCTCTTTATGATAACACATCTCCAAAGTCCTTCAGGTATCCCAGAAGACCCTTCAGACTGGAGGAACATATTTGTACAGTTTTTAGACATTTCTTTCAACAATTGGGGCTCCATTTAGCAAATACTTTCTGACCCAAATCAATAACAGGATTGTGAATCTGCAATCATGGAAGCCCCAATACCAACCCAGCCGGTAAATTACCAAAAACAAAAGAGGAGATGGATTCAGCATGGAGTGCTCCCACTTGGAGCTTGAAACTCACCGTTACCCTCTTAAAAATTCCAGGCTAACGGTGTATTGTTAAGTTTGAAGATTTGAATGGATCTTTCTAAACTAACTGTCGCTAACTTTAAGCAGTAGTCCCATGAGCCGACACAAATGACCGGAGGTAAATTTATACCTCCAATCATATCTGTGTGCTCACTGATTTTACCGCCGATCAGAAGCAGCGTTTGCCTTGCAGACATGCACATTACAGCATGGCAAATACTGGATATTCGTGACCCCAATTTAAGTGAAAGAGGTCCGGGTACTGTTCTGGTACTCGACCCCAAACTTTTTGTAACTGTTAGGCCAAACACGCTGAACCCAAACATCCAGCTGTCCACCAAATCTCTAGCAAGGAGGGTATGTCATAAACAGAAGAAATAGACAAAGGCGTAGTCAGGTATGTTCTGAGCTCAGAATGTCTGGATACAGTGGATGAGAGCAGAAGGATTAATAGAGATGGATGGTCAGAACAAGGTCCAATGTCAGGCAATGAAAGATCAATAAACACAATGCAAGTCACAGAGAAAACTAACCGCACAGTAGTTGAAAGTACATCTGGCAGCACTCTGGGAGAAACAGCCAAGTTCAGTAGCCTGGAAATCAACTGAGACAATGAACACCTGAAGACAGTAAGCGCCTCCTAATATCAGGTTGGATAACTGAGCTGTCAACCAACAAACCGACAGCTCAGCATGCCCGTGCACCAGACTGGATGACTGAGCTGTCAATCAAAGTACTGATAGCTTCAGTACACCAATGTATCAGATTGGACAGCTGAGTGTCAGTAACAGCATCACAGACATATTGAGGGGTGGAAACATGACAGTTGTACTATTCAGTGTAGGTAAAAAAAACTGGTGGAGTAGAAATAGTGTACTAGAGGCATTCCTCAAAAAATCCTTATCAGGGCTTTATCTATTGTATTCAATATCAATGTAAGATGTACTATTTAGTGTTGGTAAAGCTGGTGGAGAACGGATAGGGCATTACAGACATTGCTGAAGAAAAATCCTCTCAAGGCTCCACGTATTGTATTCAAGTATTCAAAACAGCCATGAGATATACTATTTAGTGCAGGGAAAGCTGATGGAGAAAAGATAGGGCATTACAGGTGTTGCAGAAAAAAAGAAATCCTTATCAGCCCTCCATCTATTGTATTGAATTCTAGAGATGAGTGAACTTTTCCGAAAACGTTCATCAATCTCAAATTTGGCATGAAAATAGCTCAGTCAGATTCGTTTTCTGATTCACGGGCATTTTCCCTCAAAGTCAGCAAAATTCGGGCACAGTTGGGTAAATGTTGGGTAAATGATCGCGTTTCCACTAATGCTTTTGATAGGACTTTGGCCAGGATAATATTTCTGTATGATGAGTGGGAGTGACATGCTTCATGAGAGGGAGTGGTTGTGTCTTGTTCAGAGGAGCGTCAAAGTATATATTTTTTTAAAATTAACTTAATGTGTGTATATTTCGGCAGCCAATCAGGGCTCAGAAACCATCCACAATGTCCATACAAGGGATTCTGTCATTGGCTGCCAAAGTCACATGTCCCTCTCTATATAAAAAGCAGACATATTGTTTTGCTGGTGCCATTTGCTCAATGTAACAGAGCAGAGAGGCTTCTCCTGCTGCTACAAGTTGGCATATAGCTACATAAGATCCTGTAATGTGTGAAATCGACCTTTCAGCATCTAACTAGTTTGTGCTAATAGTGTTGTGCAGGCAGAAGTCCCCATTTCCTAATTCAAATCATTTGGGCTGATACTAAGTCAGGACTCAGGAGGTTACATTTACTAATTAAAACTGTTTAGGCTAATATTGGGGTGCAGACACCAGGCCCAATTTCCTAATTCAAATTGTTTGGGCTAATATGGTGTTGCGGTCAGGACTCAGGAGGTCACATTTGCTAATCAAAATAGTTTGGTCTAACATTGGGGTTCGTGCACAAGTGTTATGATTTGGTAGCCAAGGAGGACGGTAGCAAAAATAGGCTTAAACAACCAGGCACCCAGAGAGGATGGTAACTAGTAGACTGAAGACCCCTAAACTGCCAGCACAACTAGAAGTAGCCGTGGGACATGCCTACGGTACCCTAGATGCCTCGTCACAGCCGGAGAGATAACTAAGCCTAAAGAGAAAAGGTAGAAAGTTATCTGCCCCGGAGCAGACCCTCAAAGGAATAGGTAGGCCCCAAACATATATTAGTGGTGAGACAAGATGAAATACAAATGCAGGCAGAAAATAGAGTAAGCAAAGGCTGGGGCTCAAAACTGTCTAGATAGAACAAGACAGGACAGAACACTGTCTGCAATCCAGAAAAACACTAAGAAAAATTCCAACACTTATACAAAAATACTGAGACAACACGATCTCTCCCCCGTTAGATCAGACTCTGGTTTGCACTGGTAGCTAATAAGCAGACACTGAAACAATAAGGAACTGAAAATACTCAAACTGTCCCTGGTGTGAACTAGAAGCAAATCAGCGGATGCTGAAATAGCAGAGATCCGTAAATACATAAACAGTGGCAATAGACAGACAGGTTGCAGCACAGGCCCCCACAGGGGAACCTAGCTGCACAAAAACAAAAGGGAAGAAAACAGAGATGGACAAAAGTAAATGCCACAGCAATAAACAGAAAATAACTTATCTGAAAACTGCAGGACAAAGCAGGAAGCAGGCTGACTTCCAAAAGAGACCAGGAAGTAACTAATCACTGGTGAGAATCATGGGAGGGTTACTCACTTAAATCTTCCTAGTCATCACCATCAGTTTGCCAATTATCGCCCCCAGCTGATGAACTGCTGTCAGCCAAAACAGCTTCATTACCATCAGCAGCCACCAGAGGGAGCCCAAACTCCGAAGTCAGATCCAGAGCTTTCACAACACACAAGGCCACATTTCTTAGTTCAAATTGTTTGAGCTAATACTGTGTTGCAATCAGGACTCAGGAGGTGACATTTACTAATCAAAATTGTTTGGGGTAATATTGGGGTTCGGCTAGGAGGCCCCAGGGTTGTGAAATAGCTGGTTAAAAAAGGGGAAAGGTACATCCAACATAAGTGGGAAAAAGCAAGGTTGTGATGGGTAATAGGTAGTGTTGAGCGATACTGCTCGATATCTAAAAATATCGTATCGAAATGGTATCGCCGATATCACTAAATATCGTCGATATCCGATTCCGATACCGGAAGTCCAATGTAAGTCTATGGGAACAAAATATCGCAACTAAAAAAAACCTTTATTTTATATATATAATTGTGACATATATATATACATATATGTATAGTTTATACACTTCTACATAGTAAAATATCCTCTGATTCAATTGCCGGGTAAAGCCGGCTTCTGTGAAAAGACAGAAGCACCCGACATGAAATGACACTTGGTGTACATAGGGTTAACCATGTCTTTTCATGTCGTTTGCAATCTGATTTGCACAAACAATTACATCAGTCTATGTGTGCAAAATTTCACACCTGTAGGGGTTAATTAAAGGTGTAAATTCATTGTAAAAAAAACGGACTTTTTTGCTACGAATTTACACCTTTAATTAACCCCTACAGGTGTGAAATTTTGCACACTTACACTCATGTAATTGTTTGTGCAAATCAGATATCAAACTACATGAAAAAAATTGTCGTGGGGTCCCCCCTATTTTTGTTAACCAGCCAGATGAAGCAGACCGCTGAGGCCTGGTTTTTCAGGCTGGTAAGGATCCAATATCCATGGACCTTGCAAGCCTGATAATACCAGGCCACAGCAGTCTGCTTAGCTTGGCTGGTTAACAAAAATAGGGGATCCCCTCGAAAAAAAAACGGCGTAGGGGTCCCCCTATTTTTGTTAACCAGCCAAGTAAAATGCAGACTGCTGCGGCCTGGTATTAAAAGACTGTCAAGGCCCATGGATTTTGGCCCTCAACAGCCTGATAATACCAGGCTACAGCAGCCCCACATTTGGCGCATCAAAAGATGTGCCAATTGTGGCACTTTACCCGGCTCTTCCCACTGCCCTGTAGCGGTGGCAAGTGGGGTAATAAGGGGTTAATGTCACCGTTGATTGCACGGTGACAATAAGCCAGGTTAATAATGGAGAGGGGGTCAATAAGAAACCGATCCATTATTAATCCCAAAGTTATTAAATGCATAAAAAAAAGACAAAGCAAGAAAAAAGTATTTTAATGAAATAAAAGAGACAACACAGTTTTCATTTCTTTTATTGTACTCTCATTCCTGCGACGCCATCGATCTCCTGTAAAAAAAGAAAAAAAACAAACCAACAGTATACCACCTGTCCGACGCAGTCCATAGTAACGACAGTCCCACGACGATCCAGCTCTGCTACATCGCAATGACAGGCAGAGCCTGTCATCGCGACGCAGCACAGCTGATTACCTGCTTCCCCGGCGGTGACGTCATCGGACTGACTGCTTTACGGCCGGGATTACCCAGCAGTCACTGCAGTTATCGCGAGAAACTGCATGTGAACGTCGGGGAGAAGAGGATGGCGGCCATGAAGCAGTCCAGGCGGTGACCGCCGGAGATCTTCTGCCAGGTAAGTGCTGCTGACTCCTGACAAACCCGACCGACGGACACTGACAGTGACAGACCCGACCGACGGACACAGACAGTGACAGTGACAAATCCGATTCCGGTATTCGATATGACGAAAATATCGGTATTCGGAATCGAAAGGCCGATACAGCTAATATCGGCGGATATCCGATATTTGCAGTATCGTATCGCTCAACACTAGTAATAGGCTTGGTGTTCAATGTGTATGTGCATTAGGTGATAATTTAATTGAAAGTTCTACTGAACAAACACCAGCTTGTCCTATCCAAAGACAACTGACAACATCTGTTATTGGACAGGCTACCTGACTGCCTTTCTTTGGCAGCCTCACAGAGGTATGCCTTGTAGATGAGGGCCAGAAAAAGCTTGTGCTTCAGTGAATGTCAAGCACTGCATCAAGTGGCCTCTCCCCTTTTTCCTCCAGCTTAATATCACACAGTACAATCCTCAAAGGTGGCACCACAATTACCCTTGTTTCCCCAAGTGTCACAAACATCCAACCACCATCTAATTGTAGGGAACCACAGATGGGTGAGTCTGCAGAGCTGTTTATACATTCTATTTCATAGCCATCAGAGGTCTGCTCCAAAGATTCTGTTAGCACCACACCGGATCCCTGTTCTGACAGGCAGGGTCTCCGGCGTGTCACTTCACTCACCCGTGCTGTGGTTGTTTCTTCCTTTCCCCATGCTCTGCATGTGTAAGGTTCTTTGTCTCTTTTGACATGTTCCTTGAAACTCAGTTTTCCGTCGGCCATTTTGCTTTCTGTCTTTCTGCAGCTCTTGCCCTCAGTTAATATGGAGTTTCCAGTTTTCATGTTCCCGCCCTGATTCTCTCCTTCTTGCTTCTTAAGCAGCCTCAGCTGAACAATCAGTGCTCCTGAATCAAGCCTCAGTCAGCCTGTGACCTGACTCCTGGAAACCTAGGATTTTGGACTCCAGCTATTTCCTACTGAGGAACTTTGGAACACTTTTGGACTTTGGAAACCTGCTGTCTGGTGAATCCATGTTTGCAGAGGAATTACGGTACAGAGAAGAGATCCTGAACCTGCTTGGAGAGTTATTGTAGAGCTTGAAGTTACTCTGGCCTGCTGTGTTCTCCTGCCTCTGTTCCTGCAAACTATGTGACCTTTTCTGCATGCTTGTATGAAGTAATACAAGAAGTGTTGAGCGATACTGCTCGATATCTAAAAATATCGGATCGGAATGGTATCGCCGATATCACTAAATATCGTCGATATCCGATTCCGATATCGGAAGTCCATGTAAGTCTATGGGAACAAAATATCGCAACTAAAAAAACACTTTCTTTTGTTGTAAACACAAAATATACACACATAGAATACATATAATATATATATATATTATATATACATGTCATTGTGACATATATATATATACATATATTTATAGTTTATACACTTCTACATAGTAAAATAGACTCTGATTCAATTGCCAGGTAAAGCCGTGACATACCCCATAGAAGTAGACGGGCTCGGTGCCGAGTACCCCCAAAACCTCTGGCTCTGTGCGACTCAACTTGGGCGTCACGAACAGGATTCTGTAGCTCGCTATAAGCGAGTCCTGTGTGCCTGAATTGAACTGGTTTTGTGCTTGAGAATTGCTAAAATCATCAGAGAATGTATTTGCCATTTTTCAGCCATATCTGCGTCACGACGAGGCACTGGTGAAGAAGAAGGGCGTGCTCTTCGTGGGTGTACACTCACTCAGTGGCGCGAAAACGATGGCCGACCACTCTAAATGGTACTGCAATGTAAGATCGTGCCCCACAGCTCTTGAGTTCCGCCTCCTCATCCTCCTCAGTGTGCGGAAACTAACACGAAGGTCCCGCCTCACTACAAAAGAGGGGCCCTCTCCAGATGCTAATGACACATGTGACTTGGCAGAGATGGCTAATGGACACGAGCAGAAGTGTGAAGGGATGGAGCAGTCAGAGCTCTCCCCCACGGAAGCGACCCGATCGCCACGGAACCACCGTTGGGTACCCGGCCTGGAAACCCTCCTACGCTGCAAGAAGCGGAGGATACCCTAAGAGGCCTGGCCCGGCACCGGGAGGAGTTCGCCAGGATGGAAGCCAGCTGGCGTGCCCTAAAACTAAACTTGGAGCGGCGCCAATCCCTCTTACCTGAAGTGTCTGTACCGGAAGGTGAGGCACCCGTTCTAGTAGAGGAGTCCGTGCGGGCATCCCAGCCCTTGCAATGTGATCCGGTTGACGTTGTCGCAGTGGAGGCACCCGTTCCTGCAAAAAACGCTGCACCGGCAGCACCCCAGATCCCGCTGTCTGCCCCCGTCGCTGAGACAGAAGAAGCGACACCCGTCCTCATGGAGGAGGCCGCGCAGGCACCAGAGGTCTATCTGTCTGTACCGGAGCCCTGACTGTCATCTGTTCCAGAGCCGGCTGCTTCCTCCGCAGGTGAGCGCCGCCAGGACTGTCGGGCGCCAGGAGAGCTGCCGCAAACCGGACATCGTAAGCTGCAGTTTGATGGTGGAGACATGGAGATGCTGGTGGAGGAGAATTACAACCGGCATCAGGAGGAAGAGTGGAGACGTCGGGAGAGAGAAGCCGAGCGACAAAGGGAGCAGCGCGAATCCCAGAAGCTTCACCAACGTCACATCGAGAAGGACCGGGCAGATAAGGACCGGATGAGAAAAGATAAAAGTACGGTGAGGGAGCCGCGGCGTAAGGGTGCAGTACGGAGCTTTAAATTGAAAGCTGATTGGGGCTTCATCCAGGAGCCTGGACTTTATTTAGAAGTGTTTGTGACCCGGCGGGACGTGGAGACTCACCTCCCAGAAGGACACCCGGGGAGGGACCTGTTGCCAGGAGACTTGGTAACTTACACCCGACACTGGGGTTACAATGGATGGTATGCCCTAAATGTCACCAGGTGCGACCCCTGGTCCCCAGAGTGTCAGGAACCTGTGAGACCCTCGGAGCCTTCAGCCTCCCACATCCAGGCCTCTGCACAAGTGCCCACCCCACGCCGTAAATCTCCCCAGCCTCCCTCAGTGGTCTCCTCAGCAGCCCCAGCTATGGACATGATAATGATAGCTGGCCTGTACCCGGCGCCTGTTAGGCCCCCTGGGGTTCGTACAGTCCGGGACATAGGGTTCCAGACCCGGAGGGAGACGAAAGAGGTGGCCACACAGACACAGATAGCGGGTCACGACTTGACTGTACAGGCCACACGACGTCATCAGGTCCTGGTGGTCCTTGGTGTCTCGGATGTTTGGCAAGCATCAGAAGAGTACCAGGTGGTACCTGGAACACCCCTGCCAAAGAATTATAAATAACCCGGACAGGGTCCCTGTATGTAAATAGTTAAATTGTTGATGTACCCGGACGGGTGAATGTTCATAAAAAAGTTTTTTAATTTAATAAAAAAAACAACACAGTTTTGATTACTTTTATTAAAGTCTCATCCTGCGACGCCATCGATCTCCTGTAAAAAAATGAAAAAAAAAAACAGCAGTATACCACCTGTCCGACGCAGTCCATAGTAACGAGTGTCCCACGACGATCCAGCTCTGCTACATCAGAATGACATCAGAGGCAGGCAGGCAGGCAGAGCCTGTCATCCCGGCGCAGCACAGCTGATTACCTGCTTCCCCGGCGGTGACGTCATCGGACTGGTTTACGGCCGGGATTACCCTGCAGTCACTGCAGTTATCACGAAAAACTGCATGTGACCGCCAGGGAGAAGATAATGGCGGCCATCAAGCAGTCCAGGACGTGACCGCCGGAGATCTTCTGCCAGGTAAGTGCCGCTGACTCCTGACAGTCCCGACCGACGGACACTCACAGTGACAGTGACAAATCCGATTCCGGTATCCGATATGACGAAAATATCGGTACTCGGAATCGAAAGCCCGATACAGCTAATATCGGCCGATACCCGATATTTGCAGTATCGTATCGCTCAACAAAAAATACAAGTCATTTCATATCAACCTATGTCTCATGTGTTTTCCTCGCACCCAAGCACAAGACGCTATAGAAACTGTACACTATACATGACAAGATTCAGGAGCCAATGTTTAGTGTCTGCTGGGTCTGGGAAAGCCGTGTCTGCTGTGACTGTGGATATCAGATGTCCGTTTAATACCTTCTGTGATGACAGTGGTTGTGACTTCTCACAACCATTCCAGGTGAGCGCATTCCCTTAAATGTTACTCTGGAGTGTTACCAGAGGTAAACACTATTGTTTTTTTTTTTTCCTTTCCTCTTCTCCTTCCAGCACTTCTGCCTTAAAAGATCTAGAAGATGGAGGCCCGCATAAAGGAGCTTTGCGGAGTGACTGATACAATCCTTGCAGATATACAGACTATAAAGACCCATTTTGCAAGCCTACAGGACCTCACTAATCATAATTTGCAAGTGTTTGAACAAACTACTCAGGAATTACGAGCCAGGATTGAGGCTCTAGAGGAACGAGTCCAGGCTCCTGCCATAACCCCGAGTTCTGGGATCCCCAAGTTACCTCCTTTTCGTTTTGGCGGTGAACGTGAGAAATTCAGGGGATTTATTAACCAATGCAATCTATTTTTCTCTGCACATGCTTCACAATTTCCCACTGAACGATCCAAAGTGCTTACTATAATCATGTTGCTTACCAATAAGGCTTTGATGTGGGCAAACCCTCTGATTGAGACTGAGGATGATTGTTTGAATCACCTTGATGCTTTTATTTCAGCCATGGGCAGGTGTTTGATGACCCCAATTGAGGTGCAACAGCTGAAGCAGCCATGTTAACTTTGCGCCAAGGTAAGCGTTCAGTAGCCGAATATGCCTTGGATTTCAGGAGATGGGCTCTTGATACCACTTGGGACACTTCCGCCAAAAAATCTATTTTTCGGAAAGGGTTATCTCCACTGATTAAGGATGAACTTGCTCGTGCCGACCCTCCCACTGCGTTAGGTGACTTTATTAACTATTGTATCCGTATTGATGCTCGTCTGACTGAACGCAGACAAGAGAGATGGTTCGAAAATATACCAACAAACTACCTGCGCCTCCAAAAAAGAAGAGAGTCCCCGTATTAAACTAAAATTGTCCGTGGAAAAATGTTTAAGCAATATTAAGAGTCATAAATGCCAGTGCAGTCTGCTTACTTGCATGTTTCCAGGGAGGCTGATCAGAGAAGGAGGAAGTGCTTGCTTTGTGCGAGTAGTTTCTGGATCACACACATGAATGAAGCACACAGCAGTGCTGGAGCAGGGAGCGTCCTCCATGTAGTTAGAATAAGCTTGCTGTGCGCGAGTGATCACGGTGGAAGTACTGAGCGGTGTGCTCCGGCCTTGAGACGCCGCTAGTCCGAAGCGAGCAAGACAGGGGGCAGGGCAAAAAAGTTGGTGACGTCACCTGGGTATAGGAGGCTGGAGGGGTCAAAAACAACCGACGCGTTTCAAAGGTACACGGACCTTCTTCATCAGGGATTCTGACCTGTTGGTAGACCAGCCTTTTATACATGCATAAGCCCCACACCCCTCCCCCTTCTCTAGAAGGCTGAGAAAAAGATATTTCTAGTGAGGGATATGTGGATATTGATGAAATATTGGCCCCCCTAAAGGCTAGATATTATTTAAGGGTACAACTAGTACTACCTAATGGATAACTAAAACGTAAAACATTTATTCTTATTTGATTAAAATATACGGTTATATCCTACATAGATATAACTGTACCTGTTGAACAATAAATTATAACATGTGTTAAATAGATAAAATAGATAAAATAAGGTAACGCAAAATAAAACATTTTTGTTTAAAATCCTATTAATACAACATTTAAGATGATTTTCTAAATGATTTTCTACATGTACGTCTACTACCCAAACACTATTATATGGTAGAGTTGTATTATAAAAATATGTTGAGAAAGAATTATTATAAAATACACTACTACCAATAGTGAACACTGATTAAAAAAGATTTTTGTAAGGTTTATTAAGGTGTGTTTAAGAAAACGCGTACAGTTCAATCTCCTGGTTCAGCCCTGTGGGGGCCAGACTATCCAGGGTAAAAATCCAATGGGATTCCATCCTAGACATCTTTTTGATGTAATCTCCACCTCTTTTGCTTTTCTGAATAACCTATATGCCACAGAAGTGGATTTCCCGTACAGATTTATTATGATATTCAGCAAAATGTTTGGAGAGTGGGTGGCCCATAAAGCCTTTTTTGATGTTATTGAAATGTTCCCTCATGCGATCCAAAAGCCTACGTTTAGTGCGTCCAACGTATAGCTTATTGCAAGGGCACTGGATTATATAGATAACCCCCGCAGTAAGACATGTAATGAGGTTCTTGATTTGGAAAGAATGTTTTTTATGTGCATCTTGGAAAGTCATTTGTTTCGTTTTATGAAAATTAGTCCTGATGCAACATGTACATGTACACACGGTACAAAACCCTTAGAGGAAGTACTTGTTGGAACAACTGTATTGTTTCCAATAGTGGGAGCAATCATATTTCCCAGAGTCTGGGCCTTCCTAAAAACAAATTTGGGACGGGGTGCTAGAAGCCCACCAATTTTTTTGTCGCCCTGGAGAATAAACCAATATTTTGAAATTATGTTCTTAAACTGTCTGTAATTGTGGTGGAACTGGGTGACAATTGGTAAATCCCAGATTTGTTCTATAATAGTAGGTGGATGCGTGGTTATGGGTTGAGTTTTATGGATCAGGCTGTCTCTTCGGTACATTTTCAATTTCTTTACTAGTTTTTAATAATAGTGGTGCAGAATAACCTTTATCTACAAATTGCTGTGTCAAATATTCAGTTTCTTTATGGTAATCCTGGATTTTTGAGCAATTGCGTCTCACACGTGTGAATTGGCTTTTTGGGATGTTGGTTAGCCAAACAGGTAGATGACAGCTATTGATGTCAATAAAGCTGTTAACATCCACCTCTTTGTGATGACACTTAGTATTTATAGTGTCGGCTTCAATAAAAATTTCCAAGTCCAAGAAATTGACACTAGTTATACTAGTGGTAGACGAAAATTCTAGGCCAAATGAGTTCATGTTCAGATTAGAAATGAATATATTTAAGTCTTCCTGTGGTCCCTCCCAGATGAACAGTACATCATCTATAAATCTACGCCACACCACCAGGCCTGGATGTAATTGTCCTGACCGAAAAATGTGTGACTCCTCCCACTTGGCTACATATAAATTTGCATAACTGGGGGCAAAGCGCGTACCCATGGCCGTGCCCCAAGTTTGCAAATAAAATTGGTCCTCATATGTGAAATAATTATGCTGAAGAATAAACCGTATGCAGTCAATGATAAATTGGACTTGTGCCTCCTTATAGGTACCCAATTTGTTGAGAAAATATTCAGATGCTTCACAGCCTTTCTGATGGTCAATTATGGTATAAAGGGATTTAATGTCAAGGGTACCAAGTATAAAGCCTTTTTTCCATGTAATCTCCCCAAGTATCTGTAATGTGTGGCTTGTGTCCTTGAGGTAGGCTGGAACTAAAGTTAAACATTTTTGTAAATATGTGTCCACATATCTAGAAAGATTGGAGTTGAGACAATTGATGCCTGAAATTATAGGTCTCCCTGGTGGGCATTCTTGGTTTTTATGCAACTTAGGGATGTGATAAAACACTGCTATACTTGGGGTTTTGTTCAAGACATAATGAAACTCCTTATTGTTTAATATACCTTCACGTTTTCCTTTGGTGACCAAAATGTTAAGATAATTGATAAATGTTGTAGTCGGGTTGTTAATTAGTTTCCTATAGGTTTGTGTATCACCCAGGAGTCTCATTGATTCTGTGTGATACATACTTTTATTGAGTAGTACGATGCCCCCTCCCTTATCTGCTGGGCGTATAATAATATTGTTATTACATTGAAGATTTTGAATGGCCTTTCGTTCTTTACTGTTTAGATTGCATGGGGTATATTTCCAATTCTTAGATTTTATCTTTCTAATATCTGCTACCACCATCGTTTCAAATGTATGAAAAGCACTGGAATATTCCTGTATAGGGTTGAATGTGGATGGATTAGCCAGATTCGTATGAGTATAATTGGATGGCGTGATACACGCTTGGGTAGATGCTAGTGGTCCTTTTTTCAAAAAATATTTTTTGATGGCTAAATTACGTAGAAATTTCTTTAAGCCAATATATAGATCGAATGGCTTTGATCTAGTAGTAGGGGCAAATTTTAAGCCCTTTTGGAGGAGAGAACAATCAGATGCAGACAGAGTATAGGAACTTAAGTTGTAAATTCTTTGGTTGGAGGAGCTAGAGGTATAATTAGAAGCTACTTTTGTTTTTATTTTTGTTTTTGTTTTGGTGAGTTTCCCCCCTCTTTTACCCCTCTTAGTTTGTTTGATCTTACTTGAAAAAAATCCCGATTGATTGAGGTGCGAGGAGTGGGACCCCTGTTGGTTTTTAAGGGTGGTAGATGAGGATTCTTATTTTTATCCATGTTGGTTTTGCTTGTTGTTTTAATCCGGTTAACTGGTGCCCATTTTGATATAGTATTGGGTTTTGATCGAACAGAGGGTTGAATGCTAGTGGATGTTGTGGCAATCTCCTGATCAATCCTACACCTGTTTTGAGGTGTTGGTGATCCCACCTCTGTTTCCATAAGTGTTAGTGGTATATACCTATTTGATACCGGTATTTGCGGGGAGGTAGTAATATTATTATGAATTTCTTCTAACGGTATTGGAGTCAATACTGGCGTGGCACCAATATCAAAAGATAGCTCCAAAACTGTTGAATTTATATGATCCGAAAGATTGACAGCTGTCTGCTTGTTAGTTTCTTTATTATAATGAGTCACCGGAGTATATTGAGTGGAATTGGAGTTTGTATATACCGAGAAAACAGACGAATATTCAGGTGCATTATATGGTAATGTAATGTTATATTCATCTATGGTTAGTAGATCATCTGACCTCTGTTGACAGGTGGATGTTTCTAATACCATTTTACCTGATGCATTAAGGTAAGTCTCCCTAGGAATATCATCTCTTTGAAATTTTTTAATTTTTTTAGCTATAATTTCTTGTTCCTTGGTTTTTAACCTTGATAATATATTGTCCACTAATTCATGGAAGTTTCCTAGATGTTCAAGTTGTTCGAGTTGATCAAGTAATTTAACCACTTGGCCACTAGTAGATTGAAGATTGGCAGTCCTCTTTTCAATAATAAATTGCAATACTTTAAAAGAAAAATTAGAGAACATGGCATCCCATTCTTGTTGTATGCCTTCAGTACCGAAGTCACCTGCTAGGGTTTTATAGATAACCAACCCCTTTGGTATGATTTTGGCTTGAATGTATTTCTCCAGGGTTGCTACCTCCCAGAGGTCCCGTAATTCAGTGAGAAGATGTTTTTCAAGAGATCTTAGTAGATCTTTAACCTGCTGGTCATTTTTAGCCCTAGAGTTTTCAAGAGGAAAACGTGCCTGTACTCGAGAGAAACGTAGTTCCCTATCAGCTCTAATAGCACTAATCGCCATGAGGTGCAGCCTATGTGTGCGTGCACAGCAAACAGATAAGAAAAGAAAAGATAGATAACACTGGCGCTACCTCAGAAGGTGGGGGCTGGGTGAGTGAAGACAATATGAGCGTTCACTATGGATAGAGGCTGCTGGAGATAGGTCAGTAGCTGTGCGGTGACTAACCAGGATGCCCAAAGACTGGAGCAAATAAAAAGAAAATATACCAACAAACTACCTGCGCCTCCAAAAAAGAAGAGAGTCCCCGTATTAAACTAAAATTGTCCGTGGAAAAATGTTTAAGCAATATTAAGAGTCATAAATGCCAGTGCAGTCTGCTTATTGCATGTTTCCAGGGAGGCTGATCAGAGAAGGAGGAAGTGCTTGCTTCGTGCGAGTAGTTTCTGGATCACACACATGAATGAAGCACACAGCAGTGCTGGAGCAGGGAACGTCCTCCCTGTAGTTAGAATAAGCTTGCTGTGCGCGAGTGATCACGGTGGAAGTAGTGAGCGGCGTGCTCCGGCCTCGAGACGCCGCTAGTCCGAAGCGAGCAAGACAGGGGGCAGGGCAAAAAAGTTGGTGACGTCACCTGGGTATAGGAGGCTGGAGGGGTCAAAAACAACCGACGCGTTTCAAAGGTACACGGACCTTCTTCATCAGGGATTCTGACCTGTTGGTAGACCAGCCTTTTATACATGCATAAGCCCCACACCCCTCCCCCTTCTCTAGAAGGCTGAGAAAAAGATATTTCTAGTGAGGGATATGTGGATATTGATGAAATATTGGCCCCCTAAAGGCTAGATATTATTTAAGGGTACAACTAGTACTACCTAATGGATAACTAAAACGTAAAACATTTATTCTTATTTGATTAAAATATACGGTTATATCCTACATAGATATAACTGTACCTGTTGAACAATAAATTATAACATGTGTTAAATAGATAAAATAGATAAAATAAGGTAACGCAAAATAAAACATTTTGGTTTAAAATCCTATTAATACAACATTTAAGATGATTTTCTAAATGATTTTCTACATGTACGTCTACTACCCAAACACTATTATATGGTAGAGTTGTATTATAAAAATATGTTGAGAAAGAACTATTATAAAATACACTACTACCAATAGTGAACACTGATTAAAAAAGATTTTTGTAAGGTATATTAAGGTGTGTTTAAGAAAACGCGTACAGTTCAATCTCCTGGTTCAGCCCTGTGGGGGCCAGACTATCCAGGGTAAAAATCCAATGGGATTCCATCCTAGACATCTTTTTGATGTAATCTCCACCCCTTTTGCTTTTCTGAATAACCTGTATGCCACAGAAGTGGATTTCCCGTACAGATTTATTATGATATTCAGCAAAATGTTTGGAGAGTGGGTGGCCCATAAAGCCTTTTTTGATGTTATTGAAATGTTCCCTCATGCGATCCAAAAGCCTACGTTTAGTGCGTCCAACGTATAGCTTATTGCAAGGGCACTGGATTATATAGATAACCCCCGCAGTAAGACATGTAATGAGGTTCTTGATTTGGAAAGAATGTTTTTTATGTGCATCTTGGAAAGTCATTTGTTTCGTTTTATGAAAATTAGTCCTGATGCAACATGTACATGTACCACACGGTACAAAACCCTTAGAGGAAGTACTTGTTGGAACAACTGTATTGTTTCCAATAGTGGGAGCAATCATATTTCCCAGAGTCTGGGCCTTCCTAAAAACAAATTTGGGACGGGGTGCTAGAAGCCCACCAATTTTTTTGTCGCCCTGGAGAATAAACCAATATTTTGAAATTATGTTCTTAAACTGTCTGTAATTGTGGTGGAACTGGGTGACAATTGGTAAATCCCAGATTTGTTCTATAATAGTAGGTGGATGCGTGGTTATGGGTTGAGTTTTATGGATCAGGCTGTCTCTCGGTACATTTTCAATTTCTTTACTAGTTTTTAATAATAGTGGTGCAGAATAACCTTTATCTACAAATTGCTGTGTCAAATATTCAGTTTCTTTATGGTAATCCTGGATTTTTGAGCAATTGCGTCTCACACGTGTGAATTGGCTTTTTGGGATGTTGGTTAGCCAAACAGGTAGATGACAGCTATTGATGTCAATAAAGCTGTTAACATCCACCTCTTTGTGATGACACTTAGTATTTATAGTGTCGGCTTCAATAAACATTTCCAAGTCCAAGAAATTGACACTAGTTATACTAGTGGTAGACGAAAATTCTAGGCCAAATGAGTTCATGTTCAGATTAGAAATGAATATATTTAAGTCTTCCTGTGGTCCCTCCCAGTTGAACAGTACATCATCTATAAATCTACGCCACACCACCAGGCCTGGATGTAATTGTCCTGACCGAAAAATGTGTGACTCCTCCCACTTGGCTACATATAAATTTGCATAACTGGGGGCAAAGCGCGTACCCATGGCCGTGCCCCAAGTTTGCAAATAAAATTGGTCCTCATATGTGAAATAATTATGCTGAAGAATAAACCGTATGCAGTCAATGATAAATTGGACTTGTGCTTCCTTATAGGTACCCAATTTGTTGAGAAAATATTCAGATGCTTCACAGCCTTTCTGATGGTCAATTATGGTATAAAGGGATTTAATGTCAAGGGTACCAAGTATAAAGCCTTTTTTCCATGTAATCTCCCCAAGTATCTGTAATGTGTGGCTTGTGTCCTTGAGGTAGGCTGGAACTAAAGTTAAACATTTTTGTAAATATGTGTCCACATATCTAGAAAGATTGGAGGTGAGACAATTGATGCCTGAAATTATAGGTCTCCCTGGTGGGCATTCTTGGTTTTTATGCAACTTAGGGATGTGATAAAACACTGCTATACTTGGGGTTTTGTTCAAGACATAATGAAACTCCTTATTGTTTAATATACCTTCACGTTTTCCTTTGGTGACCAAAATGTTAAGATAATTGATAAATGTTGTACTCGGGTTGTTAATTAGTTTCCTATAGGTTTGTGTATCACCCAGGAGTCTCATTGATTCTGTGTGATACATACTTTTATTGAGTAGTACGATGCCCCCTCCCTTATCTGCTGGGCGTATAATAATATTGTTATTACATTGAAGATTTTGAATGGCCTTTCGTTCTTTACTGTTTAGATTGCATGGGGTATATTTCCAATTCTTAGATTTTATCTTTCTAATATCTGCTACCACCATCGTTTCAAATGTATGAAAAGCACTGGAATATTCCTGTATTTGCCCCTACTACTAGATCAAAGCCATTCGATCTATATATTGGCTTAAAGAAATTTCTACGTAATTTAGCCATCAAAAAATATTTTTTGAAAAAAGGACCACTAGCATCTACCCAAGCGTGTATCACGCCATCCAATTATACTCATACGAATCTGGCTAATCCATCCACATTCAACCCTATACAGGAATATTCCAGTGCTTTTCATACATTTGAAACGATGGTGGTAGCAGATATTAGAAAGATAAAATCTAAGAATTGGAAATATACCCCATGCAATCTAAACAGTAAAGAACGAAAGGCCATTCAAAATCTTCAATGTAATAACAATATTATTATACGCCCAGCAGATAAGGGAGGGGGCATCGTACTACTCAATAAAAGTATGTATCACACAGAATCAATGAGACTCCTGGGTGATACACAAACCTATAGGAAACTAATTAACAACCCGAGTACAACATTTATCAATTATCTTAACATTTTGGTCACCAAAGGAAAACGTGAAGGTATATTAAACAATAAGGAGTTTCATTATGTCTTGAACAAAACCCCAAGTATAGCAGTGTTTTATCACATCCCTAAGTTGCATAAAAACCAAGAATGCCCACCAGGGAGACCTATAATTTCAGGCATCAATTGTCTCACCTCCAATCTTTCTAGATATGTGGACACATATTTACAAAAATGTTTAACTTTAGTTCCAGCCTACCTCAAGGACACAAGCCACACATTACAGATACTTGGGGAGATTACATGGAAAAAAGGCTTTATACTTGGTACCCTTGACATTAAATCCCTTTATACCATAATTGACCATCAGAAAGGCTGTGAAGCATCTGAATATTTTCTCAACAAATTGGGTACCTATAAGGAGGCACAAGTCCAATTTATCATTGACTGCATACGGTTTATTCTTCAGCATAATTATTTCACATATGAGGACCAATTTTATTTGCAAACTTGGGGCACGGCCATGGGTACGCGCTTTGCCCCCAGTTATGCAAATTTATATGTAGCCAAGTGGGAGGAGTCACACATTTTTCGGTCAGGACAATTACATCCAGGCCTGGTGGTGTGGCGTAGATTTATAGATGATGTACTGTTCATCTGGGAGGGACCACAGGAAGATATAAATATATTCATTTCTAATCTGAACATGAACTCATTTGGCCTAGAATTTTCGTCTACCACTAGTATAACTAGTGTCAATTTCTTGGACTTGGAAATTTTTATTGAAGCCGACACTATAAATACTAAGTGTCATCACAAAGGGTGGATGTTAACAGCTTTATTGACATCAATAGCTGTCATCTACCTGTGTAATGTATGTGGTACAGTTCATATAGCGTCTTGTGCTTGGGTGCGATGAAAATACTTGAGACACAGGTTGATAAAGAAAGTCTTGTATTGCTTCATACAAATTGGCAAAAATAAACACACAGGTTGCAAACACAGAAGCAGGAGACACAGCAGGCCAGAGTAATCTAAGCTCAGCAATAACTCTCCACAACAGATTCAGATCTTCTTCTCTGTTACCGCAAGTCCATGCAAACGTGAGGCTCTCAAGAGCAGAGTTCAGAGTCCACAAGTGCTTCAGAGTTCCTCAGTAGGAATGGCTGGAGTACAAGGTCCAAGGCTTCAGGAGTCAGAACACAGGTTCACTGCAGGCTAGATTCTGAAGCACTGATTGCTCAGCTGTGGCTGTTTAAGAAGCAAACGGAGAGAATCAGGGCGGGAACATGCAAGCTGGAAAACTCCATTTTGACTGAGGGCAAGATAGCTGCAGCAAAACAGAAAGCAAAATGGCCGACGAACAAACTGAGTTTCAGAAACAGATACACAGAACCTTACATTACTCCCCCCTTAGGGACAACCTCCGGATGACCTCAGACCAGGCTTGTGTGGGTACCTCTGATGAAACTGACGGAGCAAGCGAGGAGCATTAACGTTATTGACTGGCTCCCATGAGTTGTCCTCCACTGGGTAGCCCTGCCATTTAATCAGATATTGTAACTGATTTCTATACAACCTGGAATCTAAAATCCTTTCCACCACAAATTCCTCCTGACCATCGACTAGCACTGGGTCAGGGCAAGGAGAAGAACGTCCAGGAAACGTATTGGGTGTCGCAGCCTTTAGTAGGGATACATGAAAGACAGGGTGGATTCTCATAGTTCTGGGCAATTGAAGACGACAAGCAACGGCACTTATAATTTTACTGATTTTATAGGGTCCAATGTACTTATGTCCCAACTTAGACGATGGAATCCTTAACTTAAGATTTCTGGTTGACAGCCAGACCAGGTATCCTACCTTAAAAGCTGGTGCAGGTTTACGAAATTTATCTGCTGCCTTCTTGTACCTTTCCTGAGCCGATTCCAGATTCTCCTTTAGAAGATCCATATTCTTCTGTAAAGTCGTGACTCTTTCAGCCACTGCTGGCAAAGGCGTCTCTATGGGAAATCGTGGTAGAATGTTAGGATGATAACCTAGATTAGAGTAAAAAGGAGACTGTTTAGTGGAGGCACTCTGAGAGTTGTTGTAAGAGAACTCAGCCAATGGAAGTAGATCCACCCAATCATCCTGTAGGTGGCAGATAAAGCAGCGGAGATACTGCTCCAGGGTTTGATTGGTTCGTTCGGTTTGTCCATTAGTCTGGGATGAAAAGCAGAAGAAAGGTTTACTTTAATGTCCAATGCTGCACAGAAATTTTGCCAAAACCTAGAAGTGAATTGCACCCCTCGATCCGAAATAACCTCATCCGGTACTCCATGTAAGCGAAACACATCTTTAATCATCAAATCTGATGTCTGTTTTGCAGTGGGTAAGCCGACACAAGGGATAAAATGAGCTGCCTTTGTTAGACGGTCAACCACCACTAGAATAGTGTTCTTCCCTTGAGAGGTTGGTAATTCCACAATGAAGTCCATAGAAATGGATCCCCACGGGCGGGACGGGGTGGGAAGAGGCTGTAACAGACCAGTTGGTGAAGAGCGAGGTGTTTTGCATCTTGCACAAACCTCACACGAAGTGACATAGTCCAAAACATCCTTCCTACAAGTGGGCCACCAAAAGAAACGAGAAAGAAATTCCTGTGTCTTTAGAATTCCTCTATGCCCGGCTATTTTGGAATCGTGAATGAGTTGCAATACTCTCAATCTGACTGTTTCAGGTATATACAGACGTTGTCCCAGAATCCACACACCATTCTTAAAGACAAGACTTACGTCCCTTGGGGGTTGAGCCAAAAAAGAATCCGCATGGTATGCTTCCTTGATGTCTTTAATTAGGTCTTGATGATGAATCACTCCTAGGAATCTAGAGTCAGGAAGATAGTCTTAGGAGGAGTAATTGGACGTGTCTCTGCTGAGTAAATCCTAGAGAGTGCATCAGCCTTTCCATTGCGCGATCCTGGTCTATAAGAAATAATAAAATTAAATTGGTTTAAGAAAAGATTCCAGCGAGCCTGGCGAGGAGTCAGGCACTTAGCCGACCTGATAAACTCAAGATTACGATGGTCTGTCAGAACGACTATTTGCTGTGCAGCTCCTTGAAGAAGGTGTCTCCATTCTTTGAAGGCGGCAATAATGGCCAACAACTCTCTATTGCCCACATCGTAGTTCTTCTCAGCCGAAGACAACTGCTGGGAAAAGAAGGCACAGGGATGCAAGACATTCTTCTCACCTGTTCTCTGAGAGAGTATAGCTCCCACGGCACAGTCTGAAGCATCCACCTCTATTATGAAGGCAAGCTCTGGGTTGGGATGTACTAGGATAGGTGCAGTGGTAAATTTATCTTTTAGACGGGAAAATGCTTCCTGGGCTTGGGGAGTCCAGGAGAACTTAGACTCTTTCCGGTAAGTTGGGTGATAGGTGACACTACCTCAGAGAAATTTCTAATGAAACGTCTATAGAAGTTGGCAAACCCGATGAAGCGCTGTACCTCCTTCACATTTCTAGGACTTGGCCAATCATTGATGGCTTGGGTTTTACTTCCATCCATACTAATTCCTTGTGTAGACAGTACATACCCCAGAAATTGAATTTCGGTCTTTGGAATTCACACTTTTCAAGCTTGATGTAAAGATGATTTTGTCTTAGACGTTCCAAGACCATTCTCACATGTCCATGATGTTCCTCTGTGGAGTTAGAAAAAATTAAAATATCATCCAAATAAATTACCACGAATGTATCCAGGAGATCCCTGAAGATGTCATTCACCAAGTGTTGGAAAGTGGCTGGGGCGGTACTCAGACCAAAAGGCATAACTAGATATTCAAAGTGTCCATAGCGTGACCTGAATGCAGTCTTCCATTCATCCCCAGGTCTAATACGGACTAAGTTATAGGCCCCACGAAGATCTAGTTTAGAAAAAATTTTGGCATGTCGCACTCTCTCCAATAACTCAGGGATTAAAGGCAATGGATAACGGTTTCTAATAGTAACCTTATTGAGTTCCCTATAGTCTACGCATGGTCTCAGGATCCATCTTTCTTCTTTACAAAGAATATGGGTGCCCCTGCAGGAGATGAAGAGGGGCGTATGAAGCCCTTGGCTAGATTTTCGTCTATGTACTCTTTTAAAGCCTTCAGCTCGGGCCCCGCCAGGGGTAGATCTTACCAAAAGGTATCTCTGCTCCAGGCAATAATTCAATTGGACAATCATATGGACGGTGAGGAGGAAGCTGGTCAGCGTTCTTCTTGTCACATAAATCCACATAGTCCTGGTATACAGCTGGTAGTTCAGGGACTGACATGGTTCCTTTAGGAACAGAGCAAGCTGAAATTTTTGGACTCATCTGTTTCTCTGGAAAGTGTAATTCCTTGGTCTCCCAGTTAATGGTAGGATTCTGAGCCTGCAGCCATGGTAGCCCTAGAATAATGGGAAAGTGAGGAGAAGAGATAAGCATAAAGGACAGTTTCTCTTGATGATCTTTACCCATAAGAACCTTTAAAGGCTCTGTTTCCTGATCCACTGGTCCAGAGGTCAGCAGGGAGCCATCCACAGTTTCCATCTGTACTGGAGTAGCCTTCTTCACTGAACGTATTCCCTGTTTCAGAGCAAAGGAGACATCCATAAAATTTCCACTTGCACCTGAGTCGATCATAGCAGAGCTAGACACCCAGGCTGAGTCAACCCAGAGTTTGATGGAAAGAAAACAGTGAGAATTGTTTTTTTTACAACTCAGCTGGGACAACCGCTGAGGAAACTTGAAAGATGGCAGCATTTACACAGTCAACGTCCTCAGAGGTAACGGAGTTTAAGTCCGAGAAATCAAGATCTGTTGCTGCAGATCTCTCTGGAGCCTGAGGCTCGGACCTGACAGATCCCCTCTCGCAACACTCACAATGAATGAGTGCTGCAGTAGTCTTGCGAGAACGGCTGGGGCAGTTAATAATAAAGTGCCCTGACTTACCACAATAAAAACATAGATTTTCCTTAAAACGATGTTCCTTGCGTGCATCACTAACCCGTCGTAGTAAAGAGTCTACCTGCATGGGTTCAGGTTCAGGTTCCCGTGTAATCCTATTCAAAGGTTCCTTAGCTGGAGAGGAAGGTAGGAAAAGGTTAGTACGATTGCTTTCGAACCATCTCTCTTGCCTGCGTTCAGTTAAACGAGTATCAATACGGATGCAGTAGTTAATAAAGTCACCTAACGCAGTGGAGGGTCGGCACGAGCAAGTTCATCCTTAATCAGTGGGGATAACCCCTTTCGAAAAATAGATTTTTTGGCGGAATTGTCCCAGGTGGTATCAAGGGCCCATCTCCTGAAATCCAAGGCATATTCAGCTACCGAGTGCTTACCTTGGCGCAAAGCTAACATGGCTGCTTCAGCTGTTGCACCTCGATTGGGGTCATCAAACACCTGCCCCATGGCTGAAATAAAATCATCAAGGTGATTCAAACAATCATCCTCAGTCTCAATCAGAGGGTTTGCCCACATCAAAGCCTTGTTGGTAAGCAACATAATTATAGTAAGCACCTTAGATCGTTCAGTAGGAAATTGTGAAGCATGTGCAGAAAAAAAAAGATTACATTGATTAACAAATCCCCTGAATTTTTCACGTTCACCACCAAAACGAAAAGGGGGCAACTTGGGAATCCCAGAACTCGGGGCCACGGCAGGAGCCTGGACTCGCCCCTCCAAAACCTCAATCCTGGCTCGCAAATCCTGGGTAGTCTGTCCAAACACTTGCAAATTGTGATTATTTAGGTCCTGAAGATTTGTAAAACGGGTCTTTATATTCTGCAAATCTGCAAGGATATTATCAGTCACTCCGCAAAGTTCCTTTATGCGGGCCTCCATTTTCCAGATCTTTTAAGACAGGATACTGGAAGAAGAGGAGAAAAAAAAAAAACAATAGTGTTCACCTGTGGCAACACTGAAGAAAGAAAAAACTTTAAGGGAACTGCTCACCTGGAATGGTTGTGAGAAGTCACAACCACTATCATCACAGAAAGCTTTCAACCAGACATCTGATATCCAGAGTTTCAGCAGACAAAAAGAGAAGAGGAAAAAAAAAAAAAAAAAAAAAAAACAATAGTGTTTACCTGTGATAACACGCAGAAAAAAAATTAGGAATGCTCACTGGAATGGTGTGAGACATCACAACCACTGTCATCACAGAAAGTACAACGGACATCCGATATCCACAGTACAGCAGACAAGCCTTTCCAGACCCAGCAGACACTAACGTTTGGCTTCAGAATCTTGTAATGTATGTGGTACAGTTCATATAGCGTCTTGTGCTTGGGTGCGATGAAAATACTTCAGACACAGGTTGATAAAGAAAGTCTTGTATTGCTTCATACAAATTGGCAAAAATAAACACACAGGTTGCAAACACAGAAGCAGGAGACACAGCAGGCCAGAGTAATCTAAGCTCAGCAATAACTCTCCACAACAGATTCAGATCTTCTTCTCTGTTACCGCAAGTCCATGCAAACGTGAGGCTCTCAAGAGCAGAGTTCAGAGTCCACAAGTGCTTCAGAGTTCCTCAGTAGGAATGGCTGGAGTACAAGGTCCAAGGCTTCAGGAGTCAGAACACAGGTTCACTGCAGGCTAGATTCTGAAGCACTGATTGCTCAGCTGTGGCTGTTTAAGAAGCAAACGGAGAGAATCAGGGCGGGAACATGCAAGCTGGAAAACTCCATTTTGACTGAGGGCAAGATAGCTGCAGCAAAACAGAAAGCAAAATGGCCGACGAACAAACTGAGTTTCAGAAACAGATACACAGAACCTTACAACCTGTTTGGCTAACCAACATCCCAAAAAGCCAATTCACACGTGTGAGACGCAATTGCTCAAAAATCCAGGATTACCATAAAGAAACTGAATATTTGACACAGCAATTTGTAGATAAAGGTTATTCTGCACCACTATTATTAAAAACTAGTAAAGAAATTGAAAATGTACCAAGAGACAGCCTGATCCATAAAACTCAACCCATAACCACGCATCCACCTACTATTATAGAACAAATCTGGGATTTACCAATTGTCACCCAGTTCCACCACAATTACAGACAGTTTAAGAAAATAATTTCAAAATATTGGTTTATTCTCCAGGGCGACAAAAAAATTGGTGGGCTTCTAGCACCCGTCCCAAATTTGTTTTTAGGAAGGCCCAGACTCTGGGAAATATGATTGCTCCCACTATTGGAAACAATACAGTTGTTCCAACAAGTACTTCCTCTAAGGGTTTTGTACCGTGTGGTACATGTACATGTTGCATCAGGACTAATTTTCATAAAACGAAACAAATGACTTTCCAAGATGCACATAAAAAACATTCTTTCCAAATCAAGAACCTCATTACATGTCTTACTGCGGGGGTTATCTATATAATCCAGTGCCCTTGCAATAAGCTATACGTTGGACGCACTAAACGTAGGCTTTTGGATCGCATGAGGGAACATTTCAATAACATCAAAAAAGGCTTTATGGGCCACCCACTCTCCAAACATTTTGCTGAATATCATAATAAATCTGTACGGGAAATCCACTTCTGTGGCATACAGGTTATTCAGAAAAGCAAAAGGGGTGGAGATTACATCAAAAAGATGTCTAGGATGGAATCCCATTGGATTTTTACCCTGGATAGTCTGGCCCCCACAGGGCTGAACCAGGAGATTGAACTGTACGCGTTTTCTTAAACACACCTTAATAAACCTTACAAAAATCTTTTTTAATCAGTGTTCACTATTGGTAGTAGTGTATTTTATAATAGTTCTTTCTCAACATATTTTTATAATACAACTCTACCATATAATAGTGTTTGGGTAGTAGACGTACATGTAGAAAATCATTTAGAAAATCATCTTAAATGTTGTATTAATAGGATTTTAAACAAAAATGTTTTATTTTGCGTTACCTTATTTTATCTATTTTATCTATTTAACACATGTTATAATTTATTGTTCAACAGGTACAGTTATATCTATGTAGGATATAACCGTATATTTTAATCAAATAAGAATAAATGTTTTACGTTTTAGTTATCCATTAGGTAGTACTAGTTGTACCCTTAAATAATATCTAGCCTTTAGGGGGGCCAATATTTCATCAATATCCACATATCCCTCACTAGAAATATCTTTTTCTCAGCCTTCTAGAGAAGGGGTGTGGGGCTTATGCATGTATAAAAGGCTGGTCTACCAACAGGTCAGAATCCCTGATGAAGAAGGTCCGTGTACCTTTGAAACGCGTCGGTTGTTTTTGACCCCTCCAGCCTCCTATACCCAGGTGACGTCACCAACTTTTTTGCCCTGCCCCCTGTCTTGCTCGCTTCGGACTAGCGGCGTCTCGAGGCCGGAGCACGCCGCTCATACTTCCACCGTGATCACTCGCGCACAGCAAGCTTATTCTAACTACAGGGAGGACGCTCCCTGCTCCAGCACTGCTGTGTGCTTCATTCATGTGTGTGATCCAGAAACTACTCGCACGAAGCAAGCACTTCCTCCTTCTCTGATCAGCCTCCCTGGAAACATGCAAGTAAGCAGACTGCACTGGCATTTATGACTCTTAATATTGCTTAAACATTTTTCCACGGACAATTTTAGTTTAATACGGGACTCTCTTCTTTTTTGGAGGCGCAGGTAGTTTGTTGGTATATTTTCTTTTTATTTGCTCCAGTCTTTGGGCATCCTGGTTAGTCACCGCACAGCTACTGACCTATCTCCAGCAGCCTCTATCCATAGTGAACGCTCATATTGTCTTCACTCACCCAGCCCCCACCTTCTGAGGTAGCGCCAGTGTTATCTATCTTTTCTTTTCTTATATGGTTCGAAAATAATCGCACTAACCTTTTCCTACCTCCCTCCTCAGCTAAGGAACCTTTGAGTAGGATCACAAGGGAACCAGAACCTGAACCCATGCAGGTGGACTCTTTACAAAGACGGGTTAGTGATGCACCAAAGAACATCGTATAAAGGAAAATGTATGTTTTTACTGTGGTAAGTCAGGGCACTTCATTATAAACTGCCCCAGCCGTTCTCGTAAGACTACTGCAGCAGTCATTCACTGTGAGTGTTGCGAGAGGAGCTCTGTCATGTCCGAGCCTCAGACTCCAGAGAGATCTGCTGCAAGAGATCTTGATTTTTCGGACTTAAACTCTGTTAGTTCTGGGGACAATGACGGTATAAACGCTGCAGTTTTTCAAGTTTCCTCAGCGGTGTCCCAGCTGAGTTGTAAAAGAAATAATTCTCATTGCTTCCTTTCCATCAAACTCTGGGTGGACTCAGTCTGGGTGTCTAGTTCTGCTATGATTGACTCAGGAGCAAGTGGAAATTTTATGGATATCTACTTTGCTCTGAAACAGGGAATACGTTCAGTGAAGAAGGCTATTCCAGTACAGATGGAGACTGTGGATGGCTCCCTGCTGACCTCTGGACCAGTGGATCAGGAAACAGAGCCTTTGAGGGTCCTTATGGGTAAAGCTCATCAGGAGAAAATGTCTTTTATGCTTATCTCTTCTCCCCACTTTCCCATTATTCTAGGGCTACCATGGCTGCAGGCGCAGAATCCTACGATTAACTGGGAGACCAAGGAATTACACTTTCTGGAGAAACCGATGAGTCAAGGAGTTTCAGCTTGCTCTGTTCCTAAAGGAACCATGTCAGTCCCTGAACTACCAGCTGTATACCAGGACTATGTGGATTTATGTGACAAGAAGAACGCTGATCAGCTTCCTCCTCACCGTCCATATGATTGTCCAATCGAATTATTGCCTGGAGCCGAGATACCTTTTGGTAAGATCTACCCCCTAGCGGGGCCCAAGCTAAAAGCTTTGAAGGACTACATAGATGAAAATCTAGCCAAAGGCTTCATACGCCCCTCTTCATCTCCCGCAGGTGCACCCATCTTCTTTGTGAAGAAGAACGATGGATCTCTGAGACCCTGCATAGACTATAGGGAACTCAATAAGGTTACTATTAGAAACCGTTATCCATTGCCTTTAATCCCTGAGTTGTTGGAGAGAGTGCGGCACGCCAAAATTTTCTCTAAACTGGATCTCCGTGGGGCCTATAACTTGGTCCGTATTAGACCTGGGATGAATGGAAGACTGCATTCAGGTCACGCTATGGACACTTCGAATATCTAGTTATGCCTTTTGGTCTGAGTACTGCCCCAGCCACTTTCCAACACTTGGTGAATGACATCTTCAGGGATCTCCTAGATACATTTGTGGTGATTTATCTGGATGATATTCTAATTTTTTCTAACTCCACAGAGGAACATCATGGACATGTGAGAATGGTCTTAGAACGCCTAAGACAAAACCATCTCTACATCAAACTTGAAAAGTGTGAATTCCATAGGACCGAAATTCAATTTCTGGGGTATGTACTATCTACGCAAGGGATTAGTATGGATGGAAGCAAGACCCAAGCCATCAAGGATTGGCCAATTCCTAGAAATGTGAAGGAGGTGCAGCGCTTCATCGGGTTTGCCAACTTCTATAGACGTTTCATTAGGAATTTCTCTGAGGTAGTGTCACCTATCACCCAACTTACCCGGAAACAGTCTAGGTTCTCCTGGACCCCGCAAGCTCAGGAAGCATTTTCCTGTTTAAAGGATAAATTTACCACCGCACCTATCTTAGTACATCCCAACCCCGAGCTTGCCTTCATAATAGAGGTGGATGCTTCAGACTGTGCCGTTGGAGCTATACTCTCTCAGAGAACAGGTGAGAAGAATGTCTTGCATCCCTGTGCCTTCTTTTCCCAGCAGTTGTCTTCGGCTGAGAGGAACTACGATGTGGGCAATAGAGAATTGTTGGCCATTATTGCCGCCTTCAAGGAATGGAGACACATTCTTCAGGGAGCTGCACAGCAAATAGTCGTCCTGACAGACCATCGTAACCTTGAATTTATCAGGTCGGCTAAGTGCCTGACTCCTCGCCAGGCTCGCTGGAATCTTTTCCTAAACCAATTTAATTTTGTAATTTCTTATAGACCAGGATCGCGCAATGGAAAGGCTGATGCACTCTCTAGGATTCATTCAGCAGAGACACGTCCACTTACTCCTCCTAAGACTATTCTTCCTGACTCTAGATTCCTGGGAGTGATTCATAATCAAGACCTACTTAAGGACATCAAGGAAGCATACCATGCGGATTCTTTGTTGGCTCAACCCCCAAGGGACGTAACTCTTGTCTTTAAGAATGGTGTGTGGATTCAGGGACAACGTCTGTATATACCTGAAACAGTCAGATTGAGAGTATTGCAACTCATCCACGATTCCAAGATAGCCGGGCATAGGGAATTCTAAAGACACAAGAATTTCTTTCTCGTTTCTTTTGGTGGCCCACTTACAGGAAAGATGTTTTAAACTATGTCACTTCATGTGAAGTCTGTGCAAGATGCAAAACACCTCGCTCCTCACCAACTGGTCTGTTACAACCTCTTCCCACCCCGTCCCGCCCGTGGGGATCCATTTCTATGGACTTCATTGTGGAGTTACCAACCTCTCAAAGGAAGAACACCATTCTAGTGGTGGTTGATCGTCTAACAAAGGCAGCTCATTTTATCCCTTGTGTCGGCTTACCCACTGCAAAACAGACATCAGACTTGATGATTAAGAATGTGTTTCGCTTACATGGAGTACCGGATGAGGTCATTTCGGATCGAGGGGTGCAATTCACTTCAAGGTTTTGGCAAAATTTCTGTGCCGCATTGGACATTAAAGTAAACCTTTCTTCTGCTTTTCATCCCCAGACTAATGGACAGACAGAACGAACCAATCAGACCCTGGAGCAGTATCTCCGCTGCTTTATCTGCCACCTACAAGATGATTGGGTGGATCTACTTCCACTGGCTGAGTTCTCTTATAATAACTCTCAGAGCGCCTCCACTAAGCAGTCTCCTTTTTACTCCAATCTAGGTTATCATCCTAACATTCTTCCTCGATTTCCCATAGATACGCCCTTGCCGGCAGTGGCTGAAAGAATCACTTCTTTACAAAAGAATATGGATCTTCTAAAGGAAAATTTAGAATTGGCTCAGGAAAGGTACAAGAAAGCAGCAGATAAATTTCGTAAACCTGCACCAGCTTTCAAGGTAGGAGATTTGGTCTGGCTGTCAACCAGAAATCTTAAATTAAAGATTCCATCGTCTAAATTGGGACATAAGTACATTGGACCTTATAAGATCAGTAAGATTATAAGTGCTGTTGCTTGTCGTCTTCAACTGCCCAGAACTATGAGAATCCACCCTGTCTTTCATGTATCCCTACTAAAGGCTGCAACACCCAATACGTTTCCTGGACGCTCTTCTCCTTGCCCTGACCCAGTGCTGGTCGATGGTCAGGAAGAATTTATGGTGGAAAGGATTCTAGATTCCAGGTTGTACAGAAATCAGTTGCAATATTTGATTAAATGGCAGGGCTACCCAGTGGAGGACAACTCATGGGAACCAGTCAATAATGTAAATGCTCCTCGCCTGCTCCGCCAGTTTCATCAGAGGTACCCTGACAAGCCTGGTCTGAGGTCAACCGGAGGTTGTCCTTAAGGGGGGAGTAATGTAAGGTTCTTTGTCTCTTTTGACATGTTCCTTGAAACTCAGTTTTCCGTCGGCCATTTTGCTTTCTGTCTTTCTGCAGCTCTTGCCCTCAGTTAATATGGAGTTTCCAGTTTTCATGTTCCCGCCCTGATTCTCTCCCTCTTGCTTCTTAAGCAGCCTCAGCTGAACAATCAGTGCTCCTGAATCAAGCCTCAGTCAGCCTGTGACCTGACTCCTGGAAACCTAGGATTTTGGACTCCAGCTATTTCCTACTGAGGAACTTTGAACACTTTTGGACTTTGGAAACCTGCTGTCTGGTGAATCCATGTTTGCAGAGGAATTACGATACAGAGAAGATATCCTGAACCTGCTTGGAGAGTTATTGTAGAGCTTGAAGTTACTCTGGCCTGCTGTGTTCTCCTGCCTCTGTTCCTGCAAACTGTGTGACCTTTTCTGCATGCTTGTATGAAGTAATACAAGTCATTTCATATCAACCTATGTCTCATGTGTTTTCCTCGCACCCAAGCACAAGACGCTATAGGAACTGTACACTATACATGACAGCATGCTTCCAGCTTGGCCTCCAGCCATGTCCTTAGAACAGGCACATGCTTGTTCCCACCCACTTAAAGGGCCAGCGCGTGCACTTGCTATTTCCTCCCCAGCCAATGGCTGTGGGGCATTATGTATTTATAGATTCCTCCCCACTGGGGAAGTGCCTGAGCATCCTTCCTGTTCTGCAGTCTAAGTTGTGTAAGGTTGCGTACCAGTCCTTGCTTCACTCTGGTGCAGATCCTGCCTGCTGCATTCGGGTGCAGCTACTGCCTGCTGCACTCTGGTGCAGATCCTGCCTGCTGCATTCTAGTGCAGATCTTGCCTGATGCACTCTGATATGAACTGTGCTTGCTGCATTCTGTTACAAACTCTGCCTGCTGCACTCTGATTCAAACTCTGCCTGCTACACCATGTAGTCTGTCCTTCTGGGTCCAGCTGCTGAGCCTCCGTTGGTCTGTCCTAGAGTGGCACCTGGCGTTTCATCTGGAGCCAAGTCTAACCTCACCATCAGAGGCTCTAGTGAACAGTCTATGCTCGCTTAGTCACACCCCTCCAGGCTCTCTGCGGTCCGAGGCACAGTGGTTCCCAATTCACATCTGTGACAGTTTGCTCAGGCCATGAACCCCGCTGGATCCCGTATCCCGCCTGATCAGATCATGTACAAAAAGCATGCAGAAGAAGTTGTCGATGCAGTTGCAGTCCGTGACCACAAAGTTGGAGGCCTTAAACATCTCTCCAGAGTCTTCTCACGTTCAAGCAGCTGTGTCTTCTCTGGAAACTTCTCAGTCTGTTTGCATAGTTTGAGTTTCAGGTCCCCAACTCACAGCTTCACCACCCTTTCACGGCAATCTGAAACTCTGCTGCAGGTTCATCAATCAGTGCCTGCTACATTTTGAACTTCTTTCTCATGACTTCCCATAGGAATGAACAAAGGTAGCATTCCTTATGTCGCACCTTAGAGGTGAGGCCCTGGTTTGGTTGAACCCATTATGGGAGAAAGAGAACCCTATCATTTCCAATTTGTCCATATGCTTGGAGGCTTTTCTCAAAGTATTTGATGAACCCGGGCAACCACCTCTTCAGCTTCCGCTGTTCTCTGTTTTCGTCAGTCTAACTCATCTGTGGGGCAATATGCGGTTCGCTTCTCTACTTTGGCGTCCGAACTTGGATGGAATAATGAAGCTTTGGTGGTGACATTCTGGAAGGGGCTTTCCGGAAACATTAAGGATGAGCTAACTGGTTGAGACCTACCAACTACCTTTGACGGCCTGGTCTTCCTCACCATTCATATAGACCTTCATTTCCAAGAGCATGCTCGTGAAGTGGCATGTGAAAGAGGATCGCGGCGCCTGGCTCCGTTCTTTCAGAGACCGCTTGTTCCTCCACCCTCCCTTGTCGAGGCCTCACCGAAACCCATGCAGGTCGCCAGCTTTGCCCTCGTCAGTCAGTGACAGCTGGATCGCCGTGCTAAAGGAAAGTGCCTGTATTATGGAGACATAGGCCACTTCATTTGTGCCTGTCAGGTGAAGCCAGAAAACACCAGCGTCTAGGGTCAGTAGGAGAGGCCTCCCTAGATGGAAAAGACACCTCTCTACCCCTAACTCTTACTGTGGCCGTGACAACCGGTGAATCCCAGTTTATTGAGACAGTGTATTTGGATTCCGGTGCGGCAGGAAATTTTATCCTCCAGGCTGTAGTGGATTGTTTCCAAATACCAGTTCATCCGTTCCAAAACCCTCTGGCTATAAAATCTGTCGATGAGAGATCTCTTCAGGTGATAGTTCGTCTGGCTACTGAGCCGCTTGAGGTCCGTATTGGGATGCTTCATACTGAGAAGATAGACTTCTATGTTCTTTCCCACATGTCTTACACCTTTCTCTTAGGTCTACCATGGCTACGACAGCAAGAACCTGTGTTGCACTGGGCAACTGGAGAGGTGCTCCGCTGGGGACATTCCTGTCATGAGAAGTGTCTGGCTCCAGTACGTCCAGCTAAGATCCTGTCTTCCCCTGCATCGCTGTCTGGTTTGCCATCTGGATATTGGTCCTTTGCTGATGTATTCGACAAAAAGGAAGCAGTGACTTTACCACCCCACAGGCCGTATGACTGACCTATCGACTTATTTCCCGGATCTACACCCCCTAGATATCTCACCACTACTGGTGGCCATCCATGAGGAGGGAGATCTATGCTTACGTGGCTGGCTGCCTGTTCAATTTGTTCCCACAATAAGGTCCCCAGACGACTTCCTACCAGTTCTCTTCTGCCGTTACCCATGCCTTTCGGGTCCATGGCAGCACATAGCAATGGACTTCATTACAGACTTGCCAGTATCTGAGGGTTGCACCGTCATCTATGTAGTCATGGATTGCTTCTCCAAAGTGATGCATTTTACCCCATTGTCTGCTCTTCCATCTGCTCCTGAATGGGTGGACAGCTTCATCAAATATATTTTTTGCCTGAATAAATTTCCTCATCACATGGTGTCAAATCGAGGTGGGCAGTTCACTTCCAGATTCTGTCGAGCTCTCTGTAAACATCTGGATATCGACTTGGACTTCTCCTCGTCCTATCACCCTCAGTCCAATGGGCAAGTGGAGCGTGTCAACCAGGTCCTGGGCAACTACCTGCGACACTTCATCAATGCCCACCACAATGATTGGGTGAAATTATTTCCTTGGGCTGAGTTCTTGTACAACTATCACATTGGTAAAGCCTCAGTAGAGTCTCCTTTCTATGTTGTGTTCGGTGGGCAACCTGAGGTTCCCCTTCAGGTAATGGCTACTTCTGATGTTCCTGCTGCAGATATCCTCTCCAAGGATTTTGTAAAGTTGTGGAAGGACACCAAGGCCACTTTAGAAGCATCCTCTACCAGTATGAAGAGACATGCAGATAAAAGGCACCTGGACACATGTGCTTCCGCCCCCGGCGACAAGGTATGGCTCTCGTCCAGGTACGTCCGACTGAAGGTTCCCTCTTAGAAGTTGGGTCCTCATTTTATGGGGCCTTTTGAGGTGCTGAAGCGGATCAATGAGGTCTACTATAAACTGAAGTTTCCTCCTTCGTTACAGATTTCAAATTCTTTCCATGTATCTTTGCTGAAGCCGGTCATCCTGAGCCCCTTCTTCAAGGATCCCAGTACCACGCCCGTGCCAACTGCCTCAGATGATGTTTTTGAGGTGGAGAACATCTTGGCCATGAAGAAGGTGAGAGGAAAGACAGTCTTCCTTGTCGACTGGAAGGGATTTGGTCCCGAAGAGAGATCCTGTGAGCCTAAGGAGAACAATCATGTTTGGATTCTCCTACACAACTTCCTTGATTGCTTGAAGAGGAGGGGCATAAAGGGGGGTACTGTTAGCACCACTTTGGATCCCTGCTCTGACAGGCAGGGTCTCCGGAATGTCATTTCACTCACCCGTGCTGCGCTTGGTTCTTCTCTTCCCCATGTTCTGCATGCTTCCAGCAAAGCTTCCAGCAGTGCCTCCAGCCATGTCCTTAGAATACGCACGCGTGTGCTCCCACCCTCTTAAAGGGCCAGCGCGTGCACTTGCTATTTCCTCCCCAGCCAATGGCTGTGGAGCATTATGTATATATTGCTTCCTCCCCACTGGGGAGGTGCCCAAGCAACCTTCCTGTTCTGCAGTCTAAGTTGTGTAAGGTTGCATACCAGTTCTTGCTGCACTCTGGTGCAGATCCTGCCTGCTGCACGTGGGTGTAGATCCTGCCTGCTGCACCTGGGTGCAGATCCTGCCTGTTGCACTCTGGTGCAGATCTTGCCTGCTGCACTCTGATACAACTCTGCCTGCTGCACACTGATACAAACTCTGCCTGCTGCACTCTGATTCAAACTCTGCATTCTGCAAAATCTAGTCTGTCCTTTTGGGTCCAGCTGCTGAGTGTTCGATAGTCTGTCCTGGAGTGGCACCTGGCATTCATTGGGAGCCAAGTCTAACCTCACCATCAAAGGCTCTAGTGAACAGTTCGGTGCTCGCTTAGTCACGCCCCTCCAGGCTCTCCATGGTCAGAGGCACAGTGGTTCCACAAACCACATCTGTGACAGATTCACAGAATCCAATCGACGAAACCATCTGCACCAATAGCCAAAATGTTTTCCTGTTGGATCTGGAGCCGGATAAAGCAGGGTCTGAGCAGAATCCAATCCTCGTCACCAGATATTAACCCCGTGTTATGAATGTGCTAGAGATGGTTTCTGAGCAGAGGCTCCCTCTGGTGGTTACAGACAGTACTGAACCTTTCAGCGAGGAATGGCAATCTGGGATCACTGACTGGTCTGATATAAGGGAGGTTCCCTCCCATGATGGTTGCCGGTGATCAATTGTTCTTGTCTCAATTGTGGTTCCTGGTTCATTTGGAAGTTTGCTGAGTCATGCCTGCATCTTCTGCTATCAGATAAGATATTTTCTGCTTTTATTTCTGTGCTTGCTTTTTGCATTGTTCTCTACACTTCTGTGGAGGTCAGCCAGGTCCCCTCCGGGGGGCTTGTGCTCCTCTCAGTTTATCTGAAGCCACTGTTATTTGTTCATTTGCTATTTCCTGTTTTTTCAGTGGCTACGGCTTAGTTTTGTTACACCAGAGATCTGATTTAGTTGGTAGAGATCATGTGATCTCAGGTGTTTTTGCAATCAGAAGAGTTGGTATTTTTTAGGTTTTTTTTTGGATTGCAGTGAGTATCCTTTCCTGTACTTTTCTGTCTAGACAGATTGGGCCCCAGCGTTTGCTCATTCTATTTTCTGTCTGTGTCTGTGCTTCTTCTTGTCTAACCGCCATTACATGTTTGGGGGCTTCCTATTTTCTTTGGGGATCTGCTCCGGGGCAGATAGCTTTCATCTTTCTGCCTTTAGGTGTAGTTATCTCTCAGGCTGTGACGAGGCGTTTATGATCAACGTAGGAACGCTCCACGGCTACCTCTAGTTGTGTGGTTAGTTCAGGTTACTGCAATCCAATAGGTTCCAGCCTCTCTGATGTATTGCCGTTTTTGCTTATTCTCCTCAGCTACCATAACACAACACCCCGGGGTTGAAAGTAATCCTGATGATACTCAGAAACCTGAAGCACAAATGGACTGTAATGTGCTGTCAGGGCAGGAAGAGGAGGAGGGTGACTCTCAGAGCGAGGAGTGGGAGAACAGAGAGAAGGACAATGATGTTGTAGATTCCACTTGGTGTGAACCCAGATGCATGCAGCTGAGTAGCTCAGCAGAGAAGGAAGAAGAAGAAGATGAGGAGGTTACGTTTACACCCGAAGTGATGCAACCACGACAAGCAAAGCGTCCTCTGCCACAATTCTGACTGTGGCTAGCAGTGATGATGAGTCTGCAGTTCGCTGGGGCGGAAAGGGTTGCCTATCCAGGGCCTTTTATGAGACCGCAAAGGATGACCCAAGTCACATTATCTGTCAACTTTGCAAAAAAACGACTCCTTAGAGGCAAAAATCGCAATAATTTGACTACTACATGCATGAACTGGTACATAATGGATCAACGTGCCTTAGTTTTGGAATCTCACTGCGATAAAATGCAGACAAGCGAGCCACGCCAACTATCAGGGATTCCATCAACCGCTTCTTCCTCCTCTATCACCTCACACAGGTCTCAAGCTGCAGAATCTCCACTTGTTGACTCTCTACAGTGGGGGTGAGTGACAGGCCGGCAGCTATTAAAGAAGTGGAAATGTCTGCTGTTTTTGTTTCACTGAGCACATCACATCTTTCTCAATCCACCATAACATCTCCGCCTGCACCTCACTCACAGTCCAGCAGTTTATCATGTTTACGTTACTCGACCCGCTCTCAGCATAGCAGTCAGCCAAGTTCTTGAACTCCATCATCTCCAATCTGTTGGCCATGAAAATGCTGCCTTTCTGACAGGTGGGTAAAAACAGTTTCCGAAAGCTGATGGCGGTTGCAGTCCCCCAGTACCAGTTGCCCTGTCGCCATTACTTCTCTAAGAAAGCTGTGCCTGTGCTAAACCAGGATGTCACAGAGAGCATCACCCATTCTCTGAAAAAATCTATGTCATGTCTACCAGGGTGCTTTTCAACCACTGACACCTGGACAAGCAGACATGGGCAGAGGCGTTACATCTCGCTGACTGGGCAAGGCAAGGGTCTGCTCACAGAAGTCTTGGAATCCCCAAGGCTTGCAGGAGAAAACTCTATATCTAACACTTCCTCCACTGCTTCTGGCTCCTCCACCTCCTCTAGGGTATCCACCTGTGTCCTCAACTTCTCCCTTAATGAGACACGCATTCCAAGAGTGCAGAGAGAATCCACCCACCTCCATACTATGCAGCCAGGGCTCAAAGCAATAATGCAGTGATTATATTAATATGCCCTAGAGATCACAGTAAAGATGTATATCTTTGTACCGTGTTAGCCAGTAGATAGAAAAATATTTAGAATTGAGAGTCCTCAGTGGTTGATACCTTTTAATGGCTAACTGAAAAGATGGTAACAAATTGCAAGCTTTCGAGACTACTCAGGTCTCTTCATCAGGCAAAGACTCACAGTCACTCAGAGCAAAGTTGTGGACAGCTATCCAGGTCGAGCTTGAGCAAATTCTGTCTCTACTGAACCTGAAGCCGGGGAAGGCTGTGTGTGATAATGGTGCTAATTTGGTGGTGGCCCTGTACTGGGGCAACCTCAAACACGTGCCTTGTATGCTCACAACCACAACCTGGTGGTACAGCAATTTCTCTGCCACTATCCCAGCCTGGATGCGCTTCTGCAGAAAGCACAGTCTCTGTGTGCTCACTTCCACCATTTGCACCCCACAGGTCAACAACTTGCATCTAGTGATGATCAAGCACTAAAATGCACGGGTGCTAGTTGCTCGGGTCGAGCAAATTGGAATGCTCGGGTGCTCGACCCAAGCAACGAGTCCAATGTAATTCTATGGGAAACTCGAGCATTTTTGTTGCGACCCCCCTAGAGGTCTTTTTAGGGTATCAAAACATCTTTGGGAACAGTGCTCAAATGACATGGGAACATCATGGGGAAGACCCCTGGAAGCATTTCTGACTCCCTGGTCACTGCTGTGAACAATGTTGTCAGAGTCTTACGCCACTTTTCCAGGTGCACGATAAAACATATAAAATCAAAGCCAAAATGTATTTTCTTGAGAAATATGTTAAGGAACATCCTTTCCAGGGTAATGATTTGTATGTAAGGCAAAATAAATAACCAAAAAAAATGTTCCTCCACCTCTTTGTCTATCTTCACAAGTAGGGTTTTTGATGCCTTTTTCAACTTTAGCAGTGCTTTCAACTAAGACAAATGCATTCACTGGGAAATGTCATTTTAACATTTTACAACCTTAGCTGGCCATGTGGTATGTGACACATCAACAGACACATCCTATTTCATTCATGAATGTGGGACTGTTAAAGAAGGAGGGCCATCAGGTGGAGTTTAATATTCTTTAAGGGACGGCAATTGGTCCTCACTAATCTTATAGAGCAATCAGTCGGCTATGCTTTGTTGTTCCCATTATTAAACAGTGGGTCTTCTATACTATTGCCTATGCATTGAATGGAAGGCCTGCCCCAAATTTGCATGCACCACAATAACCCTTGGAACAGACTTCAAACATGGCCACCTGAAAGCATTGTTCCCATTATTAGCAATTTGGTACTCCCATACTGCTTGACTATGCATTGAATCCAAGGCCTGCCCTGCCCAAAAGTTACATGCACCCCAATAACACTTTTTGGCCAGCAAAATTGTGTCAGTAAGTAGGCTAAGACACAACAAAAACAATTCTATGGAGCCATAAAATGGAACAATTTTGAGCGCAATGATATGCGCTCCGTGTGGAGGACAAAACCCAGTGTAAAATATCTGCCCTGTAGCTAAATATTTTTGTCAGCTAAATATTTTTTTGGCAGCAAAATGGTGTCAAGAAATTGCATAAGTCACTCCCAAAAAATTTAACAATACCACAAAAATGGCAGAATTTTATGCACACTCAGATGTGATCGCTGGGATGGGCAAACCCGTTTAAAATAGCTGGAAAGGATCTGGCTGTATTCTGCAGTCCCAACAAGCAAATGGAGGAAAAAAGTGTGCTCTGGATTGCTTTTGAATTACATAATCAGGATTAAGATGCAAAAAAATTATTCCTACCAATGATACCTGGGGCTATATATACGGTCAATAAATGTAATAGGCAGCAGCAGACAGTAAAGTAATGGACCCTCTTGATGTATGCAACGAAGTATGCCACATGCAATGCCTGCTACTGATATCTATATACCCACATACACTCCCTGCCTACCTAGCACTGCAATCTATATACCCTGTAATCAATCCTTAGAAGGACTGATTTAGCTGGATTTGTGTTTTCAGTTATGGTATACCCACACTATTTCTGAAACTCCCAAATCTGACCCTATCTCAGCAGCAACTCTCCCTACACTAGCTGATTCTGGAGCTGAATGTGATGAGCAGGGCAGTGCCAGGTCTGATATAGTTCTGCGGCAAGCCAATCACTGTAATGCCACAACCAACATGGTACATGTGCACATTTTGCAGTGACTGTGGCAGCAGCGATGAGCCCTGGTGCAGTATGTCCTTTTGCATGGCCTGGGCCAATGCATTATGGATGTGGTGCAAATCAAGCCGGCAGAGTAGACACAGACGAAGGATTTCTACACTCTTCTGCACAGTTTTTAAATGGCTACTAAAATGTCTAGCGCTGACAATGCCATCATCAGAATCACTATTCAGGTCATATACATGCTGGAGCACACTTTGAATACTCTGCGGGAGGAAGCTGTGGTCCCAGAGGGAAAGAGGGAAGCAGAGGAGGACACGGAAGGAATAACAATATATCTACATTACTGACTGTCGTCACACAGGCGGGTACCATGGGAGAGTGGATTGCAGCAATCAAGGGGGGCTCATGGTACTGGACAAACAGTTACTGAAGGTGCAGGAGTAAAAAAAAAATGGAGGAGGAAGAGGGGGAAAAAGTGATGAGAGCACAACAGTCAGGAGATAATGAGGACAATGATCCCCTCTCTGTTGTCCATGTTTGGTGGGAAGGGACAGAGGAACAAGCTTGAGTGTTACCCACCATCAATATACCATGGTCTTGTACCTCTTGGAAGCGATCGACACATGAGTACCTTCTTTCTGCAACATGATGCCCATATGGTTAGGATTACAAATAGTGCTGACTACTGGGTTTCCAATCTGTTAGATCCATGGTACAAGCATACATTTTTCCAGATCCTTCCCCCCTGAAAATGGATGAATGAATGCTGAAGTATTGAAACACGCTTGTAGACAATCTTAAGAGTGGTTTTCCACAAGACAGCAGTGAGGCACACAGTGTGCAAAGTAGTAATAGACTTCCAACCTTGGGAACGTCAAGTCGTCAATGCAAAATCATTAGCAGCTAATGTCCTTTCACACATTTTTTAGATCAGCCCATACACCAGCAGAGCAAAGTACAAGTCTGACACATTGTGAACAACTGGAGAGGATTGTGCAGGAGTATCTCAAGCTCAATATCAATGCCATTAGGGGGAAATTGGATCCTTTTTAATTTTGGTCTTCAAAAATGGAAGAGTGGGCTTAGCTCGCCTGCCGCGTCTTGGAGGTTTTGTCATTCCATTCACCCAACGTTCTCTCAGAACATGTCTTGTCAGACAAATGCATCCAGCAGTCCCTGAAAGTGTAGATCACCAAACATTCATCAAGATGAACAAGTCATGGATCTCCAATGACTTTTGCACCTCAATTGCAGACTGGGCAGTTGTTTTTAGTGTAATGCATAAACCTTGCATTATTGTTACACCTTTGTCATGGCTTCTGTGCCTGCTGTTGTTACTGCTGCTGATGTTACAAATATTTTTTTGAAATGTGGAGAATCAAAGTTGAGTCTCCATCTGTGGGTTTCCTGTAGTGGAAGGGGTGTCAGAGGCCAATTATACTATTTCTACTCTGGGGAAATTGATGCCATTTTAGTGGTGTGTGACAATAATTTTTGAAAATATGGAGACTCCAATTTGGGTCTCCATCTGGTATGTTGCTTGTACTGTAAGGGGTGTCAGAAGCCTATTATACTATTTGTACTCTGGTGAAATTGATGTCACTTTAGTTGTGTGGCAATATTTTTTTTGAAATGTTGGGTTTCCTCCATTTGCTTTGCCTGTAGCAGTTGGGCTCTCAGACCGACATGTACTTTCAGTCAGCTACCTATGTTACTATCCTTAAATTTGTATAAAACTTGTAGTCTAACAAGCTGATATCTGTGCCACCTGAGTATAAAAGTAGTTTGAGCTGTTGCATGAGGTATCAGGGCTCCATCAAGGAAGCCTTACACTGCTCCCTCACACACCTCATCTTAATTGAAACTTCAATTTAATGCTCTAAATGATGGTACAAACCTTGATACCTCATGCATGGTGCGTGGCTAACTGCTTGTGTGCCATGATAAAATGTTCTACTGTGGTCAATTAATCAGTCAAGTACCTGTGTTACTATCATAATTTTGAACATTAGTTCACTACCCAGCTGATATTTGGGGCACCTAATTGTGCCTGGAAAAAAAACAGTTTGGCCAGTTGCATGAGGTATCAGGGCTCCCAGCAAAGAAGACTTACACTGCTCCCTCAGCCACCTCATTGAAACTTCAATTCAAAGCTGTAAATACTGGCCCAGACCCTGATACCTCATGCATGGCCCATGGCTGACTGCTGCTGTGACATTATCAAATTTCTACTGTGGGTCACTTGATGCCACTTTTCCTGGTGTCTGCCCCTAATTTATGGAAATTTTTGGACTCTAGGTTGGATCTCCTTCATGCATGTTGTCTGAATTTGGCAGATCTCTCAAAGCATCAGACCTAGATCTGTCAGTAATCACAATTAGGTCTGTTGTGCTCATGGCTATTTGTACTTGCACTGTAGTGACATCAGAGCTGGGTGTTATTTCATCTCACACAAGAGTAGTCCAGAGCAGACAGGATGTAACTATAGTACTGATCTTACTAAAGAGCTAGTAAAAGCTGCCTCAGCATACACAATTGAGTTTACTCGCACACTTAAGGGTATGCCACACTAAACAACATCGCTAACGGGATCGCTAAAAAACGTCACTATTTAGCGATCCCGTTAGCGATGTTGTTGTGTGCGGCAGCTGCCAGCGACGAGCTTCCTCTGTGATCTCGCTCGTCGCTGGAATCGTTCCGGACCCTATTTTATCGCCGGCGCTCCCGCTGGGTAAGTATAATCGCTAAGTGTAGCACCTTTTCTTAGCGATTTAGCGGTACTTTTGTACCGCTAAAGTCGTTAAGGAGATCGCTAACCGCGATAGCGTCCTTAACGACATCGCTAAGTTAGGTAGCTACTAGCGATATAGAAACAATCCCGCTAGCGATCTCATTAGTATGCGACGCTAACTAGATCGCTAGCGGAATTGTGTAGTGTGGCAGTACCTTTAGTTATCAGGAGAGCTGATAGGAGGGTTTGTAATGTGACACATCTCACACTGACTTATAAAGGAGGTTAGACAAGGAGAGCAGGGCTGCATTATTACCTGTTACACACTAAAAAATCTGATTTACACAATGGTGGGTGCGTGTTCTTCTTTCCTTTTAATGTTGCTGCCAGCTCAGGATTAGTCACTCATCATCATACAGGAAAAAATTACATGTTCACAGGGAAACTGTTTGAAAATGCATACTTGGTCTTAAAAAATAGTTATACCATAAGGTGCCAAATACTTTGATTGTTTGAATTCCTGAAACAAAGAGTTGAAATAACAGAAAAAATTCTGCTCTGCAGTCACTGTTGCATTTTGTGTCTTGATCAACACAAAAAATTTGGTGAAAAGTTCACTCTAAGATTGGCGTTGTAGTTAACTGTCTTAACCCCTTCACCCCGAAGCCTGTTTTCACCTTCCTGACCAGACCAATTATTTCAATTCTGACTATTGTCACTTTATGAGGTCTTAACTCTGGAACGCCTCAAAGGATCCCAATGATTCTGAGAATTTTTTTTCAAGACATATTGTACTTCATGATAGAGGTAAAAATTCTTTGATATGACTTACATTTCTTTGTGAAAAAAATTTGGCGAAAATTTAGCAATTTTCAAATTTTAATTTTTATTCCCTTAAAGCAAAGAGTTATGTCACACAAAATAGTTAATAAATAACATTTCCCACATGACTACTTTACATCAGCACAATTTTTTAAATATATTTTTTTGTCAGTAAGTCATAAGGGTTAAAAATTGACCAGCACTTTCTCATTTTTACAACAAAATTTACAAAACCATTTTTTAGGGACCACCTCACATTTGAAGTGACTTTAAGGGGCTTATATGACAGAAAATACTGAAAACTGACACCATTCTAAAAACTACACCCCTCAAGGTACTCAAAACCACACTCAAGAAGTTTATTAACCCTGCAGGGACTTCACAGGAATTAATGGAATGTGACAGGAAAAACACCATATACAGAGTCCCTATGAGTTAGAAAAGCAGAATCCCCTTCAAGTGACTCCGTTTTGGAAATTATACCCCTTTGGGAATTTACCAACAGGTGTAGTGACGCTTTTGACTCCATAGGTGTTTCCAGAAGCAAGCAGTAGTGAATGTTACTGAGTGAAAATTGCAAAATTCCATTGTAATGACCAGCATGTTGAAGTGACCAATACATTATGACCAGCTCATGCTTCTGGAGACATGCACCCATAAATTAGGCAGGCTCTCATCAATACAGAAATACTAAACTTGTGGGCGTTAAATGTAGTTAAGGCACACTGTGAGGATTAGAAAGGAGGGGGGCATTTGGATTTGGGAGGGCAGAATTTTATGAATATCTTTTGAGAGACGAGGAGCCATTTCGCTTTTCCAGAGCCTTTGCACTACCATTCACATGGAAGCCCCTTATATTTTCATTGACAAATGACAGACCTGAGTGGGGACTTGCTTTTTTTGTGGATTGAGTTGAAGCTTTTATTAGGAGCATTTTATATAACATTTAGGATCACATTTATCCAGCGCTCTATGCTGAACACTTATTTTGGGGTTTCCATCTTAATATTGGAGTACTGTGACACAGGAGACCCCAGAGTAATCTATTCACTATAATGAGGCAGCACTGTTACTATGGACTCCATCTGGCCTCTGTTCAGTGTTGCCTTTTCAGAAGTGCACAAAACTGTGGCCTGTGGCCTATTATGCATGCCTAAAAAGACTGACACCGCGGATTCACAGGTCTTATGGCATCCACAGTGAATCTTCCGCCGGGGGTACTGTCTGAATCACGTATTTCAGAGAGTTACACAAAAACCCTGATGTACAGTCATGGCCAAAAGTTTTGAGAATGACACAAATATTATATTTTCACATGATCTGCTGCCCTCTGGTTTTTATGTGTGTGTTTGACAGATGTTTTTATCACAGACAGAAATATAATTGCAAACATATGAGTAACAAAAGCTTATATTGACAGTTAGAATGAGTTAATGCAGCAAGTCAATATTTGCAGTGTTGACCCTTCTTCTTCAGGACCTCTGCAATTCTCCCTGGCATGCTCTCAATCAACTTCTGGACCAAATCCTGACTGATAGCAGTCCATTCATGCACAATCAATGCTTTCATATTGTCAGAATTTTTAGGTTTTTGTTTGTCCACTCGTCTCTTGATGATTGACCACAAGTTCTCAATGGGATTAAGATCTGGGGAGTTTCCAGGCCATGGACCCAAAATCTCTATGTTTTGTTCCCTGAGCCATTTAGTTATCACCTTTGCTTTATGGCAAGATGCTCCATCATGCTGGAAAAGGCATTGTTGATCGCCAAACTGCTCTTGGAGGGTTGGGAGAATTTGCTCTTGGAGGACATTCTGGTACCATTCTTTATTCATGGCTGTGTTTTTAGGCAAGACTGTGAGAGAGCCGATTCCCTTGGCTGAGAAGCAACCCCACACATGAATGGTTTCAGGATGCTTGACAGTTGGCATGAGACAAGACTGGTGGTAGCGCTCACCTTATCTTCTCCGAATGAGGCGTTTTCCTGATGTCCCAAACAATCGAAAAGGGGATTCATCAGAGAAAATAACTTTACCCCAGTCCTCAGCAGTCCACTGCCTGTACCTTTTGCAGAATATCAGTCTGTCCATGATGTTTTTTCTGGAGAGAAGTGGCTTCTTTGCTGCCCTCCTTGAGACCAGGCCTTGCTCCAAGAGTCTCCGCCTCACAGTGCGTGCAGATGCACTCACACCTGCCTGCTGCCATTCCTGAGCAAGCTCTGCACTGCTGGTAGCCCGATCCCGCAGCTGAAACACTTTTAAGAGACGGTCCTGGCGCTTGCTGGTCTTTCTTGGGCGCCCTGGAGCCTTTTTGGCAACAATGGAACCTCTCTCCTTGAAGTTCTTGATGATGCGATAGATTGTTGACTGAGGTGCAATCTTTCTAGCTGCGATACTCTTCTCTGTTAGTCCATTTTTGTGCATTGCAATGATGACTGCACGTGTTTCTTTAGAGATAACCATGGTTAACAGAAGAGAAACAATGATGCCAAGCACCAGCCTCCTTTTAAAGTGTCCAGTGGTCTCATTCTTACTTAATCATGACAGATTGATCTCCAGCCATGTCCTCATCAACACCTACACCTGTGTTAATGGAGCAATCACTGAAAAGAGGTTAGCTGGTCCTTTTAAGGCAGGGCTGAAATGATGTTGAAATGTGTTTTGGGGATAAAGTTCATTTTCTAGCCAAATATTGACTTTGCAAGTAATTGCTGTTAAGCTGATCACTCTTTATAACATTCTGGAGTATATGCAAATTGCCATTAGAAAAAGTGAAGCAGTAGACTTTGTAAAAATTAATATTTGTGTCATTCTCAAAACTTTTGGCCATGACTGTATACGCTCTGCACAAGGATAAATGTGAGCCGTGCCTTAGGCTGGGGTCACACTTGCGAAGAATATGGACGAGCACTATGCGATAAAACATCGCATAGCACTTTGACCAGTTTTAATCTATGTGGCAGCTCCCATAAACATTATTTTTCTCTGCCGTTTTAAGAGTCCGAGTGAAATTGCAGCACTGAGTCTCGGCGCACTCGCACCTATATAAGCATATGGGTGCGAGTGACACAGCGCACATCACTTGGATATTATCCGTGTGCTGTGTGCTATATGCCAACGCCGGCAATGGACGAGATGGAGAAATTAGTTTCTCTGCCTCCTACACAGCTGTGCTCCGATCCGCTCTCTGCGAAAAGCTCGGAGCACAGTCGCATGACACTCGGCTCCTGCTCACAGCAGAGCAGGAGCCAAGGGTAATTAGCATATTGCATCTGATGCCATACGCTAGTCTGACCCCGGCCTTACTATGATCTTTGGTAGGCAGAAAGAGCAAATCAACAACAGGTGAAGCATTGTTTTTATTTATTTTTTACGCCGTTCCTCTTGCAGTATAAGTCATTAGGCAACTTTATTCTTTGGGTCAATGCATTTACGGCGATATCAGATTTATATTGGGTTTTTATGTTTGGCTGCTGTCACACACTAAAAGACACTTTTTATTTCAAAAACTAGATTTTGCATTTCCATATTTAGACAGTTATAATTTTTCTATATTTCTTCCAGCAGAGTCACGTGACAGCTTCTTTTTTGTTTTACAATTTGACGCTTTTATTGCTACCATTTTTAGGCACATGACAGTTTTTGATTGCTTTCTATTCTGATTTTTGGGAGCTAGAATAAACAAAAATCTGTAATTCAGGAATTGATTTTCGGGAGTTTTTTTATACCGCTCTGTGAGTGGTAAAATTGATAAGGTACGGTAACTTTATTCTTCGGGTCAGTACGATTACAGCTATACCCCATTTATATCTTTTTTATGTTTTGTTGCTTTTACACAAAAGCTAATTTATATAAAAAATAATTATTTTTGCATCACTTTATTCTGAGAGCTATTATACAGTTTGTTTTTTTTGAGGGACAAGATGATGTTTTCAGGGGTACCATTTTTATTTACATTCATCTTTTTTTTATCACATTTTATTGTTCTTTTTGTTCGGCGGTATAATGATAAAGCATAGTTTTTTGCCTCGTTTTTTATTTTTATTTTAGTGTTCACTGAAGGGGTTAACTAGTGGGACAATTTAATAGCGCGGTGCGATGCTTCTCGGTGTCACTGTTACTATTGACAGCGACATCAGAGGGGTTAAACGCCCACAATCAGTGCTAGCACATTGGTGCAGAGTGTCAGCTCTGACACTCTGAGCTGACACCCGCACCTGATTGTGGCGGCACTCAGCGTGAGCCCTTGTGATCGCATATCCGCACATGTACTGCCATTTGGGGGAACGCAGCTCCCGCAGCGCCTTACATGTACGGCGCATGTCGGGAAAGGGTTAATAACAGATCGTTTTGTAGTATATATCTCCAAATTTATCAAAAGGTGCATACCTCTTCTTGAATTTGGTGCACTATCTTAGTGGTGTGCATCTCTGAGCACCTCACTAAAAATCTTATTTCCGTCAGGGGCTAGAGTAATATTTCTGGTGTGAGTTATACTACTGAAGGACTCTTGACAAGGTTTGCGAGCTTGCGTACTTTGTCCTTTTCATGAATTCGGTAGTAGGGCCCTGCTAATTCTCATCCGGATCATGTTCCCCCATTTGGGTGGAAGTGGCAGGACTAGTGTGCAAACATCAAAAGAGGCAAAAGTCACAGTTTTCTGGTGTGAACACGTTGATGTCTTCACCCCATAGTCTGCTATAATAGTAAATAAGGTGAGGAAAAAGCAATTGTGATCATTTAACACTCTGTTCGATGCTATCCCCTCAGCTAATAACAGCATGGCATATGAAATGGAGGACCAGTTATTATAATGGTAGTGAAAACAAAGCATTACATTGTAAAATATACCATTATTCTGTCACCGTTCAGATACTTAAATATATACATAAATATTAGCGAATAATACATTTAAAAACAAACAGTGGTTGTGAATACATTACTAGATAATTAAATCTTGAATAAAAATTAGTACCAATAATACAATGCATAATAACATTAATCATGTTGGTAGAAATTGTATTACTTCAATATTATGTGTAGCCTGTTTCTTCCACATTTATCCAAATGATCAACCTTTACATTATGATATTTTACATTTTATTTAGCTATGAATGGAAGTGAAGTGTTTTATTTCAAGTAACAGGTAGTTGACACAAGATTTGAAGCAGACTTCACTGCTATGATTCAAGGTCATTGCCAACCTGGTTACCAGCTGAGATGCTCCTTCACAATATGTCATACTAATGTCAATACAATTTCCTACATTTTTCATGCAGTGAAAATTATCCAATCATATGTTATGCTTCACAGGAAATGATCAAAGCATCTTACATATAATCTCTGCTAAAGTAAATCAAATTCTTAACACAACACCAGGAAATTTAACTAAAATTTTCAAGAGTTTTCTTGCATAAGTTTAAACCAGTGCTGTACTTTTTATTACAAGAAAAAAAGTTACAAGTCAAAATCCAATCGCCAAACAATTTATGACAAATATTATACAATATATTTGCATTTGAGAAATTAGAAAGAAACACCCAGTTATTTTGTAGATCTTAGGCTGGTTTCACATTTGCGTTCCTCAGCGCTTCGGAGAGCTGCGGACTTCCTTTGTGAAGCTCCGCCCACTGCCGCACCTCCTCCGGTCAGCTCCGCCTATGTCTGCATGCGGCCTGCATGCGGCCTGCGTACCTATCTGTAACATTGGGTATGCAGGCCATGTGTCTGTATGCAGATGCGTCCGCATGCGTCATTTTGATGATGTGGTGACCCGCATCGAACGCACTGTGTTGGAATTTTTTTGTTTGCCGCACCGTCAAAACAACGCATGCGGACGCATCCGCATACAGCCGCATGGCCTGCGTGCCCAATTTTAAAGATAGGTAAGCAGGCCGCATGCAGACATAGGCGGGGCTGACCGGAGGAGGTGCAGCAGTGGGCAGAGCTTCATGGAGGAAGTCCGCAGCCCTCCGTAGCTCTGAGGAACGCTAGTGTGAAACTAGCCTTAAACAAAATACTTAAAAAATATTAACAGACATAAAAGGATTTGTTAGGTTGTTTTTCAGTCATGTTGTGTGTTACATTTTTCTTTATTTTTTCCTGAAGAAAATTACAATGCGAACACATATATTGTTTTGGAATATTATATTGCATAATTATGCAAGCTTACTACAAAAACACTTTTTATAGAAGTCTTTTTTATTGATAAATGCAATATGGTACCACTTTGTATCACAGCCTGTATGCAATTGGCCAATGAAAAACAACTTACCTAAGTCCATTTAAAGTCTTTTAAAAACTGCAGCGTCTAAATAAAGCAACCTAATGAAAGCGAACTTGTCACCAGGTTTGGCCAATATGATTTATGACCACCACCTTTCAGGGCTTATTTACAGCATTCTATAATACTGTAGATAAGCCCCCGATCCGACCTGTAAAAGAAAAATAAATAACTCTTATTATACTCACCTGCGAGGTGGTCTGGTCTGAGGGGTGTTGTAGGTCTTGATCCGGCACCTCCCATCTTCTTGCGATGCCGCCCTCCTGCTTGATTCATGGGTCCCCGGCATCGAGCTCCTGCACAGGCGTACTTATCTGCCCTATTCAGGGCAGAGTAAATTCTTGCAGTGCACAGGTGCTGGGCCTCTATGACCTTTCCCAGCGCCTGCGCACTGCTGTACTTTGATCTGCCCTCATCAGGGCAGATAAGTACACCTGTGCAGGAGCATAAAGCGGGGAAGCCTCATCCACATGAAGCAAGCAGGAAGGTGGTGATCATAAAGAAGATGGGAGGTTCCAGACCAAGACCTGCAATACCCATCGGACTGGACCGCCCCGCAGGTGAGTATAATAAGTTATTTTTCTTCTCTTGCAGGTCAGATCGGGGGCTGGTCTACAGCATTATAGAATGCTGTAGATAAGCCCTGAAAGGAGATGGCTGTAACTCTTATCGGCCAAACCTGGTGACAGGTTCCCTTTAAATAGAACTTATCTACCTCCTATTAATTTATTTGTTTAAGGGCTCAAGTACAAAACCATAAAAATCGATAAAGGGGCTCATGCATATGTCAGATTTTTGTTTTTCAGACTGAAATGGACAGAGAAAAATATCACAGCATGCATGAGTTTTTTCAGATAATTGTATGGCTCTTGCCCATTTATGTTTATAAATCCGTTGAAATCATTGGACTGCATCGTATTGCAGTCCTATTTTCACAGACACACTGCATGTATAAGATGTAGAAACTTTTTTTTCTTCCACATCATAGAAAATAGGATCCACTTTGATCATGCTCTGATCAAACTTTGATCAGAGTCTGATCAGAACGTCATTAACATAATCAGACCAATTTTTCAGATGAGAGAAAATTGGTCATGTGAGTGACCCTAGCTTAATGATGAGTGCTACATAATATGAAGCAGATTAGCTGGTTCCTAGGTCCTGAAATCCCCACCAATCGCTCAAAAATACGGTCTTCAGTGTTCTGCAGGATCCAGATTCTCACCAATCTGCTACACACATTAGTTTAGGTAATACCTAACATTAAAAAAAATGAAGTCAATGGTATGTTCAGCAATAAATTATGGACTAAATCAGACATTCAGACATTACAGTCTGAAATGTAATAAAATCAAATGACCACCACAGCCAACTGTGTTTTGTTCATGCTGAAACCCTTTACAATGGTCAGTGCAAACTGTCATTGTAGACAGTATTTCTAGGTTATAGTTAGCAAGTTAGAATTTGCAATGAGTTGAAAAATCTGCAGTAAAATAATTCCCATTATTTAGAAGTGCAAAATTACCTAGCACAGCTTTCAATTTGGGCATTGTATGGTTTATACACAGTAGCTTGTGTACTTTCACACTGCGGTATTCTTCATGGATTACCTTATGTTTGTAAATCTGATCACATATTAGCTTTTATGTTATTCATTATTGTTATGCTACATAATTCAGTTTTGCTGGAAAAATAGAGCAAACTATGTTTTACAGTTCCTGTCAAGTTAGTGATAATATAAATATTTTGTGTTTGCTACTAACAAAGCAGTAGTCATTCCTAGGCAGTTTAGCAATGCAGTTTTCATTCAACTGCAGTTATTTATGGCAAAACTGCTGTTATTCTTCATATTTTATGTTATTTATGCTTTGAATAAATTGCAGCATTTATAATTCAAGGCAGACTGAAGAGCCAAGTGTCTGCAATCCATTATACAGTGACAATGTAGAGTTGTAAATTTTTTACAATGGATCCCACTGCTTTGCCTAATGAAAGAGCTGCTGGAGAGCCAATCAGATTATGCAAATATCAAAAAGAGAAAAGCGATAATAGTGACATGAAAGGTTTTGATTGCATTTGGAAATTATATGTGTTGTAGAAAATTTGGTGGTTAGAATCTGCCAGATGTGAAGTGTAGAGCAGTTCTCCGCATCAGAAATAAAATCTGAAGAAGAATAAAATAATAAGAATAAAATAGAAAAAGTAAGTACATTTGGAAAGGTTGTTGTTTATGACATTATACACAGACGAGGGTTCACAACATGTAGTGACAATTATCATTATAAACCTGTTGTACTGAAGTTTTCTTTCACCATATTCCAAAATATATTTACTACTATGAGTAGTAATGAGGACTACAGTGGGCTTTATAATTCCATTTTTTATTTAAAAAAAACCTTGAATTCCAACTTTTAAATTGTTTAAGTATGTCACTCCCATTACCAGGGACGGTTCCAGGGTTTTGTGGGCTCCGGGTGAAAGAGTCTCAGTGGGCTCCTTTAACACATACCACAATTCATGATGCAAAGATACGGCAGAGAAATATAGGTATAGTACAATGCCAAAATTTCACTTCTTACAATGCATAGTGATATCTAATGTAAATTCTACAATAGGCAGAAACCGAACAGTATAATCCTCCATACAGTATTATGGGCACCAAATAGTGCTCCATACAGTATAATGAGCCACATACATTGCTCCATACAGTATAATGGGCATTATATATTGATCCATACAGAATAATGGGCCCCATATAATTCTACATACAGAATAGTGAGCCTTATACATTGCTCCATACAGAATAATGGACCCCATATAACGCTCCATACAGTATAATGAGCCATGTATATTGCTCCATACAGAATAACGAGCCCCATATATTGCTCCATACGGTGTATAATAATACAGAAAAATGAGCCCATATATTGCTCAATACAGTATAATGAACCCCATATACAGTGGTGGCCAAAAGTATTGGCACCTCTACAATTCTGTCAGATAATACTCAGTTTCTTCCTGAAAATGATTGCAATCACAAATTATTTGCTATTTTTATCTTCATTTAATTTGCTTGCAAGGAAAAAACACAAAAGAAATGAAGCAAAAATCAAATCATTGATCATTTCACACAAAACTCCAAAAATGGGCCAGACAAAAGTATTGGCACCCTCAGCCTAATACTTGGTTGCACAACCTTTAGCCAAAATAACTACGAACAACGGCTTCCGGTAACCATCAATGAGTTTCTTACAATGCTCTGCTGGAATTGTAAACCATTCTTCTTTGGCAAACTGCTCCAGGTCCCTGATATTTGAAGGGTGCCTTCTCCAAACTGCCATTTTGAGATCTCTCCACAGCTGTTCTATGGGATTCAGGTCTGGAGTCATTGCTGGCCGTCTTAGAAGTCTCCAGTGCTTTCTCCTAAACCATTTTATAGTTGTCATGATCCGCTCCAGGGTTTAGTCCTGTCTGCCCTTGGTCCGGGCGGATCATGTCAAGGGTTAACTTTGCTCTGCCTCATTCTGGGTTCAGGTTGGCTATTTAGCTCTCACACATCCTGCTAGCAGTGTGAGCTATACTGCTACCTTCGGCTTGTGAACCTGACTGGTAACCCTTGATTTGTCCTGCTGTTATCCCTGACTTGTCCCGTGTCTGTTGTTTCCCTCTGTCTGCCCTGTTCCCTGCATTTCCCTGTTTGTCTGTTTGATTCTCTGGTTTTTGACTCGGCCTGTATTCGGACTCGCTTCTGCTTTCTGTCTTTGTCTTATCTGCTTCTGACCTTTGCTGACCTCCTGGCTTTCTCCTGACCACGCATATTGCTTATTCCTGCTGCCTCCATAAGGTTTTGACTTGGCTTGCCTGACCACGCTCTCGCCACTTGGTGGCGCCTGTGTTTCTGCTCTGTAGAGGACTTGCTGAGACCTGTGATACTTCAGTTGACTGATTATTCCTGACTCAGTTTTGGACGTTTTGCTGCCACCTGGTGGTGGTTTTGGCTGCTGCAGTGCAGGCCTACTCTGGTAGTGTGTAATCCCTTCTCCCCTCTGTAACCTACAGGTGGAGCACACACTAGCCTGCATTACAGCTGCATGACAATAGTGCTTTTGAAGTGTGCTTTGGGTCATTGTCCTGCTGGAAGACCCATGACCTCTGAGGGAGACCCAGCTTTCTCACACTGGGCCCCACATTATGCTGCAAAATTTGTTGGTAGTCTTCAGACTTCATAATGCCATGCACACGGTCAAGCAGTCCAGTGCCAAAGGCAGCAAAGCAACCCCAAAACATCAGGGAACCTCCGCCATGTTTGACTGTAGGGACCGTGTTCTTTTCTTTGAATGCCTCTTTTTTTTCCTGTACACTCTATGTTGATGGTTTTTCCCAAAAAGCTCGACTTTTGTCTCATCTGACCAGAGAACATTATTCCAAAACGTTTTAGGCTTTCTCAAGTAAGTTTTGGCAAACTCCAGCCTGGCTTTTTTATGTCTCGGGGTAAGAATGGTCGCTGGGTACCTCCATACAGTCCCTTATTCAGACGCCGAGTGTACAGGTTGACACTGTTGTACCCTTGGACTGCAGGGCAGCTTGAACTTGTTTGGATGTTAGTCGAGGTTCTTTATCCACCATCCGCACAATCTTGCGTTGAAATCTCTCATCAATTTTTCTTTTCCTTCCACATCTAGGAGGTTAGCCACAGTGCCATGGGCTTTAAACTTCTTGACACTGCGCACAGAAGACACAGGAACATTCAGGTCTTTGGAGATGGACTTGTAGCCTTGAGATTGCTCATGCTTCCTCACAATTTGGTTTCTCAAGTACTCAGACAGTTCTTTGGTCTTCTTTCTTTTCTCCATTCTCAATGTGGTACACACAAGGACACAGGACAGAGGTTGATTCAACTTTAATCAATGTTAACTGGCTGCAGGTGTGATTTAGTTATTGCCAACACCTGTTAGGTGCCACAGGTAAGTTACAGGTATGGTAATTACATGAATAAGAGAAGCATCAGATGATTTTTCAAACAGTGCCAATACTTTTGTCCACCCCCTTTCTTAGGTTTGGTGTGGAATTATATCCAATTTAGCTTTAGGTCAATTATTTTTGTGTTTTTTCATTGAAGACTAATTAAATGAAGATAATAATACCAAAGAATTTGTTTTGCAATAATTTTCAGGAAGAAACTGAGTATTATCTGACAGAATTGCAGGGGTGCCAATACTTTTGGCCACCACTGTATTGCTCCATACTGTATAATGAGCCTCATATATTCCTCCATACTGTATAATGGGCTCCATATAATGCCGCATAAAGAATAATGAGCCCCATATATTGCTCCATACATAATGTGTCATGGGGTTACCGCAACAGTGAGGAGCCAGAAGACTGCAGAGTCTGATTGCTCCTAATCCTGCACTGAAAAGAAGCACTTCACCTTCTTTTAAATGGTGTTAATTTCTTTTTGCAGAACATGGGTTAATCGGCCATGTTGGGAGCTCAGGGAGTCTGAGCTTTCAGCTTAGCCACTCCTATCCTCTATACAGTGGATAGGGAAAGTATTCAGACCCTTTAAAATTTTCACTCTTTGTTTCATTTCAGTCATTTGGTAAATTCAATGAGGTTTAGGTCAGGGCTCTGGCTGGGCCAGTCAAGAATGGTCACAGAGTTGTTCTGAAGCCACTCCTTTATTATTTTAACTGTGTGCTTAGGGTCATTGTCTTGTTGGAAGGTGAACCTTCGGCCAAGTCTGAGGTCCAGAGCACTCTGGAAGAGGGATCTACCTATACAATAAACAGTTTCTGAAGATCAGGTTGAATCAAACTGGAGCAGACATGAAGCTATCCTTTAGTTTATTAAAGGACCCAATAACATCCGATGACCAAACCTTAAGATCTGCCCCCTTATGTGTGAGAACAGTAAGAGGTTTTACAATCTGTGAAAACCCCTAATAAGTTTTCTATAGTAATTGGTGAATCCTAAAAAGTCCTATAGTGCTTTAAGGTCACAATTTTGAACCCAATCAATTATAGCCTGCATATTCCCAGGATCCATCTTAAATCCTTCAGCTGACACAATGAACCCCAGAAATGATATTTCTTGAACAGAGAAAGTACACTAATTTAGTAAATAAAGAATTTTCCCTGTGTTTTTGTGAAACATAACAAACAATCTCATAATTTGAATTCAGGTTAAATGAAAAATTAGAATGTCATCAAGGTTTACATTCTGAAAGACAGCAGGTGTGTTAGTTAAACCAAAAGGCCTATCAGTCACTGTAATGCCACAGCCATCTTGGTTGTGGCATTACTGTGATTGGCTGGCCGCAAAGCTTCATTTGGTTTGGTTCGGCTTGGAGAACATTCCGATTTTCACGGAACATGGTTCGACAAGCATATCAGGCTAAATTCAATGGTAGGCAAAACCAAATGCATAGACAACATCTTCAGGGGGGGGCAAAAATCGGACAAAACAGCTCTAATTTGGGGAAGACACCTGGATAAGTGACATCAATTGAGCCATCAATTGAGCTATAAATAAATAATGAAACAAAAAATTTACACATATATGTTTGATTATCAGCCAGGCAAAACTGACAGCTGCGGGCTGCAAACCTCAGCTGTTAGCGTTGACAAGGCTGGTTTTCAAGACTAGAGGGGTCCCCATGCTGTTTTTTTTAATTATTTAAATAAATAATTTAAAAAAATGGGGTGGGTTCCACCACTTTTTTGACAACCAGCCAAGCTAAACCAAACAGCTGGGGGCTGGTATTCTCAGACTGGTAAGGGCAATGGATTTTGGCCCCCAGCCTAAAAATAGCAGCCCGCAGCCTTGTCCGGCTCTTACCACTTGCTCTGTGATGGTAGTGAGTAGGATTTATATTTGTGGGGTTAATGTTGCCTTCGTGACTAAGGCCTTGATTAATAAAAGTGTTTGCACCATTAAAATGATGAAAAGTCTCCAATTTTTGCATATTGCAAAGGTGCACAATAATGTTACCACATTCTGTGTTTTCATTCCAGTTTTGACCATCTAAAATTGATGAGCTGGGACAGAATGGGAGCAAGGCATGGTAATGCCAGATGGCTTAACAAATAATAAGTTCAGTTATATATTATACCAGAAATCTTACTCAAGGATATGACTGGAGTCAGATTTGTAGTGAGGCGCAAATCACTTTTAAGACGTGCTTAATTCCCTGATAGGCGTACGCTTCTTAATAACTTAGATGCCTCTGACACGAACACGACCCTCATCAAGTCTGGCATGAACATTGTCAGTTTTGATGAATTGGGACTAAATGTCTTGTAGTAATGAGCATCCCCGATCTATATACTTCATGTATGCTTCAATTACAAAGTAACAGTAAACTTGGAAAATAATAATGGCTTCTTTTTACAACCCCATATTGTTTTATTGATTGGTATAAGCTAGTGAACGTGTGTTCTGAACCAAGATATTTGTACTTTTTGTCATATGACCTTTCTATAATATATATATATATACAGGAAAGCTACAATTGCAGCAAATGAAGTCATAAAAGGAATAAGCAATCTCAGCAGTGCACATGTACTATCTAAAGGTTCAATGCATACGTTACTAAAATATGTTTTGACAGGTTGGCCTTAAAAATAATTTACAACAGATAAAAATAAAGTTAACTTACATAAGGTAATTTGCTTTCGTATTAGAGCTAGTTATAATGGTATTTCAATTCACAAAAGCATAACAGAAGCAAGGACAAAAAGAAATCACTTTCATATGTCCATCGGCATTACTCCTACTGTAAAATATCTCTTAAAACCTTTATAGAGGAAGATGAACAGGCATTTTTAGCACTGTAAAACAGGTATACACAAACATGGGAACCCTATTGCTAAACCAACAAAAAAAAAGTAGAAGCATAATTCTGAAACAAAAAGCCATACTGTTTTTATATTTTGATAGATCAAAATTTACTAAATATGATGATACCACATATGTGTATTTTTAAATTTTTTTAATTAATTATTTTTAATGGGGAAAATGAGGGATGATTATTTTTTTTATTTTTATCACTTTTTTAAAACTTTTTTTTCTTTTCACTGTTCTAGTTAGTCCCCTTTGGGGACTTTGACCTGCGATCCTTTGAACACTTACACTATATACAACGATGCCATAGCATCCCTTCATATAGTAAAAACTACAGTCACTTTTGAAGCATGGCCACAGCCAGAATTTCAAAAGAGCTACATAATGGCAAGCACGAAGGTCTTCAGCAGACTAATGACTGTCATAGCAACCCATCAGTGACATGCAATGACATCACGGGTGCGGCGATGGGTGCATGAAATGACGTACCCCTTTGCCGGTGAGTGTTAAATGCCATTGTCAGAGTTTGACAATGATATTTAACAGCAACAACAAAGAAAATAGAGCTTTCTATCACAAATATATGACATACGGTATGTGAATATTCACCAAGGAAAGATACAAATCCTACAAAAAATTATTTATAATTATAAATAAAAAATTATTATTTTTATTAATAAGTAGACATAAAAAACTGCATAAAGCAGAAACAGTAAAAATACATGGGGAGAGGAGGGAGTTCAACAAAGGGAAAAATAGATCAGATGCTGGTCAAATGATTAAATGGTATTAAAACCAGTACAAAAAGTATGGCAAAACATATCAGAAGTGAGTCTAACGATTAATCCCTTTACCCCCAAGGGTGGTTTGCATTTAATGACCAGGCCAATTTTTACAATTCTGACCACTGTCTCTTTATGAGGTTATAACTCTGGAACGTTTCAACGGATCTTCGCGATTCTGAGAATGTTTTCTCGTGACTTATTGTACTTCACATTAGTAGTAAAATTTATTCGATATAACTTGCATTTATTTTTGAAAAAAACGCAAATATGGCAAAAATTTTGAAAATTTTGCAATTTTCAAACTTTGAATTTTTATTCCCTTAAAAAAGAGAAATATGTCACACAAAATAGTTAATAAATAACATTTCCCACATGTCTACTTTACATCAGCACAATTTTGAACTTAAAATTTCTATGTACCTAGAGATTGTACTCTCGTTATTTATTACAATATAATGACTGTTTTGGGCTTTGTTTGGAGATAATAGAACCCCCATTTGGATGACAGGCGAGTTATTGAAGGATCTTTAACATCTCCATTATATGCATAAGGTTCCTAACATAGCTATGACTGGCTATAAAAAGTATATAGTGATACTAGAGCTATAAGTACATATGGTATTCTGCTTTCAAGCTCCCCAGATATAGTGGTTGGGAGCATTTTGGTTTATATAGAGCAATAAGGACTTAGGTTTTTGGTGAACCAGTGGCATTGGTATATATGGTCATTTTATCTACACTGTTTTTGTCAGTTTGTTGTGTTGCACCTGCACTTTAAAGCACCTAGCACTTTGAATTTTAAAATAATTAGTAAAAGTTAAGTTTTAATTTCAGTCAATCTGCTTTCGATATACTCTATTTGATTGATTCATATCGCCCCTGCTTATTATATAAAATAATAAGAGCTTACCAGTCTTTGGTTGGGACACTTTAGGTTAGCACTCGCTGTTCCTTTAAGAATCCAGGATCGCGCACCCTAAGCATTGTGCAAGCAGTGCGCTGACCCCCTCAGCTGCAGGGGGATTAGGATGGGTAAGGGACTGCGGCGGTGAGTATATCAGCGTCTCTGATGGTGGAGGGAGGCAGAGAGCAGAGGTGCTGGAGACAATTCAGGAAAGGCAGGAGGAGGAGAAATAGATGCATGGCTGGGGCAGTGAGAGCATCAGTGTCTCTTCCGGTACTGGGGATGCAGAGACACCGGCATTACAGTACCCCCACTTTATGCCCTCTCTTTTTCTAGCCCACAAAAAACTTGTCCAGAAGGAGAGGGGCGTGGAAGTTCTCCCTAGGCTCCCAGGACCTCTTCTTGGGACCAAACCCATTGCAATCAACAAGAAAAAAGGATTTAAGTCTTATCTTCTTGGTAGCCAGAATATTCTCAACCTCAAAAACATCCTCAGTGCTGACCTGAGCAGGAGTAGTAGGATCACTAAAGAAAGGACTGAGGACAACAGGTTTGAGGAGAGACACGCATGAAAATAATTGGCAATCAGTAAGGAGTCTGTTATGTTACGGTAGCTGAGGAGTGCAGGCAAAAAAGGAAATACACCAGAGCAGTTGGAATCTATGAGATTGCAGTACCCTGACTAACCACCGCAACTAGAGGCAGCCGTGGAGCGTTCCTACGTTGGTCCTAGACGCCTCGTCACAGCCTGAGAAACTAACTACACCTAAAGATAGAAATAGGAAAGCTATCTGCCCCCTAGCAGAACCCCCAAAGATAATAGAAAGCCCCCAAACATGTAATGGCGGTTAGACAAGAGGAAATACAGACACAGAAAGAAAATAGTATGAGCAAACGCTGGGGCCCAAACTATCTAAATAGAAAAGGACAGGAAGGGTACTTACTGCAATCCCAGAAAACCCTGAAAAACACCAACTCTACTAATTTCAAAATCACCTGAGATCACACGACCTCTACCACCTAAATTAGTTCTCTGGTGTAACAAAACAGCAGCCACTGAAAAAACTGGAAAAAGCAAAAGTACAAAACACAGTGGCTGAACTAAACTGAGAGGGCAAAAGCCCCGGAGGGGACCCAGAAGGCCCCCCAGAAGTGCTGGACCAAATGCAAAAATATAGCAAAAACACAAAATAAGAAATTGTCTTATCTGATAGCAGGAGATGCAGACACGACAACAGCAGGCTACAAGGGAAACTGGAAAGAAGGATTCAGACCAGAACAATTGATCACGGCAACCTGATGGGAAAATGATTCCCTTAAATAAGACCAATCAGTAACACCTGATTCCAGTCCTCACAATCCTCACTAGTACCGCTTGTAACCACCAGAGGGAGCTCTGCTCAGAACTCATCTAAACACATTCACAACAGGAGTCCTCAAGTTTGAGCTTGTAGGCCACTGGATTGATCTGTCTCAGAACTTTAAATTGGTGATGAAGCAAAGACAGTTTATGTGGTGCCTGGAAGGTATACTTGATTACAGCAGACCTTGTCCAGATAACTTGGCGATCAGACGTTCTTTCCATATTCTTATGCTTGTGGATCATAATTGGTCTTGATATTTTTCAATTTCAGAAAACTTGATGAGGGATTCAGCAGTAAGTATATTAGAGTTAGTGGAAATAGGGAACAAGATATTGAGGTGTAGACCATACAATAAGAAAAACTGAGTTTTAGAAGAAGATTCACTCATGATTGTTATACGAAAACTCGGCTAATGGCAGCAGTTCGGACCAGTCACTGTGGTGTGGCATTGACAAAGTGCCGAAGGAAGTTGGTCAGGATTTGATTGACCTGACTATTGGACTGAGGATGGTAAGCCAAAGAGAAATCCAGGGAGGCATTCAGCAGTTTTCAAGTGGGTCTCCAGTAGTGGGAAGTAAACTGGACAACTCTATCTGGAGTGGAAGACCATGAAGGCTGAAAACATGTATAATGAACTTCTCTGCCAGTACAAAAGCAGATGGGAGTCCAGAGAGTGGAAAGAAATGGGCCATCTTGGAAAAACGACCCACAACCACCCAAATAACGGTAGAACCAGCCGACAGTGGGAAATCGTAGATGAATTCCATTGCAATATGCTGCCATTGTGACGAAGGTATAGGGAAAGGAAGTAGACGACAGGAGCAAAGCTGTCTCTGGGACCTTTTCTGGACACAAGAGGGACAGGCCGAGACAAAATCTTCAACATCCTTGGGATGGCCACCACTAATTCCGGGAGATGAGGAGGACCCTTTTTCTCTCATCAGCATGCCCCTCACCTTAGATGAATGACCAAACTGAAGAACCCTGGGTTCGGTCGCATAAGTCTTCTGGGAAGAGAGCAGGGACAAATCAAACTGAGCAACTGTAGTAATCTTGATGTACTCAATAATGTGTTGGGGCTCCTCCTCCTGTTCGGAAGACAGTCACAGGAATGATCTGGAGATCGCTTTAATATTTTTATCTGCTAGCTGAAAATGGAGAAAGAAGTTGAAGCGAGTTAAAACAGAGACCACCGAGCTTGTCATGGATTAAGTCGCTGTGTGGATTGCAGATATGCCCTGATTCTTGTGGTCAGTGTATATAACCACTTTCTAGCAAGAAGCATCACTCTTTCAAAGCCAGCTTAATTGCCAACAGTTCTCGATCCCCAATGTGCGCTGTGTGCGCAGCGTTTGATCCATATAGATCGGCATGCATCATGCATACATATCTTTAACATGGTGTAGTCATTTTGCGGTGTGCGGCGGGGTCCGTCGAACGCAACATATTGCATTTTTGAGGCATCAAATATGCGCAGCCATACGCATGCGGATGAGTGCAGATGAAGAGCGTCAAAACAACGCATTACTGTCTATGGGAACGCATTGGTACGCAAGGAGATGTGTACTCTTGCGTTCGATACGCATGCATAGTTCAGAATGAGCAGGTCCAGGAACTGGATTTGGACACCCCCAAAACAAAGTTGTATAAAAACAGGGTGTGGGCACTGGAAGTCTCTGGAAGCGATTGTTACTGCTTTGCTGCTCTGAAGACTGCTTTGCTGATCTTAAGACTCTGGATTTCACTCAGGATGTGAGTAAAGAAGCTATGAAAATGTCTGTCTGTTTCTCTCATTGCAATCTGTACTCACTTCTGTCTCTCAGCATTCCACATCAAAGATGTTCTCTAGTGAAGAGCATACCTCCCAGAACGGACAGGAGACTGATGAAGTGAGTACATTTGCTACTGATTGGTAAGTATTGACTGTCAATATAACCCATGTGGTAACATCATGCATTTTCTTTACAGAACAGTTCCAATGCGGCAGAGCAGGAGCAGACTCAGGCCCAAGTTCTGGTGGAAGGACTGCGTGTAAGTATTCTTGACTGTTTTTGTTTTGCTTTATCTTTACAACTATATAATGTATGTTACGCTTACACGGTTTTGGGGCATCGGGACATGGCATAGCTTGCCTAGCTAGCCAATGCTCCCATGATGCCAGACCACAACGACGTGGGGCATGCGTACCAGATGGTAAGGGAATGTGGACCCACTGGACCACAAAGGGGGACCCATGCCTACCCGGACTAGGGGAGGGCAGTAACCGGGGGTCTGTGGCAGCTGAACATGTGGGCAATATGGCGACCTGTAGAACTAGATGACACCGCACAACTTCAGGTATGAAGAAACATAAAGTTTACTTGAAGACAGACAGTACATAAACAGAACATAATGCCAGGCTCCCGATTCCACACATCAGGGAAGGGTACACGTCTCAAGATAACCGATGAAGGCAGGAGGACATCACGGGTTGATGCAGTCCAGGGTTATCTGGCACGGGCATACTAGGTCAGCCTCTCTCTTAGGCCTCAGAAGTAGCACAGGCTCAGCAGGAGAACATCAGACACCGAACTTGGACAGACGTCAGATGATGGCGGGGGTCATCTCGGGTTGATGAAGTCCAGGGTTACTAGGACGGCCTCTCTCTCAGGCCTCAGGCATAGCACAGGCTCAGCAGGAGAACATCAGACACCGACCCAGGACAGACGTCATCACAGGGTGGACCATGGGGAACCGGCAGGACATTGGGACACAGGAAAGACATCAGGACATCAGGATCAGGGCTGCCACTAGGAATTTCAGGGCCCCATACTGGCAAAATTTTCTGGGCCCCCTTGAGACTCCGCCCAGGCTCAACCCCAGCCCCGCCTCCACCCCTCGAACTGTCCACAGTCCCACCGCTCTCTCTTGGAAAAACTCCACTTCTCACCAATCACACATTAACAGTTCCCATCACCAGATCACACATATAGCCAGCAGATCTAGTTTTGGACAAAAGATTTTTTAAGCCGCCACCATAACACGGTGGACACTTTTGGCCGAGCCCTACTGCACTGTAACCTATTAAATATTTGTTAAAATATCCAATACAATTTAGGTATATTTTTTATTTATTTTTCAATTTTTAAAATGACCAATAACACCACATACAAGGGACAAATACCACCAGACCACATATTACCATGACAGTGATCGAATAATATCACATACAAGGAACAAATACCACAACACCATGACCAGAGCACATATTACCACCACAGTGATCGAATAATATCACATACAAGGAACAAATACCACCAGACTACATACTACTGTACCACCACAAAGTGACCAAATAATATCACATACAAGGAACAAATGCAGCCATACCATGACCAGACCTCATATTGCCACCACACAGTGACCGAATAATAGCACATACAAGGAACAAATACCGCCACACCATGACCAGAGCACATATTACCACCACATAGTGACTGAATACTACAATACTGATCAGTAATAGAAAAAAAACACAATACTATCACCATAAGTGCCATTCTACACAGGAGATCTGTACTTAGTATGCAGTGTCTGTGTACAGGTAATACAGTAATCACCAGTGACATTGTGCACAGGAGCTCTGTATACAGTGTATAGTGTCAGTGTACAAGTAACACTGACTCACCAGTGACGTCTCTAGGTGAAGTCCTTCATCTTTGCTTTTCATCTTTCATCCAGCATAGACCGCCATCACTTCTTCCAGCCAGGGCTCATCTCTGCAGGAAATAACACAGTTATCTAGAGCTCCGATTGCAGAACACATTTCTTATTTTTTCCCAACTTCTAAACTACACCAGATGAAGAAAAAAAAGGTGACATAATGTCAGTCTGCACAGTAACAGGACCTTCCCCCATTTAAAACAATATACTCAAAAAATAAAATAAATACATCACTGCAGTAATATCCCTTAATTAGCCCATATTGTAATAATATCCCCCATCCTGGCCCTATGTGTCTCATTCCTGGCTTCAGCCATATGTTTTCCCATCCCGTCCTCATGAGTATCCATTCTGCCCCATATGATCTCCCCATCCGTCTCCAATCCTGCCCCATCTGTCTCCAACCCTTCCTCCATGTCTTTTATACTGCCCCAGTGTCTCCAATTCTGTCAGCAGTGCCTCCAATCCTGCCCCCAGTGCCTCCAATCATGCCCCCAGTGCCTCCAATCCTGCCCCCAGTGCCTCCAATCCTGCCCCCAGTGTCTCCAATCATGCCCCCAGTGTCTCCAATCATGCTCCAGTGTCTCCAATCATGCCCCTTTTCCATCCTGCCCCTTTTCCATCCTGTCCCCAGTGTCTCCAATCCTGTCCCTTCTCCATCCTGCCCCCAGTGTCTCCAATAATGCCTCCATGACTTTCATTCTGCCCCAGTGTCTCTATTCTGGCCTCATGTCTTTCATTCAGCCCCCTGTCTGTATGTCCAATCCTGCCCCCAGTGTCTCCAATCCTGCCCCATCTCCATCCTGCCCCCAGTGTCTCCAATCCTGCCCCTTCTCCATCATGCCCCCAGTGTCTCCAATCCTGCCCCATCTCCGTGCTGATTCCTGCCCAGTCTCCATCCTGCCCGTCTCCATCCTGATTCCTGCCCAGTCTCCATTCTGCCCTGTCTCCATCCAGATTCCTGCACCATCTCCATGCTGATTCCTGCCCAGTCTCCATTCTGCCCCATCTCCATCATTATTCCTGCCCAGTCTCCATCCTTCCCCATCCAGTCTCCATTCTGCCCCCAGTCCTGCCCCGTCTCCATCCTGCCCCGTCTCCATGCTGATTCCTGCCCATCTCCATGCTGATTCCTGCCCCGTCTCCATGCTGATTCCTGCCCCGTCTCCATCCTTATTCCTGCCCAGTCTCAATCCTTCCCCGTCCAGTCTCCATTCTGCCCCCAGTCCTGCCCCGTCTCCATTCTGCCACCAGTCCTGCCCCATCTCCATTCTTCCCCCAGTCCTGCCCGTCTTCATTCTGCCTCCAGTCCTGCTCTGTCTTCATTCTGCCCCCAGTCCTGCCCCATCTCCATTCTGCCACCAGTCCTGCCCCATCTCCATTCTGCCCCCATTCCTGCCTGTCTTCATTCTGCCCCCAGTCCTTCTCTGTCTTCATTCTGCCCCCAGTTCTGCCCCGTCTCCATTTTGCCCCCAGTTCTGTCCGTCTTCATTCTGCCCCCAGTCCTGCCAGTCTTCATTCTGCCCCCAGTCCTGCTCCGTCTCCATTCTGCCCCCAGTCCTGCCCCGTCTTCATTCTGCCGGGGCTCCAGCTTTGCCGCTTGCAACATTAAAAAAAAAACCTTTCTCCTTACCTTGCTACGTTCCAGCGGCGAGCGATCCACACTGCAGAGAAAGCGCGCTGGGGGCGGGGCAGTGGGGCCCGATGGTAGAGGTGATGGGGCCTGATGCGGGCCCCCTCTGCTGATCGGGCCCCATACTCCAGTCAGAGCTGTAATGCCCTGATGGCGGCCCTGATCAGGATACAGGGTGGACATCAGAACATCAGGACATCAGGTCACAGGCAGGACATCAGGAACACAGGCAGGACATCAGGGACACAGCAGGATATCAGGGACAGCGGTAGGACATCGGAACATAGGCATGACCTCGGGACACCAGCGAGGCAGCTCACGTCATTGGCTGGGACACGAATGGCACAGGACTAGGAACAACAGTGTTGCAGCTTAGGTCATTGAAAGAGACAAGGACAGTGCAGATCCAGGAACACCGGCGTGTCAGCTCAGGTCATCGGCTGAGACATGTACGGCACAGGACCAGGAACACTGGCGTGGCAGCACAGGTCATCGACTAAGACTTGGACTAGGCAGAGGTGGTCGGACTCCGGGTACCAGACAGTGGTCGCCAGACTCCGGACATCGGACACGATCTCCAGGCACCAGGCAGCGGTCGTCAGGCTCCCAACTATGGTCATCAGGCTCCGTGCCTTCAGACCTAGGAATGAACTCAAGCGTGATGGTGCAAGCACCGCCGGGTTGGACCAGGGCCGGATGAAGCTAGCACCACATAGCAAGCTGAGCACAGCATAGTAGATTCTTAGCATAAACATCGGAATCCATCTTTAACAGACGAACCCAGGTTGTTTCACAGGACACCAGTTACAGGAAACTCACAGTCACTGGGTACATGGTTCCAGACATGGAGGGACTTCAGGAACATAACACAGAGAACACAGTTCAGACAGGGTCAGGTGCAGGAACAGATCCAGGAACAAGGATTCAGGAAACAAGACACAACATGAACGGGCCTGGATATGCAGCCTCTAGGAAAGGCAATCTGGGTACTCTGTCCCCAGAGTGGCCAGAAAAACAGGACACAAACAGAAACGGATCTGGGTACTCTGCCCCCAGAGCAGGCGGAAATACAAGACAGGACAATGGGCATCAGCTCTCCCAGAACTGATCGCAATCAGAGCTGGAGCTGAACACACAAACACACATGGCTAGGTTCAGGAACTCAATGCAAAGCTCTGCCAATGCCAAACAAGAAAGAGGAACTTTATATAGGAGCTGCTCCTCTGCAATAGGCTGGGGAGAGCAATTAAGCACACACACTGCCTTAATAAAATCAGGGAAGGTTTGGCCACATGCACCCTATGGACACTCAGAAACCATAACAGCACAGTCGGCACAGGCACTGCGGCTTAAGGCATCTGGCAGCGGCTGCAAGCCTGGACACACGTGGAAAGTCATGCACCAGCTGCAGAGGACCTCACAACACATGGATAGCTTCCACAGTGGCAGCCAGGGACCGCACATGCGGATAGTCATGCAGCGGAGCAGAGATATCGCAACACATGTACGGCTATACATCAGAGTCGGGAACTGAGCAGCATCCATACAGGTAACAGACAACAGTATTCCAGCTAGCTAGGGGGAAAGGAGCAAAGGGTTAAAGCACAGAAATGCAGAATAACGCTGGAGAAACTAGGTGCAAACATAATGGTGTTACAATATGTTTCTTTGAATTCTAGATTCCACATCATGAAGCCACCATTAACAATGACCTCCTAATAACATTGGTGCAGGAGCGAGTTCCGTTGTGGGATATCCGGGAGTAGCGGCACTCGGACACTGTGGTCATTCGGTGGCTATGGGATGAAGTGGCCCGATCGCTGTTGGATGATTGGGACAAAACCACGCCACAAGTCAGAAAGGTTTTTTGCAAGTATTGCAATGTGGTCTGATGCAGCAGTGAACCTGTGGTGCATTGTTCTACAATTTTTTTGCCCCCCTTCACAGTGAACACAGTCAAAGTCCGTTGGCGTTCGATGAAGGATCGCTTCAATAAGGACCTGAGAGAAGAAGTCCAAGTTCAAAGTGGTGCTGCTGCAAAGATTTCCAAATACAAGTACCATCGTAATCTCTCCTTCCTTAGGCCTGTGGTTGGTCATCGAACGTAAGTATTTTTGTGTTGTATTCCATGGTTTAACATCTGAATTTTTCTATTCCACAGGATATGTTGACGCTTTTCCAATTTTTATTTTTTGTAGTAATGCTTTTCATTTCTTTTTCACATAGAACCTGCAGCAGCACCACAGTACCTAGAGAGGCCCCTCATCGAACAGCCACCGAACAGTCCCAGTCATCCACCAACGATGCAGCAAGTGGGCATGCATCACAGGCTGGACAACAGGAAGCTGGTTCTTCTGGTTTTCTCCTGTATCAGTCGTCTGCAACTGTTTTTTTTGGGTCTTCTCACTAGCGGTAGAAGGCCTGGAACAGGCCACTCATGCCCAAGTTTTTTCACTTAGGCTCGGTCTTCCAGAATGGCATGAAGGCGGTTGGAGATAGACTGGAAAGTGGGTTTGCCCATGTGAACACATTTTTCCAGGAAGTCAACTGATGCCTTGACCACCTGGAAGCCGACCTTCAGAGACTGGCACATTTTTTAAAGCTATAGAGCGGGGCATGTCGAAAAACCTTACGCCTGATCTCCAGCTTAATGTGATGCTGGCCTGCCATGCTGCTTATGTTCAGGCTATGCAGCAGACCTGGTACTTCCAGCAGCCACACATGGCATTTCCGGCTGTTCCACCTCTAACCAGCTTCACCACGATGCTGAGTCCTGCTCTACACCTGCCTCAAGTCACCACCTTGCCGAGTCCTGCTGCACACCTGCCTCAAGCCACCACCATGCCGAGTCCTGCTGCACATCTGCTTAAGCCACCACCATGCCGAGTCCTACTGGACGCCAGTGTACCTCCACCACCATGCCGAGTCCTGCTGCATGCCAGTCTACCTCCACCACCATGCCGAGTCCTGCTGCACGCCAGTCTACCTCCACCACCATGCCGAGTCCTGCTGCACGCCAGTCTACCTCCACCACCATGCCGAGTCCTGCTGCACGTCAGTCTACCTCCTCCACCACCATGCTAATCCTGCTGCATGCCAGTCTACCTCCACCACCATGCTGAGTCCTGCTGCATGCCAGCCTCAAGCCAACTCTCCCACCCTCCCAAAAAAGAAAAGAAGCAAACAGAAGGCCAGTACCAATTCAGCACAGCAACCCAAGAAGAAGACTAGGACCAGCAAACATACCCCAAAACTGTTCTACCACCTCCACCCTCACCTCCCAATATGTCTCTGTTTTATAATTTGTCTCTCCCTTCCAATGTGTCTCTCCCTTCCCATGCTTCCACTCCTAACATGTCTACTCCCATCAGTGACCTGCCAGACCCCACACATTTTGTATGCCCTTCCCTGGAACACCTGCATCATCCACACATGGTAGCCAATCATCCCAGCTCCACACCCCCATGTCCATAATATTTCAACCTCCCACATTCCCCAAAGCAAATTTTTTTATTGTTGTTAAATAAAATTTTGCTTTTGTTTGCACAATCACTGTGTTCTTTGTCTCTTTATGTGCAGTCGCCACACTTATGCACCGTAGCCGCAAACACACACTTATGCGCCGTCACCGAAAACACACATGTGTGTATTGTATTGTTGAGGGAACTTGGAACAGGTGTTTCACTAGAGGTGTTTTATTACTTCAGTTAGCAAACATTACAGGTACATTTTAACATTACAGGTAAATTTTAACATTAAAGGTACATTTTAACCCCTTAGTGACAGAGCCATTTTGCAGCTTAATGACCGAGCCAATTTTTACAATTCTGACCACTGTCACTTTATGAGGTTATAACTCTGGAACGCTTTAACGAATCCCGCTGATTCTGAGATTGTTTTTTCGTGACATATTGTACTTCACGTTAGTGGTAAAATTTCTTTGATATGACTTGTGTTTATTTATGAAAAAAACGGAAATATGGCGAAAATTTTGAAAATTTAACAATTTTCAAACTTTAAAAATTTATGCCCTTAAATCAGAGAGATATGTCACACAAATTTCTTAATAAATAACATTTCCCACATGTCTACTTTACATCAGCACAATTTTGGGACCAAAATTTTTTTTTGTTACGAAGTTATAAGGGTTAAAAGTTGACCAGCGATTTCTCATTTTTACAACACCATTTTTATTTTAGGGACCACATCACATTTGAAGTCACTTTGAGGGTCTATACGATAGAAAATACCCAAAAGTGACACCATTCTAAAAACTACACCCCTCAAGGTGCTCAAAACCACATTCAAGAAGTTTATTAACCCTTTATTTGCTTCACAGGAACTGAAGCAATATGGAAGGAAAAAATTAACATTTAACTTTTTTTGCAAAAACTTTACTTCGGAACCTATTTTTTTTATTTTCACAAGTGTTAAAAGAAAAAGTGAACCACAAAATTTGTTGTGCAATTTCTCCTGAATAAGCTGATACCACATATGTGGGGGTAAACCACTTTTTGGGCGCACGGCAGAGGTCGCAAGGGAAGGAGCGACATTTGACTTTTTCAACGCAGAATTGGCTGGACGCCATGTGGCGTTTGTAGAGGCCCTGATGTGTCTAAACAGTGGAAACCCATCACAAGTGACCCCATTTTGGAAACTAGACCCCCTAAGGAACTTATCTAGATGTGTGGTGAGCACTTTGAACCTCCAAGTGCTTCACAGAAGTTAATAACATAGAACAGTGAAAATAAAAAATCATATTTTTTCCACAAAAACAATCTTTTCACCCCAATTTTTATTTTCCCAAGGGTAACAAGACCCCAAAAGTTTTTGTGCAATTTGTCCTGAGCATGCCGATACCCCATATGTTGGGTAAACCACTGTTTGGGTGCATGGCAGAGCTTGGAAGGGAAGGAGCGCCGTTTGACTTTTTCAGCGCAGAATTGGCTGGACGTCATGTCGTGTTTGTAGAGGCCCTGATGTGTCTAAACAGTGGAAACCACCCACAAGTGACCCCATTTTGGAAATTAGACCCCCTAAGGAACTTATATAGATGTGTGGTGAGCACTTTGAACCTCCAAGTGCTTCACAGAAGTTTATAACATAGAGCCGTGAAAATAAAAAATCATATTTTTTCCACAAAAACAATCTGTTCACCCCAATTTTTATTTTCCCAAGGGTAACAAGACCCCAAAAATTTTTGTGCATTTTGTCCTGAGCATGCTGATACCCCATATGTGGGGGTAAACCACTGTTTGGGTGCATGGCAGAGCTTGGAAGGGAAGGAGCGCCGTTTGACTTTTTCAACTCAGAATTGGCTGGACGCCATGTCGCGTTTGTAGAGGCCCTAATGTGTCTAAACAGTGGAAACCCCCCACAAGTGACACCATTTTGGAAACTAGAACCCCTAAGGAACTTATATAGATGTGTGGTGAGCACTTTGAACCCCAAGTGATTCACAGAAGTTTATAACTCCCGGGCATGAAAATAAAAAGTCATATTTTTTCCACAAACCTGATCGTTTAGTCCCCAATTTTTTATTTTCCCAAGGGTAACAGGAAAAATTAGACCACAAAAGTTGTTGTCCAATTTGTCCTGAGTACGCTGATACCCCATATGTGGGGTGGGACCACTGTTTGGGCGCACGGCAGGGCTTGGAAGGGAAGGAGCGCTGTTTGACTTTTTCAAACCAAAATTGGCTGGAATTGAAATTGGACGCCATGTCGCGTTTGGAGAGCCCCTGATACGCCTAAACAGTCGAAACCTCCACAAATCACACTATTTTGGAAACTAGACCCCTTAAGGAACTTATCTAGATGTGTGGTGAGCACTTTGAACCCCCAAGTGCTTCACAGAAATTAATAAACGTAGAGCCGTGAAAATAAAAAATCATTTTTTTCCTCAAAAATGATTCTTTAGCCCGCTATTTTTTTTATTTTCCCAAGGGTAACAGGAGAAATTGGACCCAAAAAGTTGTTGTGCAATTTTTCCTGTGTACGCTGATACCCCATATGTGGGGTGAAACCACTGTTTGGGCGCATGGAGTGCTTGGAAGGGAAGGAGCGGCATTTTGTAATGCAGACTTTGATGGAATGTTCTGCGGGCGTCATGTTGTGTTTGCAGAGCCCTTCATGTACCTAAACAGTAGAAACCCCCTGCAAGTGACACCATTTTGGAAACTAGACCCCCAAGGAGCTTATCTAGATGTGTGGTGAGCACTTTGAACCCCCAAGTGCTTCACAGAAATTTATAAACGCAGAGCCGTGAAAATGAAAAATCTTTTTTTTTCTCAAAAAATGATTTTTTAGCCAGCTATTTTTTTATTTTTCCAAGGTAACCGGAGAAATTAGAACCCCAAAATTGGTGTGCAATTTGTCCTGAGTATGCTGATACCCCATATGTTGGGGTAAACCACTGTTTGGGCGCACGGCAGGGCTCGGAAGGGAGGGAGCGCCATTTGACTTTTTGAAAGCCATGTCGTGTTTGGAGACCCCCTGATGTGCCTAAGCAGTGGAAACCCCCCACAAGTGACCCCATTTTGGAAACTAGACCCCTTAAGGAGCTTATCTAGATGTGTGGTGAGCACTTTGAACCCCCTAGTGCTTCACAGAAATTTATAAACGCAGAGCCGTGAAAATGAAAAATCATTTTTTTTCTCAAAAATGATTTTTTTAGCCAGCTATTTTTTATTTTCCCAAGGGTAACCAGAGAAATTAGAACCCAAAATTGGTGTGCAATTTGTCCTGAGTACGGTGATACCCCATATGTTGGGGTAAACCACTGTTTGGGCGCACGGCAGGGCTCGGAAGGGAGGGAGCGCCATTTGACTTTTTGAACGCCACGTCGTGTTTGGAGACCCCCTGATGTGCCTAAATAGTGGAAATCCCTCAATTCTAGCTCCAACCCTAATCCCAACACACCCCTAACCCTAATCCTAACCTAAATCCCAACCCTAATTGTAACCCTAACCTTAATTATAACCCTAACTCTAATTGTAACCCTAACCCTAATTTTAACCCTAACCCTAATTGTAACCCTAACCCTAATTCTAACCCTAATTATAACCCTAACCCTAAGGCTAGGTTCATTTTGCGTTTTACCAGCCCGTTCAACACATAGCGTTGACGGGCTGGTAACGGTATAGCATAACGCGATCGCATTATGCTATACCCGCTAGCGCAGAGGAATCAGCAGATGATTCATCTGCGCTAGCGGTGACGGAGCCCAAACGCTGCAGCCCGCGTCCGAGGCTCCGTCACTGAATGATGGCACGTCGCAAACGCATGCCGCTTTACGGCATGCGTCGGGATGCGCCCTCAAATGGGGGTGAATGGCAGCGTTAACGGACTGCGTTACACCGCGTTATACCGCGGTGTAACACAGTCCGTCTAACGGACTGCCATAACGCAGTATGAACCCAGCTTAACCCTAACGCTAATTATAACCCTTACCCTAAGGCTGCTTTCACACTTCCGGCGGGCGCCTGTCGGCGCCCCCGGCATTTTGCCGCAGCGCCGCATCAGAAAACCTGATGCGCCGCCGGCGGCCGCATGCGTTTTTTTGCCGGATGGTTTCTGATGCCCGGAGACATCAGAAACCATCCGGCAAAAACAAAAAACGTTACATGCAGCGTTTTGTCCGGAAGCCGGAATGTACATTTGCGCCGCATCCGGACAAAACCGCATGCAACGCATTGACATGCGGCGCCATCCGGCGCTAATGCATGTCAATGCAAAAAAAACGCATGCGGCGCATCAGATTTTCTGATGCGGCGCTGCGGCTAAATGCCCAGGGCGCCGCCAGGCGCACACCGGATGTGTGAAACCAGCCTAATGCTAACCCTAACCCTAATTATAACCCTAACCCTAATTATAACCCTAAACCCTAACAAAAAAATGAAAATAAATATAATTTCTATTTTTTATTATATGTCCCTAACTAAGGGGGTGATAAATGGGGGGGTTATGTACTGTTTTTTTTATTTTGATCACTGTGATAGTTTATTACAGTGATCAAAATGCACTTTTCTGAGAATGAATGAAAAAATGTTTGAATCTGCCGCCAAGCAGATCGGCGGGCGCACTGCGCATGCGCCCGCCATTTTTTTTTTGCAGGAAGAAGACGCCGGGATCCTGGGGCCTGCGGGAGGACGGAGGACACCGGTAAGTATATGGGGGGGCGATCGGGGGACCGGGGGACCCTCATTTTCTCCCCTCTGATGTGCGATCACATCAGAGGGGAGAGAAATCATTTTTTTTTTTTTTTTTGCGATCGCGGCTATGCTTGCATAGCCGCGATCGCAACACCGGGATCGGTGAATACCGACCCGGATCATGTTCTCTGGGGTCTCGGCTACCCCTGGTAGCCGAGACCCCAGAGAATATTTGCCCATCCCCCCACCAGCACAGCGGCACATAGCGGCGGGTGCACTGAGCATGCGCCCGCCATTTTCTTAACAGCGCCGGCACCGGGGGACACCGGAGGGCCCGGGGGCCACATGGATTGGATCGGGGGCCACATGGGGGTCCTGGGGACCCTTTTTCTCTGTCCTCTGATGTCCGATGACATCAGAGGACAGAGAAATGAAATGGCACAACTTTTTTTTTTGTTGTTGTTGCGGTCGCCGTTATAGGGTTAATAACGGCGATCGCAACATCGGTGTCGGTAAAAACCGACCCGATTCATGTTCTCTGGGTCTCGGCTACCCCCGGTAGCCGAGACCCCGGAGAAAATGCGCCTCTGGGGGCGCTATTCACTTTTTCCACAGCGCCGTTAATTAACGGCGCTGTGGTTTAAGTACCCTTAATGACCGCCGTTAAAAGGCGTATCGGCGGTCGTTAAGGGGTTAATATTACAGGTACATTTTAGCGGCTTAAACCATTTTGTCTTGCCATGCCACACGTCCAATGTCCGAAACAAAATGGGCAGCAAATGTATCCTTTTTTTGGGCAACTTCCACTGTAGTCCTAAGAGGGTGATCTTGGTAATCTGGCAATGTGGTAGCAACAGGTTCATCAAGTTTTAAGTGGTGTCACTCTTTCACAAGGATGTAATTGTGCAGAACAATACACGTTTTGACAACCTCATCAATTGTCTCAGTTTTTAGATTGATCGCTGTTCCCAAAATGCACCATTTAGATACCAGCAAACCAAAAGGCACACTCCACAGTTCTTTGTGCCCTTGTCAGTCGGTAGTTGTAAATCCATTTGGTGTGATTCAAGTCCCGACTTAAGTACAGTTTTATGAGGTTTGCACACATTTGAAAGGCCTCATCCCCAACCACAACCATTGGCATTGGCGGTCCATCAGTTTTGGGAAGAGGTTGTGGCTGTGGAAAATTGAAATTATTCCCATACAAACTTTGGACCATGTCAGAGTTTTTGAAAGTCTGTGAGTAATTTCCTCTTCCAAATGAGCCAATGTCCACGGCGACAAATCGACAGTCAGCACCTGCAATCACCATGAGAACAATAGAAAAGTATTTTTTGTAATTGAAATACTCAGATCCACTTCCAACTGGTTTCCTAATCCCAATGTGTTTGCCGTCCACAGCCCCCAAACAGTTAAAAAAATTACAAATGTTCATAAATTTTGCAGCATTTTGCAGCCAGATTTTAGTTGTGGGTTGGGGAGGAATTCTGCATTCAGAACGTCACCTAAAGCATGGCAGGTGTCTCCAACAATCCAGGAAAGAGTGGACAGTCCAATCCGGAATTGAAAATGTAGAGATGATAAGGTCTCTCAGGTAGCCAGGATTCTGCGGAACAGAAAATGGGAAAAAAAATGAAGTACATGGCTTTTAGAACAATAATATTAATGACAGTTGTTTCTTTTTCAAAATTACATACCTTAGAGTCACAGACGTTCCTCAGCAGGAATTGCTCTATGTAGTTGTGTGTCCTGGCTGGTGATGGATCCTCGAACACTTTGCAGCAAGTCATCGAAGCTATGTTTCGACATCCTTGTGTAGTAAAAAAACTTCCCGGGTTTGCAAGAAGCTCGGTGTACAATGAGTGGTAGGCTTCACGACTCTCTCTGACTTCAACGATGGGGTGTTGCCAGTAGCGATGACGATGTCTTCTCCGTCTATCTCTTCTTCTTTCTTCATAACAAGCAACAGCAAAGGCATAAGCCAAGTTCAAATCCAAATCCAGATTACGATATAAGCTCTCCATGCGAGGATCCATCTTGCAGCTGGATACAGCAGCAAAAGATGAGGATTTCATCTGTACAAGGGTCTATATACAGAATTTCCATGAGACACGCACAACAGACGTGGCTTGTGTCAAGGAAATTCTCTTGGAAAAGCATTGTGCTACCGAACGCATGTGCATAAAAAACGCAAACGCTTGCATACGCAGCTTTTTTGGCGTCATGAGTAAGATTATGAGGATAGTAGTATAGGAACTGTAGTATTCGTCAAACTCAATTTGACAGGTCGACACGCCCCCTATCATTTAATCCGTCTCCCTGTCAGCTTGATCCAGGTCGTCATGCCCCTGGCTGAGCTTTGCTCAGGCTGAGAAATCTGAGCTGGTGGATTTGTGAATTTCAATCAAAGTGATTTATTCATGTCTATGTATATTTTATCCACTGGATTAGATTAGTCTGTGGAGTTTTACTGTATTAAAGGGTAGTTTTAACTCCATCCGTAGATGTAAAGCTATTTTCTAGCAGAGAGTGCCCTATTTGTGCCCTGACATGAACTGTAAAGGGTTTGTATTAGAAGCACCCAGTAAATGTCTGTATTAGAATCCATCAGTAAATGTATGTAAAGCTCATTTCTAGCAGGCTTGTATAAATGTCCCCCAGTAAATGTGTAAAAGTTTGGAACTGATATGCCTGAATGTAAAGGTGATTTCTAACACTCTCTGTTAGAGATGGCTGGAGAGAAACTTTTAAGGAGTCAGTAAATGTCTGTATTAGAATCCATCAGTAAATGTATGTAAAGCTCATTTCTAGCAGGCTTGTATAAATGTCCCCCAGTAAATGTGTAAAAGTTTGGAACTGATATGCCTGAATGTAAAGGTGATTTCTAACACTCTCTGTTAGAGATGGCTAACTTATTACTAAGCTGTGTATCTAAGGCTTGGGTTGTATTGAGAGGAGCATATTTTTCTATTTACTAACTAACATTGTACATAGATTTTTAAGGAGCCAGTAAATGTATAAGGAGTTCTAGTTAAATAATAAGGATTTTTAGTGAATTAAAGAGTGAATCTTGATCTTTTTTGTGGAGAGAAACTTTTAAGGAGTCAGTAAATGTCTGTATTAGAATCCATCAGTAAATGTATGTAAAGCTCATTTCTAGCAGGCTTGTATAAATGTCCCCCAGTAAATGTGTAAAAGTTTGGAACTGATATGCCTGAATGTAAAGGTGATTTCTAACACTCTCTGTTAGAGATGGCTAACTTATTACTAAGCTGTGTATCTAAGGCTTGGGTTGTATTGAGAGGAGCATATTTTTCTATTTACTAACTAACATTGTACATAGATATACATCTTTACTGGCACATAGAAATGTAGTACAACAGTGTTGACATGAATTGTCAGAATGAGTGAAGGTCGTTGCTACGGTAATTCAGGCAAACAGTAAATAGTAATGCATTGTGTATAGTCAGTGGGATCTTTTAAAACCAACACATTTATGTGTGTTCTTCTTGAAGTTACAGCTCAAAGACATTTCAATCATTGACTTAATTGTGACATGCTAGACTGAAATTGAAATAAATTCAAAAAGGAAGCTTTTGCAGTATAAAATACAAATTTTATTAAGGTCTAAAATACATTATCATGGATAAAAATCCAAAAAGAGTAGGATATACAGCATGCAGAAAAAATAACCAAAGTGTTGACATGAAGTTACAGCTCAAAGACATATACATTATCATGAATAAAAATCCAATGGTTAGATGTATCAAGCTGCTAAAATGTGTTTATTTTTAGTATTATCCAAGATATAAGTTTTAAACTACAGCTGCAAAGGCAGTTTAATTTGAAGTATCACCTTATAACACATTTGGAATTATGACGCTCAACTTATAGTTTTATTCAGTATATATATTTTTAGCTTGGCAGTGTATCTACACTTATCTCAGCAATTCAATGTATACTAAGAAGAATCTTGGCATGGTTTGTTACAGATCGGTAAGCTATTACTATGCTGTGTATCTAAGGCTTTGGTTGTGTTAGAAGTCTAAATATTTTTCTATTTACTAGCTAACATGGTACATAGATATACATCTTTATTGGCACATAGAATTGTAGTACAACAGTGTTGACCTGAATTGTCAGAATGAGTGAAGGTCGATGCTACGGTAATTCAGGCAAACAGTAAATAGTATTGCATTGTGTATAGTCAGTGGGATCTTTTAAAACCAACACATTTATGTGTATTCTGATAGCAATGCCCATAGAATGAGTGGAGGTCGAATGACCTGTAAGTACAATGAGAGAAGGTCGCATGCATTCAAGAATTCATTTGTCTCTATTTACCTGTAAATGTGTGTAAAGGGGAAAGTCATGGCGAGATTGAAATAAATTGAAAAAGGACGCTTTTGCAGTATAAAATACAAATTTTATTAAGGTCTAAAATACATTATCATGGATAAAAATCCAAAAGAGTAGGATATACAGCATGCAGAAAAAATAACCAAAGTGTTGACATGAAGTTACAGCTCAAAGACATATACATTATCATGAATAAAAATCCAAAAGAGTGGGATATACAGCATGCAGAAAAATAGCCAAATGCAGACAGGTATGAACTACATTCAAATCAATATATAATAGTGCACATCTCCATATCTTATATGTTATAACGATAATAGCAGTCTATGTAACTCACAATATCCCCCAATAGGCAGACATATATGCACTATATATAGGATTATAAGTATCTCAATGAAGCATGTATATCAATAAAGTAACTTCCCCATCACAGATGCTAATATAATGATGTTAGCATGCAAGTGCAGGGCTCACAATACATACTGTGCATGCATATGAAGTCAATTAGCACATCCATATGAGGAGCTATATTAAAAAGCAGTTGTGTATAGTTGGCCAATCAAATATTAGTTATGCGTTAGCTATCAGTGTCAACCATAGCAGCTCTCATGATGCTAGCTAATCACAGATGCTAATATAATGATGTTAGCATGCAAGTGCAGGGCTCACAATACATACTGTGCGTGCATATGAAGTCAATTAGCACATCCATATGAGGAGCTATATTAAAAAGCAGTTGTGTATAGTTGGCCAATCAAATATTAGTTATGCGTTCACTACCACTGTCAACCATAGCAGCTCTCATGATGCTAGCTATTCTGATCAGCTTATCATATCAACCATGAAGCCTCTTTTAACCCCTTCACAATAATGTACAGAGGGGTTTTTATGTTTTAATACTGATAGACATATTGTGAACGGACATATAGGGTCCATGTGAGATACCATATTTTTCAAATATTAGTTAAGCGTATATTTCAACATTTTGCTCCTTCACAGATTTATTTTACATTTATTTTTTTTTATTTTGCTTAAGGATCGTGTACAGAGGAGTTTTTATGTTTTAATACTGATAGACATATTGTGAACGGACATATAGGGTCCATGTGAGACATGTCTGGACAAGTCCGGGCATGTCTGGGCATGCCTGGACAAGTCCTGGTCACGGGACAGCCGTGGAAAAAACAATACTGAAATTCAAAAACTATGTGCTGGCCGTTAACACGCGCACAGTCATCTAGAAAATATTGAGCGAGTTGCTTCACAAACCCTCTCAAGGCATGTTGAATGTTAACGTTCCCGCTATGAGCTACACACATGACCAGCTGTATAGCCTGGGATGCGTAGCGTTCTTGCAGCGCAAGCCTATTTTTAAAGACGCTAAGACCATCAGATATAAAAGACAGGCATGTTGAGACGTGTCCCGGCCTATTTTGGTACATACCCACTCCTATGCAGCGATATTGAGTACCGTTCAACAAAAAATCAGGTACAAACTTTTTAACATACCTGTGTTTCGGACCCTCAGACCATGCCAGAAGCACTCTGTGCCATGTACTCTAACTCATAATATTCGATTTTGATCAGCATTCAACAAAAAATTGGGTGCTAACTTTTAACCATACCTGTGTTTCTATAACGAATACACGGACCCCTACAGCACAGCCCAATAGTGTAGTTTAATGTAGGGGGCAAACAGATTATCGCTGGTGCTTTGAAAATACCACATTTCATAGATGGTGCTGATCCGCTGAATCATTTTTAAACATTTCACGCCACTCATGCACCCACAGCACACTTATGCTGTACCAGCACCGCTGCAGCTAGCGCTTTTTAGCTAAAAAAGACCCTTATTTGCATCATTTTCATTATAGTACGACTGGTACATACCCACTCCTATGCAACGATACTGAGTAGCGTTCAACAAAAATCAGGTACAAACTTTTTAACATACCTGTGTTTCGGACGCTCATGCCATACCAGAAGCACTCTGTGCCATGTACCATAGCCCATAATAATCGATCTTGATCAGTATTCAACAAAAAATTGGGTGCAAACTTTTTTTAGCATAGCTGTGTTTCTGACTCCCATGTCGTACCAGAAAGACCTATTTTGGCACAGGCCTACACCTATGCAGCGGTTTTGACCACTACTCAACAAAAATGGCTACAAACTTTTTAACATATCTGTGTTTCGGACTATCATGTCATAGCAGAAGCACCCTATGCCATGTACTCTAGACCATAATATTCGTTTTTGATCACCATTCAACAAAAAATTGCGGCATGTTGAGACGTGTCCCGGCCTATTTTGGCACATGACAAATGTTTCTGACTCTCATGTCATACCAGAAGAACCCTGTGCCATGTACTCTAGACCATAATATTCCACATCGGGTATGGGAACTACATAGCTTTGTTTTCTCAGGTATTTAAAAAAGTGTGGAAAACTGAAAATCCCGCGACCTGTGGTAATTTAGCGAGAACCATATAGACAAATCGGGTATCGTCACACACGAGACCACGACACCTCGGGCTATCACATTTACCATTAGTTTTCAAAAATCAGCTCCTTAACAATAAAGTAAGAATCGTAGTGTCCTGCATTGTGGTCTATAAATGTATAGTTTGAAAATTTACCGTTGCTAAAGAACAGTAAAAAGGCGTGCGTACAACTATCAACTCCAAAACTCTCACCACTATCACAAACATCTATAAATGTATAGTTTGAAAATTTACAGTTGCTAAAGAACAGTAAAAAGTCGTGCGTACAACTATCAACCCCAAAACTCTCACCACTATCACAAACACTATTGCCTAGAGGCGCCCAGCGAGAATTTCCGTATGTGTGTATCAAGATGCTCCCTGCTATGACCGAATGTTTGCTCGTGGATGCTGGCATTTCCAGTGACATCATAGTTGTGTAAATGCGCAGGGGCACGTGTATCGATCCCCTAGGGTGTAATGCGTGATCATTTTAATTATTTTTCAATTCATAACCACACGTTCTCAGGCAGACAGGTTTATTTCACAGAAGTTGACTGTACAGTTGCATAATCTTTGTTTAAAATCATACATTTGCATAATTTTGTTTAAAATCGCACAGCTCTGCAATAATGTCGGGTGTTGGACATGCACTTATCAGTCTTTCATACGTGTCGCAGAAAGATTTTAGTCTGTTCTGCGAGAGTTTATTATGCACGTACTGTGCAGACATGTCAAGAAACATTTTGGTGTGTTCACCAGTCCATACGGGTGTTGATGTGTAAGGCGATCGACCATCATCCTTCTGCTTCTTACTTACACGCCGGCACGATACCGCGCGTTTCTTTGGTGCTAATGCATCGGCTGAATTGGCAGCTGCTGCTTCCGCGTTGCTATTTGCAGATTCTGTAGCTTGACACAGACGTATATTCTTAAGCCGACTACTCTCAGCATTCCCGGGGTGCTCGGTTGGCGCGTCGTTTTCTTCACGATCTGCGACACACCCGTGTGAAAGAGGCTCCGTTCTCACCTCCGTTCTGTTCTCAAATCCATAATTGCGCTGCTGCAAAACTCGCGAATGACGATCCTCCGTAACTAAAGAAAAGATACGTGGTGTAGTTAACCGCTAAGTGGGGGAGATATAGGAAGAGCTACATGAGCCACTTTACTCTGATTCAACGCGATATTTGTAAAGCTACTAGCACCGATTATCTGTGAAACCGATGCATGATTGTTTGTATAAGTACACTATAGAGCGGCCTAGACATATATACTTACAAGTATGCCCCGGGTGCTGGTCTACAGAGAATGCTGAATTAACAGACATCTCGCTGCTGGGGCGCCGCCGTATGGGGCTGTTTTCTCCCTCAAACTGCAACCTCACGGGCGATACTTTAGCAGCTGTAAATAAAATATAGCATACATGAATGCGCACAACACATTCACAAAGCTAACTTGACACACGTAAATAAAATATATCTACTAGTTACCGCAGAAATTTTTATCTGCGTGTATAAGTACACTATAGAGATGCGTAGACATATATGCTTACAAGTATGAGACGTGTAGTGTAGTTCAGAGATTGGTGAATTAAACGGTGTGGAGGTGCTCGGGCGTTTTCGTATGGGTGTGTTTTCTTTTTCAAGCTGCAGCCTCCTGCTCGTTAGTTTAACATCTGTAAATAAAATATAACTATTACTCGCCACAGAAATGATATCTACGCGGGCCACACGCACAAAGCTAAATTCGCAAAGCTATCGTAACGCGCGTAAATAAAATATATCCACTAGTTATCGGTGGGGTCACAGGGTACAGAGGATACAAACACACATATCACCCGGGTTTCAAGGACCCGCTACCTTTTCTATTCCAGAGCCGTGTGCTTAGCGAATCACCCCATCTTTTAGGAGCGTTGGGAGGATTATAGTCCAGTTCGACGAACTCGACATCTGAATCCTGGGGATCCTCCACGATCTCAACATCGGAATCGCGATGCTCGAGCGGCTCAGTCGCCACAGGGTTTCCAACCGCCCAGTCCGCTACAGCTGTATCTGTATGAGAAAATGTTATATTATTAAAACATGTCTAGCTAACGACCCAGTCAGCTAAAATAAAATTAACTGTATGGATTTTAGCGGCAGTCTATATTAATTATTAATATTAATAGTAGGCGTTATAAATTTACAGCTACCACGTTTACACGTCTAGATACATAGGTTTAAAACATATGATATAGCTATAGGTTTCTTGCCTGTGACAGACTGGTGAGAGCTTGAAGCTCGTCGCCCGCTAGCAGAGTTGCCTTCCTCTAACAGGTTCTGCGTAATGAACCGGTTCTCGTAGGAGTAGTCTGAATGGACTCCCTCTTCTTAAATAAGAATGAAATATATCGTTTATATATACAAAGCGCAGACTCAGACAGCCCGACACAATACGACGTACACTATATACGGTGTAAAATTTACCCGATTGTTCTGGTGAAAGCAAAGCAGAATATTGAACGCTAGAATATCTGGACTCCATCTTGAATAAAAAGGGTCCTCTATTAAATTAAAGCAAATAAAGATCAAGTATGAAAACACGACTAAGCTGTTCATGCAAATACTACACAAACTTAAATATAATTGAAACAAACGTGGATATTCACGAGACATAAAAATATGCACTTTAGCTCTAAAGATCAAGTATGAAAACACAACTAAGCTGTTCATGCAAATACTACACAAACTTAAATATAATTGAAACAAACGTGGATATTCACGAGACATAAAAATACGCACTTTAGCTCTAAAGATCAACTATGAAAACACGCTTAACCTATTCATGCAAATACTACACAAACTTAAATATAATTGAAACAAAAGACATAAAAATACGCACTTTAGCTCTAAAGATCAACTATGAAAACACTGGTAACCTATTCATGCAAACACTACACAAACTTAAATATAGCTGAAACAAAAGACATAAAAATACGCACTTTAGCTCTAAAGACCAACTATGAAAACAAGGGTAACCTATTCATGCAAATAAACACTTAAACTATACTAACTTAATATAATTGAAACGAAATCCGTAAAAATACTCACTATAGTCCTGTTCAGATCGGAGTTGTGGTCTGTGAGTTGTGAACAAGTGCGAACTGTATTGCTTGTGAGCTACCCGTATTTATTAGGGCTAGCAGAGAGAACACGCCCTCTGTCACTGCCCCCATGCTAAGGGCAGAAGAAACATCCCATTCATGTTTTACAGAGGGATCATGGCGGCTAACCGCGTTGATGCAATATTGTAGAAGTAATATTTCACGACAGAACCCCCAAAACATCATTACCCTGTATTAGCTTTGTGCGTGTGGCCCGCGTAGATATCATTTCTGTGGCGAGTAATAGTTATATTTTATTTACAGATGTTAAACTAACGAGCAGGAGGCTGCAGCTTGAAAAAGAAAACACACCCATACGAAAACGCCCGAGCACCTCCACACCGTTTAATTCACCAATCTCTGAACTACACTACACGTCTCATACTTGTAAGCATATATGTCTACGCATCTCTATAGTGTACTTATACACGCAGATAAAAATTTCTGCGGTAACTAGTAGATATATTTTATTTACGTGTGTCAAGTTAGCTTTGTGAATGTGTTGTGCGCATTCATGTATGCTATATTTTATTTACAGCTGCTAAAGTATCGCCCGTGAGGTTGCAGTTTGAGGGAAAAACAGCCCCATACGGCGGCGCCCCAGCAGCGAGATGTCTGTTAATTCAGCATTCTCTGTAGACCAGCACCCGGGGCATACTTGTAAGTATATATGTCTAGGCCGCTCTATAGTGTACTTATACAAACAATCATGCATCGGTTTCACAGATAATCGGTGCTAGTAGCTTTACAAATATCGCGTTGAATCAGAGTAAAGTGGCTCATGTAGCTCTTCCTATATCTCCCCCACTTAGCGGTTAACTACACCACGTATCTTTTCTTTAGTTACGGAGGATCGTCATTCGCGAGTTTTGCAGCAGCGCAATTATGGATTTGAGAACAGAATGGAGGTGAGAACGGAGCCTCTTTCACACGGGTGTGTCGCAGATCGTGAAGAAAACGACGCGCCAACCGAGCACCCCGGGAATGCTGAGAGTAGTCGGCTTAAGAATATACGTCTGTGTCAAGCTACAGAATCTGCAAATAGCAACGCGGAAGCAGCAGCTGCCAATTCAGCCGATGCATTAGCACCAAAGAAACGCGCGGTATCGCGCCGGCGTGTAAGTAAGAAGCAGAAGGATGATGGTCGATCGCCTTACACATCAACACCCGTATGGACTGGTGAACACACCAAAATGTTTCTTGACATGTCTGCACAGTACGTGCATAATAAACTCTCGCAGAACAGACTAAAATCTTTCTGCGACACGTATGAAAGACTGATAAGTGCATGTCCAACACCCGACATTATTGCAGAGCTGTGCGATTTTAAACAAAATTATGCAAATGTATGATTTTAAACAAAGATTATGCAACTGTACAGTCAACTTCTGTGAAATAAACCTGTCTGCCTGAGAACGTGTGGTTATGAATTGAAAAATAATTAAAATGATCACGCATTACACCCTAGGGGATCGATACACGTGCCCCTGCGCATTTACACAACTATGATGTCACTGGAAATGCCAGCATCCACGAGCAAACATTCGGTCATAGCAGGGAGCATCTTGATACACACATACGGAAATTCTCGCTGGGCGCCTCTAGGCAATAGTGTTTGTGATAGTGGTGAGAGTTTTGGGGTTGATAGTTGTACGCACGACTTTTTACTGTTCTTTAGCAACTGTAAATTTTCAAACTATACATTTATAGATGTTTGTGATAGTGGTGAGAGTTTTGGAGTTGATAGTTGTACGCACGCCTTTTTACTGTTCTTTAGCAACGGTAAATTTTCAAACTATACATTTATAGACCACAATGCAGGACACTACGATTCTTACTTTATTGTTAAGGAGCTGATTTTTGAAAACTAATGGTAAATGTGATAGCCCGAGGTGTCGTGGTCTCGTGTGTGACGATACCCGATTTGTCTATATGGTTCTCGCTAAATTACCACAGGTCGCGGGATTTTCAGTTTTCCACACTTTTTTAAATACCTGAGAAAACAAAGCTATGTAGTTCCCATACCCGATGTGGAATATTATGGTCTAGAGTACATGGCACAGGGTTCTTCTGGTATGACATGAGAGTCAGAAACATTTGTCATGTGCCAAAATAGGCCGGGACACGTCTCAACATGCCGCAATTTTTTGTTGAATGGTGATCAAAAACGAATATTATGGTCTAGAGTACATGGCATAGGGTGCTTCTGCTATGACATGATAGTCCGAAAACACAGATATGTTAAAAAGTTGTAGCCATTTTTGTGAGTAGTGGTCAAAACGCTGCATTGGTGTAGGCCTGTGCCAAATAGGTCTTTCTGGTACGACATGGGAGTCAGAAACACAGCTATGCTAAAAAAAGTTTGCACCCAATTTTTGTTGGAATACTGATCAAGATCGATTATTATGGGCTATGGTACATGGCACAGAGTGGGTTTGGTATGGCATGAGCGTCCGAAACAAGGTAGTTAAAAAATTTTGTACCTGATTTTTGTTGAACGCTACTCAGTATCGTTGCATAGGAGGGGTATGTACCCGTCGTATATAATGAAAATGATGCAATAAGGGTCTTTTTTAGCTAAAAAGCGCTAGCTGCAGCGGTGCTGGTACGCATAGTGTGCTGGGGTGATGAGTGGGGTGAAATGTTTAAAAAAGATTCGCGGATCAACCCTCTATAAATGTGGTATTTTCCCAAACCCAGCGATAAATTTTTTTGCCCCCCCTACATT